>CM053027.1:123416100-123828600 GCA_028564925.1 Lithobates sylvaticus | reverse complement strand
CTACAGCTGAGGTGGGAGAGTCTGTCCATAGGACAACAATCAGTCGTACACTGCACAAATCTGGCCTTTATGGAAGAGGGGCAAGAAGAAAGCCATTTCTCAAAGATATCCATAAAAAGTCTCGTCTAAAGTTTGCCACAAGCCACCTGGGAGACACACCAAACATGTGGAAGAAGGTGATCTGGTCCGATGAAACCAAAATCAAACTTTTTGGCCACAATGCAAAACTATATGTTTGGCGTAAAAGCAACACAGCTCATCACCCTCAACACACCATCCCCACTGTCAAACATGGTGGTGGCAGCATCATGGTTTGGGCCTGCTTTTCTTCAGCAGGGACAGGGAAGATGGTTAAAATTGAGGGGAAGATGGATGCAGCCAAATACAGGACCATTCTGGATGAAAACCTGTTGGAGTCTGCAAAAGACCTGAGACTGGGATGGAGATTTATCTTCCAACAAGACAATGATCCCAAACATACAGCAAAATCTACAAAGGAATGGTTCACAAATAAACGTATCCAGGTGTTAGAATGGCCAAGTCAAAGTCCAGACCTGAATCCAATCGATAATCTGTGGAAAGAGCTGAAAACTGCTGTTCACAAAACGCTCTCCATCCAACCTCACTGAGCTCGAGCTGTTTTGCAAGGAAGAATGGGCAAGAATTTCAGTCTCTCGATGTGCAAAACTGATAGAGACATACTCCAAGCGACTTGCAGCTGTAATCGCAGCAAAAGGTGGCTCTACAAAGTATTAACGCAAGGGGGCCGAATAATTTTGCACGCCCCACTTTTCATTTTTTTATTAGTTAAAAAAGTTTCAAAAATCCAATAGATTTCGTTCCACTTCACAATTGTGTCCCACTTGTTGGTGATTCTTCACAAAAAATTTAAAGTTTATATCTTTATGTTTGAAGCCTGAAATGTGGCAAAAGGTTGAAAAGTTCAAGGGGGCTGAATACTTTCGCAAGGCACTGTAACTGTTGTCTTGGAAACCCATGAACAAGTATTGTTTTTATTTAAAGGATTCTTTGTTCAGCGTTTTACCTTTTTTTTTAATTTATTTTTATTAGAAGGTTTTTAGAAGACATAAAATATGGTTCAGCGTTGTATACAAATATAGAACACGGCATTTCAGATTTAGCTCTGAAAAGGTCAAATCTAGTGTGAACAAAAATGTTACTGCAATACCATCATGTACTATTTAGCATAGACAGTCATAACTTCTTCAGAGGAGTCATTCGGTCGTCGTGTAGATGTACATTTTATGAACACTTTGTCAAACCATCAGTACTGGTCCAAGCCTGTCGGTACCTGTGCATCTCTTTAAATGGATTTCCCTGTAGAAAAACGTCAATTTGAGGCTCTCCCTAAGTTGAGACTGATCCCACCTCATCTGGTGCTCAGCCCCACCTTCTGTCACTGAATCTTCAAATGCCTGCACTTCGGTGGCTTGTATCAGGACATAAAGTATAACTTTATATTATAGGAAATTGAAGTAGTAAAGAAAAGATAACATGACAGCCTAATTTAGTTTGTGTTATTTTTTTCTTTTTAGATACCGTATATACTCGAGTATAAGCCGAGTTTTTCAGCACATTTTTTTGTGCTGAAAATGCCCCCCCGGCTTATACTTGAGTCAAGCACTTTTCTGCAGCAGAGAATTACATTTTCCGAACCCGACTTTGGAGCCCCGTATTTTGGGGCCACTTGGTTTGAAAACTCAGTGGAACTAGCACTAAAACATATCTAAAGATGGGGTTCCTAGCACCAAGTGGCCCCGAGATACGGGGCCCCAAAATCGGTTCGGAAAATGTCATTCTCTGCTGCAGAAAAGTGCTTGACATTTTCCGAAACGACTTTGGGTCCCCGTATCTCGGGGCCACTTGGTGCTAGGAACCCCATCTATGGATATGTTGTAGTGCTAGGGGCCCAAAGCCGGTCAACTGTGTCCATCTGCAGCAATCTAATTTTTAGGACCCTTTGGGTCCAGAGACCCCAAATTTTGGCTGCAGCTAGGGGGCCTGTAGAAACCCTTAACTACCAAGTCTGAAGTTCGGGGGACCTATGGCTGCAAATGGGCACAGTGAGGCATGCAAATGGGCATTGTTGACCCTCTTTTCCACTTACAGTAGCTGTGCATTTCTCACCCTAGGCTTGTACTCGAGTCAATACGTTTTCCCCATTTTTTTGTGGTAAAATTAGGTGCTTATAATTCGGCTTATATTCGGGTCGGCTTATACTCGAGTATATACGGTACATTATCTATTCGCTACTCTGATTTGTGGTAGCATTATTACACTGATAGAATTTATTTTCAGTTACAAACATTTGCACATACACTATAACTGTAGAACCATTTTGCCATTGGTGAAATGTATGACTTATAGGTACAAGCATATCCAAACGGCAACCAAAATAGCTGTATATTACCAAGGATTATAGCAGAAGCAAATACCAGTATTTTAAATACTGTGTTATGATGAACTTTACTGTGGCCAGACACAACATTTACATAATGCTTAACAAATAGTAAAAGAGCCTTAAAACAAGCCCTCGCTGACCTCAGAAGCTTCCAATGCTGTGGAGTAATTCATTCTCAAAGATCAAAACATAGGCAGTGAAGCTGGTTTCTCATAGCTTTCAGCACCTGCTGTTTGTTTATATTAGAAGGCTGGCAGACATACAGGGGGTAAAGAAAAGAATAACCCCCCATTTAAAATAATTACATTTTGTTGCTTTGCAGCCTGAAATGAAGAAATTTTTTTGTTTCATCCAGCTGTATTTACTAGTGCAACTGATAACATCCACGTGAATAAGATATAACACCAACATGTCTGTAAAAATGTATGCAAAGAGAGAGATTGTCCTTAAGTGGAATTCCCATCCCCCCCCCCCCCCCCCCATAGTCTCATGGCAAAAGGCTATATATGTGGCACTTCCTATAAAATGACATACATCAGCAGGAATTGCCCCAAAAAATTTGACAGGGTGTGGCTGCCATGGACGGCATAGGGAGGGATGGCCTTGTTCCTCCCTCTGCGTGGTGCAAGGTTGAGCCCCTTATTGAACGTACTCTGTATTGGATACTGTAAATGGGTGTTGATGGTGGGGTATTTGCAATTACTATTGATCTTTAACCACTTGCCGATCACCGCACGCCGATTTACATCGGCAGAATGGCACGAGCATGCAAAAGGGCGTACCCGTACGTCCCTTTGAATTAGCTGCTTAGCGGGCGCACACCCGCGGGTCCTGCAAACGCGATGTTCGCCGGCGGCCCACGATTATGGCGAGGAGAGGCAAAAAGGGGAGATGTAAACAAGGCATTTCCCTGTTCTGTCTAGCAACATGACAGGGAGCTACTGCTTCCTGTCATCAAGAGCAGTGATCTCTGTCATGTTGTAGTGAACCTATCCCCCCTACAGTTAGAACACATCCAGGGAACACACTTAACCCCTTGATCGCCCCCTAGTGTTTAACCCCTTCCCTGCCAGTGTCATTTATACAGTAATCAGTGGCTATTTGTAGATCTGATCGCTGTATAAATGTCAATGGTTCCAAAGTAGTGTCAAAAGTGTCCGATCTGTCCCTCATAATGTCGCAGTCCTGATAAAAACTGCAGATCACCGCCATTACTAGTAAAATAAAAATAAAAAAATGATAATAAAAAATGGCATAAATCTATCCCTATTTTGTAGACACTATAACTTTTGCGCAAACCAATCAAAATACACTTATTGAGATTTCAGAACAAAAATATGTAGAAGAATACATATCGACCTAAACTGAGAAAGAAATGTGTTCTTTTATATATTTTGAGGATATTCATTATAGCAAAAAGTAAAAAATATTGCTTTTTTTTCCAAAATTGTCAGTCTTTTTTTGTTTATAGCGCAAAAAATAAAAACTGCAGAGGTGATCAAATACCACCAAAAGAAAGCTCTATTTCTGGGGGGAAAAAAAACGTAAATTTTGTTTGGGTACAACGTCGCACGACCGCGCAATTGTCAGCTAAAGTGACGCAGTGCCGAATCGCAAAAAAATGGGGGTAAATCCTTCCGGGGGTGAAGTGGTTAAGGCCAGCTATGTGATCTACGCTCCTTTCTTCCTATGTCTGTATATCAAGTGACTGATATTTTACATGTGGATTTTTATATGTGTACCATGCTCAAGTTTTTCAATAAAGGAACATTCTGTTTAACCGCCTTGCGACCGCCGGCTGTCAAATGACGGCCAGGCGGCGCAGCTCTCGTTGTGGGAGGGCGTCATATGACGTCCTCCCCTTCTGTGCACTCCAGGGAGCGCGCGCTCTCGCCGTGTCACTGGGCACCCGATGCGCGTGCCTAGCGGCCGCGATGTCCGCTGGGCACCCGCGATTGCCCGGTAACACAGCGGGACCGTGGATCTGTGTGTGTAAACACACAGATCAACGGTCCTGTCAGAGGAGAGGAGCCGATGGTGTGTTCTCTGTACAGAGAAACACTGATCGGTCTCCTCCCCTTGTGAGTCCCCTCCCCCCACAGTAAGAATCACTCTTAGGGAACATAATTAACCCCTCCCCGCCCCCTAGTGGTTAACCCCTTCACTGCCAGTGTCATTTATACAGGCATCAATGCATTTAAATAGCATTGATTGCTGTATAAATGACAATGGTGCCAAAAATGTGTCAAAAATGTCCGATGTGTCCGCCATAATGTCGCAGTCACAATAAAAATCGCTGATCACCGCCATTACTAGTAAAAAAAAAATAATAATAAAAATGCTATAAAACTATCCCCTATTTTGTAAACGCTATAACTTTTGCGCAAACTAATCAATGATCGCTAATTGCGATTTTTTTTTTTACCAAAAATATGTAGAAGAATACGTATCGGCCTAAACTGAGGAAAAAAAAAAAAGTTTTTTTATATATTTTTTGGGGATATTTAGTATAGCAAAAAATAAAAAATATTGTTTTTTTTTTTAAATTTGTTGCTCTTCTTTTGTTTATTGCGCAAAAAATAAAAACCGCAGAGGTGATCAAATACCACCAAAAGAAAGCTCTATTTGTGGGGAAAAAAATGATAACAATTTCATTTGGGTACAGTGACGTATGACCGCGCAATTGTCATTCAAAGTGCATCAGCGCTGAAAGCTGAAAAATGGCTTGGTCAGGAAGGGGTGAAAATGCCCTGTAGGGAGGTGGTTAAAAAAATAAAAATAAATAAAACTTTGCACATCTAGACTTTCAATATTTCCCTACTCTTTGCAGAACTGCTTAAGTTCAGTTAAATTTGAAGGTGACCCTTTATTGACTGCAGTCTTCAAGTCATTCTGCAAGAGTCACGTGTTACGATTGCAACAGAATTTGCAGCGTGATTAGGGTGCCATTATAAGTAATGGCATCGCAAAAGCGTCCCGTGTTTTTCAGCGATTTAAAATCACACTTGGATTTGCTGCGATTTCGCCTGTGATCAGGTGTGAATGGCCTAACTGCTGTTCCAGGAATCTGGGCTTCAGCAAAATGGCAGCATCCAGCAAGAAGAAACAGGAGCAATGTTGGAGGCAATTTACAGCACACACTATTTTTGGTGGCATAATTATTAATGTGGAATGTATGTTCCTTCCTAAAGAACATTCTTTTTTTATTAAAGCGGTGTTTCAGCGGTAACATTTTTTTTTTTTTTTAAAGTCAGCAGCTAAAAAAAAAGTAGCTGCTGACTTTTAATAAAGAGACTTACCTTTCCAGGGCGCCCGCGATGTCGGCCGCCGAGGCCGACCCGTCTCTCAGCTCTCGGGTCCCAGCACCGCCATCCTCACTAAGGGAAACAGGTAGTGGAGCCTTGCGGCTTCATTGCCCGTTTCCTACTGCGCATGCGCGAGTCACGTGGCGCTTTGTGAATGGGACATGCTGTTTTAGTAAACACACAGTTCCCAGAACACAACTCGCACCATTACCCAGAAGACAACACGGAGGAGGAGAGAAGACCGAAGAAGACTGAAGATCACTGCGGAGTAGGAAGGAGGCAGATTAGGAAGACTGCCTAGCAACAGGGATTTCTGGTAGGGTTAAAAAAAAAAAAATATTTTATTTTTTATTTTTTTAAGAATATTAATGCTCTTTTTTTTTTGTTTAGGGTGGCCCTCCACTTTAAGTTTTTATGAGTAAAGTTCAGCTTTAAGAATATGGAAGTACTTTAATGTCAGCAGTCTGAGCACAGTAATTCTTATACGTCTGCAGCCACCACTATAATTCTTAGAGAATGAGCTCTCTCGTGTCTGTGTCTAATCTTTTACAGAAACGGGCAAAGACTCATATTTACCTGAAGTGCAGACACAAACTGGATGGTGCTGACGAAGGCGATTGAGGCTCCCTGTTGAAAGTTGAAGCGTATTGTGTCCACAAAATGTGATGTATCAATCTTGACATCAACAAAGACATACAACATCTTTATCCCATGTGTGGCATCAATAGGGACTGTGAAATTAAAAAAGCAGAAGTTAGATATACAGAGAGCTTCAAAACATACAATACACACATGTTCAATAACAAACCAAATCACAGTAAAGTTTGTGTGTTAATGGGTTGGTCTATTTAAACGAATATATCATTTTTTGGTAGACCCTAGCAACTGGAACAGTCATCCAAGGGTTCAAGGTCAAACTTTCAGATCAAGCTAAAAACATCCATACTCCTTTCCTAAAGTTTTAAATTTTCCAGCGATGTTCCCTGTAGAATAAATTAAATGAAAGCACCAACAAGTTTTAGGAGACCCTCAAAAATTGCCTTCACTGGCTTGGAGGACCTGAGAACTCCTGAGCTGAAATCTCACTGCAAGAGTAACAGAGACAGAAGTTGGTGGTTCCTAAATGGAGGTTCAAACTTCTTCTGCAGGTCACCACAGCTGGTAAGCAGACGCTGGCAAAGGCTTGGAAAACCCCCAGGTTGTTCCTCACTGAAACAAATAATAGGGTCACGCAAGCCATGATTTGTGGAAAAATTTAAGCCACCTTACAGGATGCAGTATCTGTGTACACCAAGCTTTGGTGCCCCTGGGTTGCCCATTTCCTTCCCCCAGGATTTGATGAGTCCTTACTTGAACCCTGCAATGCTTTCCTAAACACTCACACCTAATCAGTGTTCAGTTTGTGCCTACAGGCTAACCACCGAGACCCCTTCCTCCACCCCTCTTCTCTCCCCCCCCCCCCTTCTTTATATACTTACGCAAATGTTCAGCTTTTGTACTGTACTCTGTGTTACTGAGCACTACTGCATTTATCAATCTACACTTATGGTCTTTGTATCCAGCAAATCCATTTAAATGAACTCTATGTTCCTTGCTATGTATTAGGGAAAAAAATAAATTAACCAGGAAAAGAAGTTGGTGGGTGTTTCAACAGAGCTGTACAGACACCAGGCTAAAATACCACTTCTGGGTGAACCAACCAATCCTTCCAAACAGTCCAGGAAGCATTCTTCTCATTTCTAACGCTGGGAGAATTATTTCTACCTTTTACAATCCCTGCCCCCATAGAATTAACCATCGGTTGGTGCAAAATCAGTCAAAGGGTTAACGATCAAATCCAGCCAGATATAAAAGATGCAAATTATAGCAGCTCTGTATTTGCATACAGAGTACAAACTATTAAATATATTACATTTTTTTTAATGCAAGCAGTGTAAGTACCTGAATTTGGCCTGGTCTTAGCCACTTGCAATTCATTGTACAAAAAAGCTCAGACTGGGAGAGGAACAAGCAGCACAAGGAGCCAAACAGTTGTGCTGCAGAAAACAAAGTGACAGATTGGGGAGCACATAAATCTGCTGATTCTCCTTTCACAGACTGGGGGAGGAAAAAGACCCGCAAGGGTTACTTCACTACAGCAGTAAAGAATTAGGATTTCTGCCCTACCAGACAGAGCTGCAGTGTCTGGCAGGGCTGTGTAAATCTTAATGTGTTACAAAACCCAGAACCTGCATTCACTTTATCTGGTCTCCCACAAAACACATAACATGGAAATGCAATTATTTTAGTAAATATAAACCCCCTTTCTGATCAGCAGTTAGAGCAGTCTTGTGACTTCTATCAGTGTCTGGTTAAAGCTTGTAGGAGGAGTTTTTATTCTCTCCTGACCCTCTGTCTGGACAGTGCTGATTGGCCCTGTGCTGATCACATGCACTCTCCCAAGAAAAAAAACAACTCTAGCAATATACACCAAACTGAGCATGTGCAGCCTGACTCCCAATGCGCTGCTCTATCAGGAGATGAATTGGAGTCAGTTAAAGTGGGGTTCCAGTCAAAAAAAAGGGGGCTTAAAAATCATAAAAAAATCAAAAAAAAATAATTGGAAAAAAAAAAAAATTTTTACTCACCTCCAAATGCCTGTTGCTATGGGGTCCCTCGTAGTCTGCCACCTTCAGTGCCCGGGCTAAACGTCACTTCCCCCTCGGCGCCGCACAGTCATCTGGGACCTGTCACGTGTCCCAGATGACTGAGCGTCAAATCACGGCGCACAGTGCTCGTGGAACGAGGGGGGTCTCGTTCCCCCACATCGCTGGACCCTGGGACAGGTAAGTGTCCGATTTTTAAAAGTCAGCAGCTGCAGTATTTGTAGCTGCTGACTTTTAAAATTTTTATTTTTTTTTCCCCAGGACGGAGCTCCACTTTAAAGAAGCGGAGGATCAGAGATGACCGGATTACACCATTATACACAATGCATAGGATTAACCCCTTAGGTTTCACAGCGAGTATAAAAGCATGCTTTACTGCATATACAGGCTGATTTTACTGTTGTGGGTTTAGTAACACTTTAAGGTAAGATTCATAGAAATAAATCCATTTGCAGGTAAAACATCTGCTTTATGTGTTTCTGTGTATTCATCGATCTGCTGGGAGTTGGCTCCATGCACACTAGCGTTTTTAAGCTCCTAGAAACTGTTATTAGCATTCTTGTCTGCTCCTAGTAGCTAAATAGTGTTATCCTATGTGTTCATGCACACCACTACTTTAGGCTATTAGGCTGCATTCACACCTTTCAGGCAGAAAATCGCGCGATTTGCGGCGTTTTTTCGCGGGGTTCGCGGCGTTTTTTACCGCGTTTTGCCGCGAATTTTGTGCAGAGCAAAAGGTCACCAATGTAAAAAGAATAAAAACGTCCAAATCTGCCCGATTCGCGCGACAAAAAAGGGTCCGGAACTTGTTTGAGCTTCAGGCGTAGGGCTTCAGGCGTTTTGGAGTGGAGATGTGAACCATCTCCATAGAGAATAATGTATTTTTTTTCCCCTCTAGCTTTTGTAGCTTCAGGCTTCAAGCTACAAAACGCCCAGGTGTGAATGCAGCCTAAGTGTTTGAGTTTCAGCATTTTGGAGCAGAAAACGTTTTTGTAGAGTTTTTGGGAGCATTTCCCAGCAGAAAAAAAAAAAAAAAAACACTAAACGCTCGTAACAGCTTTTTACGAGCAGTTTTTTTTCTTCTTCATGTACTGTAAAAACGTTAATAAAATGATAACGCTCCTTAACTACTTCAACGATGTCCGCCGGGCACCCGCGATTGCCCGGGAACACAGCAGGACCGTGGAGCTGTGTGTGTAAACACACAGATCCACGTCCTGTCAGTGGAGAGGAGACCGATCATGTGATCCCAGTACAGAGGAACAGGTCGGATCGGGGAGGATCGGTCTCCTCCCCTTGTGAGTCCCCTCCCCCACAGTTAGAATCACTCCCATAGGGAACATATTAACCCCTGCAGCGCCCCCTAGTGTTAACCCCTTCCCTGCCAGTCACATTTACACAGTAATCAGTGCAATTTTATAGCAACGATCGCTGTGTAAATGTGACTGGTCCCAAAAATGTGTCAAAAGTGTCCAAAGTGTCCGCCGCAATGTCGCAGTCACGAAAAAAAGCAAATCGCAGATCGCTGCCATTACTAGTAAAAAAGAAATAAAATGCAATAAATCTATGTCCTATTTTGTAGACGCTATAACTTTTGCGCAAACCAATCAATATAAGCTTATTGCAATTATTTTTTACCAAAAATATGTAGAAGAATACGCATCGGCCTAAACTGAGTAAAAACATATATATTTTTTTTATTTAAATGGGATATTTATTATAGCAAAAAGTAAAAAATATTGTGTGTTTTTTTCAAAATTGACGCTCTTCTTTTGTTTATAGCGTAAAAAATAAAAACCGCAGAGGCGATCAAATACCACCAAAGCTCTATTTGTGGGGAAAAAAAGGACGTCAATTTTGTTTGGGTGCAACGTCGCACGACCGCACAATTGTCAGTTAAAGCGACGCAGTGCCGAATCGCAAAAAGTGCTCTGGTAAGGAAGAGGGTAAAATCCTCCGGGGCTGAAGTGGTCAAAAAAAGCTACTAAAACACTACTAGAATCCGGCACAAAAATGCTTTAATCAGCGTTTTTCATCCAGCATTTTTTTCTGGCATTTTTTGAGCTTATAAACAACGCTAGTGTGCATGGAGCCTTAAAGTGGTAGTAAAGCCCGCTTTGTGATTTTTACCTACAGGTAAGCCTTTGATAAGGCTTACCTGTAGGTACATCGAATATCTCCTAAACGGGCACCATTTAGGAGATATTCACAGTGGATGCAGGCAGTGATGTCACTGGCACATGCGCTCTGAAGGTCCGGCATACCGAGCACCATGTCAGAACCGAGGGCTCCTGTGCACATGCATGGGGGGTGACCTCATCGTGTCTCCAGCCCCGGGAGTCCACAAACCCAGAAGGAAGACCAGTCAGCGGTGACAGCGTGCCGCTGGAGGGCTTTGTTTTAAAGTAAGTACTTCATAATGTGCTAGTATGCGATGCATACAAAATGCAATTCTCCTACAGGAAACCTTTTTTTTTTTGCAAGTGCAGTTGTACCTCTGCAAGTGTGGTGGCACCAGAGCTTATTAAATGAGGGGAAGCTCTGCTGACTTCCATCATCCAATAATGTGCACGCAAAAAGATTTTTTCCCTTGCATGTGATTGGATAACTTTTGCAAAGTGAAGCTTCATCTCATTTACTAACCTCGGGACCAAGTTCACTTACAGATCTATTTTCCTTTAGGCCGGTTCACACTGGGGCGGTGCGGGCGGCGGCGGTAAAGCAGCGCTATATTTAGCGCTGCTTTACCGTTGTTTTAGCTGCCGTGTTCGGCCGCTAGCGGGGTGGTTTTAACCCCCGTTAGCGGCCGATAAAAGGTTAAAACCCCCCGCAAAGCATCGCTGCAGCATCGCTGCAGCATCGCTGCAGCGGCGCTTTGCCGGCGGTATTATCGCGGTGTCCCATTGACTTCAATGGGTAGTAGCGGTATAGGAGCGGTGAATACACCGCTGCTTCACCGCTCCAAAGATGCTGCTAGCAGGATTTTTTTACCGTCCTGCTAGCGCACCGCTCCAGTGTGAAAGCCCTCCGGCTTTCACACTGGAGTTAAAGGACCCGCTTTTTTCAGGCGCATTACAGGCGATATTTTTAGCGCTGTAGCGCCTGAAGAACGCTTAGGTGTGAAAGGGGCCTTAGTAAATCAAAAACTGCAAAATTATTTAAAAAAAATTGGTTTGGATTGAAATGTAAAAACTTAGCCTATTGTGACCAGTAAAAGTATATGCACCACAAAGCAGCTAAAAAGGGCAGTCTGCTAATAAGGTTCACAACTTTGGATAATCTTTATACTGCTCATAAAGGGATTTGCACTGCTGTCATTCCCATAACAGCTTCATTAGACGTAGTTATACTGAATTCAACAAAACACTACTTTCAAAACCAAAATACTTCAGTTTTTTCAGTTCTTTTAAAAAATGACCCAGCAAACCAAATAGATTGTCAGTTGTAAGGTAGCCATTGTCATTGGTGAGGCTAAGCAGAGGAGCCAGGATTCCTATCGGAGAATGGAAGTCAGATATTGTGTTAGTAATAGATGGGGAAAGCTTGTCTGATGCTATCTGCGCGTTTTTCAGCGGAATCATCTAGCAGGGTGTTTTTTTTGTGACTGCAAAATAGAAAGTGTTAGTATTGCAATATACAGTGGATAAAAAAAAAAGTCTACACACCCCTGTTAAAATGTCAGGTTTCTGTGATGTAAAAAAATGAGACAAAGATAAATAGTTTTAGGACTTTTTCCCCCTTTAATGTGACCTATAAACTGTACAACTCAGTTGAACAACAAACTGAAATCTTTAGGTGGAGGGAAGTAAAAATAAAAAAATAAAATACTATGGCTGCATAAGTGTGCACACGATTTGGCACTGTGTTGCTTTAACTGACAATTGCGCGGTCGTGCGACGTGGCTCCCAAACAAAATTGAAGTCCTTTTTTTCCCCACAAATAGAGCTTTCTTTTGGTGGTATTTGATCGCCTCTGCGGTTTTTATTTTTTGCGCTATAAACAAAAAATGAGCGACAATTTGGAAAAAAAAACACATTATTTTTTACTTTTTGCTATAATAAATATCCATTTTTTTTCCTCAGTTTAGGCCGATACGTATTCTTTTACATACAGTATTTTTGGTAAAAAAAATAGCAATAAGCGATTATTGATTGGTTTGCGCAAAAGCTATAGCATTTACAAAATAGGGGATAGTTTTATGGCATTTTTATTAATAATTTTTTTTTTTTACTAGTAATGGCGGCGATCAGCGATTTTTATTGTGACTGCGACATAATGGCGGACACATCGGACATTTTTGACACATTTTTGGGACCATTGTCATTTATACAGCAATCAGTGCTATACAAATGCACTGATTCCTGTGTAAATGACACTGGCAGTGAAAGGGTTAACCAGGAGGTGGCAGTGTAGGGATTAAGTGTGTCCTAGGGGCGTGTTGCTAACTGTGGGGTGTGTGGCTGTGTTGTGGACATCACTGATTTCTGCTCCAATTACAGGGAGCAGAGATCAGTGTCACTGTTGCTAGGCAGTAAACAAGCATCTCCCCGTTCTTCCTCCCAGTGAGATGATCGAGGGTATCCCCAGCGGCGATCGAGATGGCGGGACCCGCAATCGGACTCACAGAGGTCCCGACCGGCGCGCGCCGCAAGCAGGTCGCACGCAATCACACAGCGGCAAATTCAAAGGTAAGAATATCACATCTAATAAAACCCAGTAAAGGATCAATAATTGGTAAAAATAAATATAAGCACGTAATAAACACCACAAATAAACTGGTTAATAAAGAAGGTGGTCTGTGAGTCTAATATAACTAAAAAAGTCAGATGAATAAAGGAGTTTAAAAAGTTCAAATCGGGGGATAGCTCTTGTTGACATCACTGGGAGATAAGTCTTGATAGCATCAGTAGTATAAGTGGTTAAAAGACAACTATTTAGACTTCATCCACACATATATATGCTGAATGCTTTTCCAAAAAGCGAGGTGTTTCACAACTGTCAGCAGGGTAGGTTGGTACAATCCTTAAACGGTTCCCCTAACCTCCCACCTGGTATCCAAAGAGTAAGGTGTTTCACAACTGTCAGCAGGGTAGGTTGGTGCAATCCTTAAACAGTTTCCCTAACCTCTCACCTCATATACTCTTTGGTAGCGCGTGTGATAAGGAACGTTGTAGCCCTTCTCTACCATCCGAGCGCTTCTCCTCCCTTTCAGCGGTTATTCACCGCGCACTGGAAACAGGGATGTGCCTTCGCGTTGGGACCACTGTCCTTTCCACGCCATTATTCAGCATATATATGTGTGGATAAGTACTGGGTACTGGGTTTTATTAGATGTGATATTCTTACTGTGTGTTTTTATTTTATTTTTAGCGCTGAATCACTTTTACTATCAATTTGTTGTTGTGTATTGTGAACACATTTAGGTTTTGCTGCTAGTAATTTATTCATGTAAGATAATTTATCTACACTGAATCACACTTGTCACTATTTATTGGAGCTTAATTCACTTACTATTTGATTTATATTTATAAGTGTCCTTTGCACATGTGCACTTATTTTATTCATTTATTCACTCACACGTGTGGATTTATTTAATCCATTATCCATTAGTAAAGCGCGAAGGTCACTTTCTATTTTTTATTTTCTATATTTTTGGCAAATTCAAAGGGACGTACCTGTACACCCTTATGCCTGTCTGTGCCATACGTCGTGTGCCGGTCGGGAAGCGGTTAAACTAATACTTTGTTGAAGCACCTTTTGATTTTATCATGGCACTCAGTCTTTTGGGTTCTATCAGCATGGCACATCTTGACCTGGCAATATTTGCCCACTCTTCTATGCAAAAACACTCCAAATCTGTCAGATTGCGAGGACATCTCTCTCTTCAGATCACCCCACAGATTTTCAATCGGATTCAGGTCTGGGCTCTGGCTGGGCCATTCCAAAACTTTAATATTCTGGTGAAGCCATTACTTTGTTGATTTGGATGTATGCTTTGTATCATTGTCATGCTGAAAGATGAAGTTCCTCCTCATGTTTAGCTTTCTAGCAGAAGCCTGAAGGTTTTGTGCCAATATTGACTGGTATTTGGAACTGTTCATAATTTCCTCTACCTTGACTAAGGCACCTGTTCCAGCTGAAGAAAACAGCCCCAAAGCATGATGCTGCCACCACCATGGTTCGCTGTGGGTATGGTGTTCTATTGGTGATGTGCAGTGCAGTTTTTGTGCCAAACATATCTTTTGGAATTATGGCCAAAAAGTTCAACTGGGTTTCATCAGACCATAACACATCTTCCCACATGCTTTTTGGGAGACTTCAGATGTGTTTTTGCAAAATTTAGCGGGGCTTTGATGTTTTTCTTCGTAAGAAAAGGCTTCTGTCTTGCCACTCTACCCCATAGTCCAGACATATGAAGAATACGGGAGATTGTTGGCATGTGCACCACACAGCCAGTACTTGCCAGATATTCCTGCAACTCCTTTAATGTTGCTGTAGGCCTCTTGGCAGCCTCCCTGACCAGTTTTCGTCTTTTCATCAATTTTAGAGGGACGTCCAGTTCTTGGTAATGTCACTGTTGTGCCAGATTTTCTCCACTTGATGAGGCTCTCATTTTTTTTACATCACAGAAACCTGACATTTTAACAGGGTGTAGACTTTTTATATCCACTGTACAGTGTATAATATATATATATATATATATATATATATATATATATATTTTAAATACATTTTTTCCCATGACACAATAGCTGCCCATGTCATCTTGTTTCAGTAAAACAGTGGTTTGCTAATATTCTGGAGTTGGACTTTCAGGGATATCTGTAGTCAAAACTTTAGACTTTGGGTAGAGTATATTTAAAATCCTTATACATTTTTTTGTCGCCTGTGTTTGTTTCACCTGGGTTTCTCACGGTGAGGGGCTTCAGGGCCTGTGCCCGCTATGAAGAAAACATTTTGTTTTCTCAGATTCTTAAATAGTCCTGTCCTGGGACCTGGAGCCCAGAGGCTTTGTGAGCTTTGGGTGGGATAAGCCTCCCTTCCTAGGTCTGCATCTTACCCGATAGGCAGATGTCATTATGAGTCTCAGCTGTTCACAGGCCTTTATAATATTTGAGCTGACTGTTGCTAAGGGTTCTCCCTTTCCCTCTCTGTACTGTGAGAGGCGGCTGCTGTGTGAAAGGGCTGACTGCTGACAGAACACAAAAAAAAGTGCAAGAGCTATCTGTTTGTTTTGAGGGACCCATTAGGCAGGCACCCTGTTAGTCAGGAACCTAAACAAGTTTAGTTAGTAGTTGAGACAGACAGATGTTTTGCTTGTTTTATG
Organism: Lithobates sylvaticus; assembly: GCA_028564925.1. NCBI lineage: Eukaryota > Metazoa > Chordata > Amphibia > Anura > Ranidae > Lithobates > Lithobates sylvaticus. The sequence continues at coordinate 123,812,901 of CM053027.1, read as the reverse complement.
CTGTGGACCTGCTGAACAAATACCTCCTGCCATTCATACTGTGGTTTGCTTGCTGCCTTGCTGAATAAAAGTGCAGGACAAACCAGCTTGGACCACTCTTGTGTGTCCCTGTCTCGTGCATGGTTTATCGCTGTCAATACCAGTTAACACTGTCCCCTTTTAACTTTCAATTTAAATATCGATCCTATTGCCACAAAAACAGAGATTTACTTTTGGATTCCACAGCCGCAGAAGTTGGCAACTGCATAAAGAGTCTGTTTCCTTGATCTACTGATCATTCTGACAGGTGGTTTTTATCAGTATCCTCTGCTTATACATTTTCTTTTTTATCGTAGGCTCAGCTGGAAATGCTAAGGTTTGTGACAGGTTTATTCATCCACAATAGTATCAAGAGAGTGGGTATACCATACAATAATCCTACAAAGCATGTTTTCGATATAAAAAATAAAACCTCCTTGATTGTGAATTAAAGTGGTTGTAAACCCTCACATATACCCAGTAAAGTGAACAGCCTCAGATTATACACAGAGATGAAACAAATCCTCCTACATAGGTTTTACTTGTTTATCTGCAGTCTTCTCTTCCCTACACTGCTTAAAAAGGGGAGAAAAGTGTTAAAATCTATCTCCATCTTTCAGGAGTACAGAGGAGGGGGTGGAGAGCTTCAGTTGTAGTGTATGAGAGCTCATGTGTCGGGAAAACTTCTCAGAAGTGATTCATGCTGATAACAGAGGAACAAAGCACTAGAGAGAAATGACACTTAGAGTTTTGGGGAGAGATAAGTAAACACTACAGATAAATGTGCTTTTCTCAGATTCCATGACTGAGGTTTACAATCACTTTAAAGCAAAATCTCTGTCCTGTTTGCATGGTAACAACAAACAATGCTACTTTAATAGGATGGAGAAAAATTATTCTGCAATTTTAAGCGGTCTATTTATAAAACATTCATTGCATGAATGTCAGAAACCTTCATGAAAGCTGAACTAAATGTAATTGTATGTTTTCAAATACTGTAGATTAACTCCCTACCATTAGCTCAATCTAGTGGCCAAAAGGGGGTAATATTTTTAGAAATATCTCAGTGCTAAAATATAGCAAATTTTGGCCCCTAGATGGAGCTGATGAAACAGTAGGTAATCTATTTGAAAAAATGTAGTGAGATTTAGTTCTGTTTTTTACTAATGCACTGGATAAATAATGATGCACAGAAAGAGTTAATGTAAATTTCAGAAGCACAGACTCTGAAAGTTCATCAGTAAAAAGTCCATGGGGCACTTCAGGCATAGCGGCAGCTGTTCGCAGAGTAAGCCAGCTCTGTATAGCAAAGAATAAAAGAAAAAGGGAAAAGTGCCCACTAAGGGCAGTACCAAAAGCAGACTTTATTCTCAATTGTTTAAAAAAACACTTACAGGATAGGATAAACAGGATCACTTATCATAAAAAAAGGCACCGCCGCTTGTCCCTGTCCTCCAGGATCCGCTAGTGTTCACCCAGCAGCTGATGGATAGCCTGTAGAAGGAACAGTGAAGCTCTGAGCGTGTAGCCTAACTGCAGCACCTATGATTCCCCTCTGTGATGTCACATTCTGTCCACGTGTGCACTCCAAGCTGGTGTAGGCGATATCCGGGTGGCCATTCAGCGTCCCAGTCTGACTCCATCCATCAGTGGCTGGGTGAACACTGGTGGATCCTGCAGGATGGGGACAAGCGGTGGTGCCTCTTTTTATGATGAGTGATCCTGTTTACCCTGTGAGTGTTTTTAACCGTTTGAGATAAAAGTCTGCTTTTGATACTGCACTTAGTGGGCGATTTCCCCTTTTTTCTTTTATTCTTACAGTTTTTACTAATGTTTCTGACATTCATGCAATAAACCCCTATGTGTCCAGGTTGGAATAGAGCATTAGGGTACTTGCACACGGTACTGATGTATATACACTTTAGATTCATGGCATAAAAACATGAGGATGGGAAGTATAATAAATGTGTATATTCGCTAGTTTGTGCAGATATGTGTGCACATGCCTAAAGATTTTTCTACCGTTTCTTGGGTTATATAATATGCATTTACTGGTGTACAATACCATCCAACAATGTAGCTTTTTGTATTTTCTATTTATTTATTTTTAACTGATCTATAACGCAGTGCCAGTTTACACGCCTGTGTACACAGGCCCATTAAAAACAATAGGCTACATTTAGATCAATTAAAAAGAAAAGCCTTAATGCTTAAAAATGTTGCGTTTTTAGGAATTCATGTTCAAGAGGCTTTACTGTAACTGATTTGTCCATGCAAAGAAACCATTTAAAGAAATAAACGTGATCAGTGGAAAAGAACCATGACAGTGTTAACAATAAATGCATGCATTGGAAACACTGTGAATACTAGGAAGCTAACTTGACAGGCAATACCACTTGAACACAAATGTAATCTAGGCATTAGTTGCTGGGTCAAGGTAACACAGAGTAACATAGTACTGCAGAACATATATACAGAGAAAGAAGCTATAAAAACATAATACTCTTAACAATAACAAATAGGATCTAAAGTGCATTGCACTTAAATTAGATGTAATCCCGATCACGAATATATTCTTTAACACATTAATGTATTAAAAATGTATTTTCAACATTTATAGATCTTCAGCTTTTATTCAAATAGTCCAAGGTAATTTTACCATGTAGGTCTGTGTTCAGGCACTTTCTGTTATGGGCTGTCAGTGTTCTGTCCTCATTTCCCAACTCATTTTCTGCACTGGTACCTTCTCACAGGCTTCTGATGGAGACCACAAATAGCTGTGCTGACACATAGGGGTTTAATTATAAAAAAAAAACTTTGCATAGCAATTCCCCTAGTAAAAGTGCATCCCCTAAAGCAGGGGTGTCCAACCTTTTGAAGAGCGAGGGCCACTTAAGCAACTTGGTAACAGGTCACGGGCCACAATGAAAGACGCCTTTCACACTAATGCAGCGCAGTGCACCTGTGTCTTTCCTCGGGTTAGCTACACTTTGCCATAGATTTCTGTTATATCCTGCAGGTGTGGTGCACTTTCTGAAAGCACACGAAACCCGCAGTTAATAACAGAATTCTATGCCTCAGTGCAGGTAACCTGAAGGTGCCCATATATACACTGCAATTTTAGTAATAAACTGACCTTTAATAACAGTCTTCCATTCAGGTATTGCCTGCTGTTGCTGTCCCCGGCAGAGTGCATTTGGTATCACTCCGCCTGTGGCAAGAGACGGCGCTATGCAGGAAGCATCATCTTATACAGCTTTGCTCCACAGCTGCTTGCTTTGATGGCTTCATTAACAACACAGATGCTCTGGGATGGCGGGTCTGCAACCTATGATCTGGGCTTGCCAACCTGCCATCCCACAGAAGGAGGTTGCGGGCCACATCAGAGGGCTCCGCGGGCCACATGTGGCCCCTGGGCCACTGGTTGGGCACCCCTGCCCTAAAGGAACCATAAAACAGAAAGGTTTTTTGGGACTTTTCTGGTGCACCAGAAAAGCTCCTAAAAATTCTTCATAGACAGGAGGTGTGTGGATAGGACAAAAATGTAATGTTTTTGGCTATTATCTGTGCTGGAAGGAACAGAAAACACTGCATTTGGCAAATAGATAGTGCAAAGTGTCATAGGAATTTCCATCTAGTGGTCAATCATGATATTTACGGTTTTAAATCAATGAAAAACATTCATCCAGAACATATTTACATGAACTTTCACTTTTATGCATTTTCACTAATCCTATAAATCAGTGGTCATCAACCCTGTCCTCAGGGCCCACTAAGGCTGGATTCACATCTATGCAGTTTTAGTGCTTTTTTCATTTTGCAGATTTGCACTACAGAACGTGGTCCATAGGAAACCATGTTAGCAGTAGATCCCTGTCATGTCGCTAGGCAGAACAGGGAAGTGCCTTGCATACATAGGCATCTCCCCGTTCTGGCGCTCCGTGACATGATCACAGGACACCGGCCGACATCGAGTCAGCGGGCACGGTCACTGCCTCTATTACTTTTCTGGGGACAACCCAAAATTTGGGATTTTCTTTTACTTTCACTTTCAGTGATAATGGTAAACAGGACAAACAGAGAGGGTGAATCTCCCTAAAGGGGGCACAGACAGCAATAAAAACTGACAGGTGTTCTATTACCTCTACACTTTATCCAAAACTATAAAAAAAGGTTTTACCTTCAGTTATACTTTAAATAAAAAAACATGGCAACTGTTTACGATATGCAGTGTTGTAGCAAAACGGAACGTCTCCTGGTACCAGATGTTAGCAAAGGCCAGCAAACATCCTCCCACAGATCCTAGTTGGGGACACCCATTCACTGTGAAGGGAATTTGGGACCGGATTTACAGGGCCTGGAGGACCATGACTTGTGGTGAAAGGCATTGACTGGTTTAGCCTTGGATGAAGAAGCCTGTGGGGAATGAAAGGACAACTTCCTCTGTGTCAAGGAACCCAGCTTTCTGAGGAGACCCTCATCTTTCTTTTTTAAATTGTCACATTACCAGCACAGGAATACAAACAACAGACATACATAGAGCGTGACAAATTTTCCAATATTTTACAATGGAAAAAAAAAAAATCACACAACCACAATATATGTCAATCCATACAATGTACAAAAACAAACCAAACAAAAAGCAACTTACGTGCTCCTGTCAGTGGTTCAAACACTGGGTGAGTCACTGATAAAAGCACATCAACCCCAACCATAGACGCAAATGTTTCCAAGGACCGCACACCAATATCTAGTATCACAAAACAAATGATCGCAAAATGACTTCAGTTGGCTCCACCCACCAGGAAAGCCCCTCTAACATGTTTCACCCATGTAGGGCTTAATATAGAGCATCTATGATAAAACCCTACATGGGTGAAACATGTTAGAGGGGCTGTCTTGATGGATGGAGCACCAACTTAAACTATTTTGTGATGACTTGTTTTGTGAATTACCAATATTGGTGTGCGATCCTGTAAAGCAGGGAAATGCAATTAGCGGATCTCCAGCTGTTGCAGAACTACAAGTCTCATGAGGCATAGCAAGACTCTGACAGCCACAAGCATGACACCCAGAGGCAGAGGCATGCTGGAACTTGTAGTTTTGCAACAGCTGGAGGTCTAATGCTAACTGCATATGCCTGCTGTAAAGCATTTGTGGCTAAATGTACAAAAACATGTCATATAATAAGTGCACCAGATGCAATACCAGTGATGGGGAATGTAATATTTATTTAATAAAGTTTGTTCACAATATCCTGGTTACCTTAGCTAACTTCATACCAAAGAAATGTCATTACAAACCAACCAAGGTCACCTTGCTCACAAGGGGAATAGGTTGGTCATTTCCTTACATTCGGGTCCTGTATATAACACAGCTAAAAACTTGTTGAGTCTCGTCTCCAGAGCTGCATTGTGAGTGTGTCTGGTCTTATTATCTGTGCCACGCCGTGCAAGCTGGCGGGACTCAGTGGCAGAAACGGCATCTTTAGTTAAGTATACTTGTTATACTTTCTATTATTATTACATTTGTTATTTGTATCTGTCATTCCCTAATCAAATGTTATACCTATAAGTATTTGCGTAATCTATATTTGCACATCTTGAATACAACCCCAAAAAAGCAAACTATCACGTAACTATGATAAAACAACCAGCAAGACATTTGAGGCAATTACCACCTATGGAGAATCAGGGGGCAGCTTATGCAACAAGAGGGCAATGGGGATTGAAAATGTACTGCTTGCATGTAGGCTACAGTGGTATTAGTAAGTATTATAGCAGTGGAAGGGTCCTTATCATCTTTGTAGTGGGAAGACATGCACTTTGAAGTTCACCTTCACAAAGGCATTATTTGCAGCTTTTTCCTGTAAGCTGGTTCAGCAGACCAAAACTTTAGCCAGAGAATTCTCCCCATCTGTACAATACCTGACAAATGATGGAGCTTAAAGTGGAGTTCCACCCAAAAGTGAAACTTCTGCTTATAAGCCCCCCCCCCGTTGCCACATTTGGGGGAGGGGGAACGGGGACCTGTTTTTGATAGGTCCCCATCCCCACTCCCAGAAACGGGGCGTCCCCACTTTGCGCATGCGCAGTAGATTACCAGCTTTGAAGCCAAAAGGCTACACTGCCGGGTTGCCTTACCAGGAATGGCGGCGGCAGCACCCGGGAGTCGATCCAAAGATTGGCTAGGGTGCCGACATTGCGGGCTCCCTGGACAGGTAAGTGCCCTAATATTAAAATTCAGCAGCTACAGTATTTGTAGCTGCTGCCTTCTCATTTTTTTCACCCAGGCTGGACCTCCTCTTTAAGGCTACTGGAAACAATTCCAACTGCATTGAGAGGATGGACTATCTCGCATACCTCTGAAGTTCCTACCCAGACGTCTGGACTATACCCTGAGTATCTGACACACGCCCATAGCGAAGACAGGGGGTTGTGCAGTCTCGGGTCCAGATAGTGAAAACAAAGCCTTGAGCAAAGTCTCCAAAGCACTTATGCACTGAATTCTTAAAGGTAGGCAAGTTCTCAACCAGAACCGTGAGAGATTTATTAATGCTAAGTCTACCTCAGGAGCAACCCACTTGTTGGAGAACTCCTCATCCAAAGATGGCCAAACACTAGTAGAATTTTGTTTTAAAAAATTTGTTATAAATATGTTTGATTTTCTAATCATTAGTTATGTCAAATTGAAGTTAGTTTTTGACCACAGTGACAAGAAAATTTGAAGCAGTAGGATGGAAAAGTTTTCTTGAACAAATCATTTCTAACAACGAATAAGGTTTTTGTTAGGCTAAGTCCATTCATTGCAGTAACTCCACTTTTGTTGGGAAAAAAAACATTCCCCTTTGGGTGATCAATGTACAATGTAAAGGGTTTTAACTAGGGATGCATCGATACCAGTTTTTTAAGACCGAGTACGAGAACCGATACTTTTCCTCAAGTACTTGCTGATACTTATTACCGATACCTATTTTAAAAAAAAATAGTTTTTGCTATTTTTATATTTATATATTTTTTGTTACACTGTATCTTTAACTTTTTTTTGATCATCTTTATTGCTATTACAAGGGATTAACAACATCCCTTGTAATCGCATGGGCCGTGACAGATCCTCTTTATGGAGAGGACCCTAAATCTCTCCTCTGGCCTCCAATGCAGCCGATCAGACACAGTTCGGTCTGATCAGTTGCTTCACTGGCCACTAACGGCAAGGGAAACAAAGAGCCGTAAACAGGATGTGATGAAATCCTTTGCGCTTCCCATTTCTGATGTCACATAGTGGGAGGAACAGCAGCCGTTCCTCTCACTGTCTGCCTAGAGCTGGATGCTGCCAGTTGCATCCTTACCGGGCTCTCCAATCGCATGGGAGAGCCCGGTAGAGGTGGCCTTGGCGGGAGGGGGGTGTGACCCCCTTTCCCCATCTGTAAAAGTAATCCAGCAGCTTGTTAGCTGCCTGGATTACTTTAATCTAGTGCAGAATCGCTGGGGCTAAAGAATCCGCTCTTGATCATTGCTGCAGCAATGACCAAGATATCACCCTTCCCATCTGAGAATGTCCAAAAATGTGTGGCGGATGGGAAGTGGTTAAATGCAGGACACCTTGTTGGGCCCAAGAACTGCCTCTCTCTTACAATGTGGGTAATACTGAACAGAGGCTAACAGAAGGTAAAGTGAAAACAATGTCTGATCTCTGTTGCCTTCCCTTTACCTTCTGTTATGCTCTGTTCAGCATCACTCACATTGTAAGAGAGAGACACACAGTGACCAAAGCATTATGCTGTGGCGTCTGCAGTGACACCTATTCCGACATGTGGAGATGGGGGTCTCCTCTTCAGTCCCTCCGCTTCACGGTCATCTGACCTAGTCTCTGCCTGTCCCCCCGGTCCCAATGGCGAAGAGGCCAGGTGAGTGGGGCAGGCTCTAGAAGCAGCTGCCCTGGACATGCGGGTGTCATCCTGGTGCGGCCCACACTCCCCTAGCGATGCTACTGTCCACCCCTAAGGTGACGTCACTTCCAGTATAAGTTTCAGGTATCGGAGCATTTGCACGAGTACTAATACTCGTGCAAATGCTTAGTGTCGGCACTGATACCGGTGCCGACACTAATAACGTTATTACTAGTTTTGACCCTATTTTTTGTTATTCTGAAGAGATAGCTGTTAGTTTGTTTGTGTCCTGTGCAAGTGAACATGAGTTGGAATTACCTTTTCATTAGTGATCAGCTGCTGCACTTGCAGAGTTTTAATGAGGACAGTGGCAAGGTCTGAATTCCTTTAGACATTAACCCTTTGGGAATATCTCACCAAAACTGAAATGTTTGTTGCAGAGGATGCCCAGAATCTGACTTGTATCTTAATGTCGACTTATGGGAAAATCAGTGAGCCAATCACACAAAATGTAAATGACATTCTGGGGGGAGTTCCGTACACCATCTGGGTACAAATTTCCTCCAGTTTGCCATATTGCATAAAATTTTACAGAAAACTACAGCGCTGCAGATTGAAAAGGAAAGGTCATTTTTAATAACGTTATATTACAATATGACTTGTGTCACAATTGTATATGCTATATTATTTTTTATTAGCAATATTTTTTCCCCACAAAAGTGTAGTTAGCTTTTACATTTTAAGGTACTTTTGAATGATATTCGTCAAGTCATTGAAAGTACTGACAAAATCTACTAGTATATGCCCAGCTTAAATAATATTATTGCACAAAATGTTTAGAGGAACATAAACCTTTTCTGCATGTTTCCAGTCCTATATAGGGGTGGCACATGTAGCATGTTCCAAAGGGGAAATTATTTAAGACATCTGCGATCTTCAATAAGTGCCAAAATTGTGTCTTTTAGCTTTGGCAACACCATGGTTGAAGGAAACCAAGGTGCGAGTCAGAGGAGGAATCTGTCCTAGTTACATCTTCATCCTCCAAATCTGAGTTGGAAGAGTGAGCCAGAAAGTTTCAGCCCATTTTTTTACTTTTAATATATCTATATTAAATATATATATATATATATATATATATATATATATATATATATATATATATATATATATATATATATATATGTATCCCTTTTCAGAGAAGACATCTGGGAGGAGATTTTTTTCTTTCCTCAGACAGTGCCTGGTCTCCTGTAGGTGAACATTTGTACATGGAGCAGTGGGGCACTCCCCTTTGTCAGTCGGGTTTCCCTCACCCCCCCAGTTGGTCGGTCAGCAGCCGAGCACTAACCCCATCTATGGCGCGGGCTTCCTCCGGGCGGCGGCTTCACACTGTCTTCCTTCCTTGGCTTCACAGCGGCGCGGCTTCCCCTGTGTGGCTTCTCCTCCCTCCTCCTCTTAGGCCAATAGTGTCGCTTCTCCTTTCAGACAATCAGGAAAAAGAGGCTCAAGACCCGCTTCCTAATTGGCCGGGAGGAGAATCAGTGTGACAATACACACTGCTCTGTGCCCCGAGCCCACCCTTTTTTGAAGCCTGTTAGAGCCTCAGGCTCTAATCACGTGCTTCAAAAAAAAAAAAAAAAAAACCCCATTGGAATCCATGTATCCGGCACCCCGCATGTAGATTAGGGGAATAGGGGAACGGAGCAGCCGCCACTGTCCACAAGCCCTTTTGTGTGCTGTGGTGTTGTCACTTCTCTCCCGTGCCTCTTTTAGCAGTAAGCATTATTTCCTGCAATTCTACCTGGGAGTGCTGCTGGTCTCTGTGCGTCATGAGAAAATATGGCATTCGCACATTTGCAGTAGCCCTTAAAATGGTGACCGTGTGTGTGGAAAATGCTGCCTGCACATGAAATCTGTGCACTCAAGGGAGCATCAAGATGACGCCCACGTATACACCCTGTGTGCAAGCAGGGACAAGATGGCAGACAGCGGCTGAGGAGGCAGTTTAGAATGGTGGCTGTGCGCTGTCACAACAGTTCACTGAGGCCTGGCCAGTGACCTGGGATACCAGGCCTAACTGTTAGGAAAAAGTATGGGAAACAATGTCCTTAACCACCCAGTTAAAGCTCCACAGTTCCATTTTAAAAGGGACGGTGGCAGCTTGCCACTTCAGAGAGTCAAGACCTTTAGAGCACCTTCCCCCAATTCTGTCTGGTATATGCCCCCCCCCCCCAGATGAGGGGGGGTCTTAAAGGACTGGGCTCCCCTGCAGGCAAACCACTGCCTTAGACCTGTATAGCACCCAGCAACGAGGTGCACTAAGTACTTCGGTGAATCACCTGTGGCGACAGGTCCAGTGCAGTCACAACATTACAGGCCAGCCCCCCTCCTATCTTTTCTCGGGATCCAGGTGCAGTCCTATACAAAAATAGGAGGCACTGATCCGGAAAACCAACACCCTCTGCTGCAGTTAGTAACATTCTTGGTAGAAGAAGTCACAGAATCTATCCTCTCTTACAGAGATGCATCCATCATCTAAGGACACTAGCAAAAAACAAGGAACACAACCATTATGATTTGACACCTGTGTCCTATACTGTACAATAAAGGAACAGAAAACAAATGCAGCCACTCCAGCTAAGAATTAGTAAGCTTTAATATAATACTTTTTTTTTGGATGTTTAATACCACTATAAGTACACAGCTAAACTACAAATTCAAACAATTTACCTGTCAAAGGGAATTTAAATTCTGTTCAGCCAGTTGTGTGATCCAGGCATCCTGCCAGACAGAACAGGCAGCTACTGCACCTCTCTAGAGACTACATTTCAGTTAGACAATATAGCCTGATTCAGGTCCCACACCAGCCTGTCAAAAAATTAGCAGCAACCAATGAGGAGTCATCCTTGTGTTTTTTGCTTCTGAGCATGTTCGCAATTTGTTTTTTAAATGAGAGGGATAAATGACAATAATTATATCTGCCTAGAGTTCCGCTTTAAACTGGAGCAAAATTTGACAAGCCATGGCCCCATCTGTGTGCGTACTTGTACACATAGGGAGAACAAGAGAAAGTGCTGAGCTATCACGGCATAGGATTAATCTCCAGTGTGCTCTGTCTGTATTGTACAGATATGAGTAACATTTTCGTCAAAGATTGAGACATTAGCTGCTGTATCAGCAATCATTATTCATTTCTTCAAACCTAGGTGTTTCAGAGTTTTACATTCACGTGCAGACACATAAAATGATTACACATAGCTACCGATTGATGGAAAAAGTGGAATGATTTCATTTCTTTGAGCTTTGTTAGCGGCCGGAAAAAAAAATCGTTGTTTGTTGCATTTGTCATTGTTATTGAGGAATGTAAATATGATAGCAAACACGATTCTGAAGCATAGAGTGAAGTATGCACCCTCTACCGCCGTCTCCACTGGTTCACGCATTTCAAATTAGAGATGTTCATTTAAGTTAAAGTGGTATTAATCCCAAAAGCAAACATTTATTTTACTGCAGATTACAAATTCTTAGATATGATGGCCGCATTCGTTTTCTTTTTTAGGCTTTCTTTCCCATATGTTCACCTGGTGATCCAGCCATTGAGTCTATTAATTGAAAAAGAACAAGCTCTCTTGCAGATGTAGTAGTTATATGTTTAAACAAACTTTGTGTAATGGGGGGGGGGCTAGGAGCAGGGGGAACTCTGCACTGTGGGGGGGGGGGCTCTAAGTACTGGGGTATGGGACAAGGGGGGAGCTCTGTGTACTGGGGGGGGGCTAGGAGCAGGGGGAACTCTGCACTGTGGGGGGGCGGCTCTAAGTACTGGGGTATGGCACAAGGGGGGAGCTCTGTGTACTGGGGGGGGGCTAGGAGCAGGGGGAACTCTGCACTGTGGGGGGGGGGGGCTCTAAGTACTGGGGTATGGGACAAGGGGGGAGCTCTGTGTACTGGGGGGGGGGGCTAGGGAGTGGGGAGAGCGCTGCACGGGGGGGAGGGGGGTTGTGAGGAAGGGGAACTCTATGTACTGCTGGAGGATGGGAGTAGGAGAGAGCCCTGTGTACTGGGGAATGAGAGGAGCAGAGAGCTCTGTGTACTGGGAGGGTGGGAGGAAGGGGAGAGCTCTGTACTTGGGGGGGGGGGGGGGGGTTGGAAGAAGGAGGGAGCTCTGTACAGGAGGGAGGATAGGGGTAGTGGCAAACCTACGGGAGTGTAGCCTGCACTGGGTACCGCAGCACTAGACTAGGATTGGACAGGTTGTTTGGAGAGGCCCTGCACTAGGAAAAGGAGGGGCAGAGGAGGCAGTGGACTAGGAGAGGGAGTGCCTAAAAACCCTCGACTAGAAGAGTAGTTGCCTGTAGACCCTGCTGGATTCAGTAAGAAAAAGTATGGACCTAAAGCCTGGACTGAGGGAGACCCTGGAAGGTGAAGTCGGTGAGCTCACAACATACATAGGCATGACAATTAGGCCTTGTTCACATGGGGCATATGCATCCGTGCCACATGTAACAACCATATTTACCCACATGGGGATGCAAAGGTGTTTCATGCATACCCATAGGGCACTCCCATTAAAGTCAGTTGGGATGCAGTGGCTGCATGAACACAGCCGCTGCTCCCAATATGACATCCATGAGGGTGCATGGCCCCAAATGCACCCAGAATTTCACTGCTCCCACAATTGTGAGGACCTCTATGTTTTCTCCTATCATTTTGCATTTTGGGGGGAGGGGGGTGTAAAAAAAATGACGGGTCCCGGGTGCCAAATGTGCTAGGTATGCCACTAATGGGGAGTGAGCTCTGTAGTGAAGAGGGGGTGGGTGAGTGTTGCGGAAGATCACTGTACTGGGGTGGGGAGGGGCTTTGTATTGGTGTTTCTTCCAGTGATACCACCTTTACAGGGACAATTTTATTTTCAGTGACACCTCTAACCAAGGGGCATTTTTTCATTTCAGTGACACCACTAACCCAGGGACATTTTTTTCCCCATTTATGCACTTATTTTAAACTTTTCACTAGTACTATTTCATTGCATTTTGCAAACCTAATCATTTTAGTGCTTGCCACTGTGGTCAACGCCTCCTTCTTCACCCAACGGAGGAGGCCCAGTTTTCCAACTTCGTCCTGGGCACCGGTTGACCTAGTCACGGCATTTCTTTCTTGCATGCGGTGCTTTAAAGTGTTACTAAACCCGCAACAGTAAAATCAGTCTGTGTATGCAGTAAAGCATGTTTGTTATACTCACTGTGGAACTGAGATTAATCATCTGCATTGATCCTGTTTGCACAGATCCTCCTCTTCTTGCATTGTCTCCAACACATGTGCAGATAAGACAGAGTGTATGGAGTCAGGCTGCACATGCTCAGTTTGGTGTGTATTGCTAGAGTCTTGTTTTTTTTGGGCGAGTGCATGTGATAAGTACAGGGCCAATCGGCACTGTCCAGACAGAGGGTCATGGGACAACTAAGGACAACTAATAGGACAACTTGTGTAGTATGAAAATTCCTACAAGCTTTAAACATGCACTGATAGAAGTCACAAGACTGATATATACTGCTGATGAGAAAAGGTATATAGCGGTTTATATTTACTAAAATAATTGCATTTCCATGTTCTGTGTACTGTGGGAGACCAGATATAAAGAATGCAAGGTCCTGGGTTAGGTAACACTTTAAGGTTATCTGCTATGGGTATCCTTCCACAACTATTCCCAGTGCCAACAGAAGCTCTCTTTACAGGAAATGACAAAAGGACATTTTAGCTGAATTAAACTTTTTTTATGCTATGTCAAACATTGCGGAGGTAACCACTGAATATAATGACCTTGCAAAAAAAATAGAAATATGAAAAATGACGGAGATGTCTGTGGGGTATTGCAGGGCTCTGCAGCCATTCCTGACAAACTTTCCTTTGGGTGGCACAGAGCCTGGGATGGAGCTATATTCCTATAGCCTGGTCTTCCCATGTTTTTTGCTGGAAGCTTTAACTATCTGCCAGTTCTTTCTATAAAAAAAAATTGAATTGCTAAGACCATCTAACCAGCATTGACTGTCTGTGACCAGTTTTAGGGATCTCCGATATCCTTTACCTTCACGTGCCATTTTCACACTCATCTTTATCATTTTACCACTATCTCTAATTAAATGTCTGGTTCCTCATTTGTGTTGCATGAGATTGACTGATTTAATATTTTTCTTACTAATTACCATCTGTCTGTTTGCCCATCCCCACCCACAGATCTTGGCCCCTTGACTCCTCTTCACATGTTGGCCTTTGTCCCTGTGAAGTCTCTGGTGGTTTACTGGGCAGAACTCTCAGGCTGGTTGTATGTGCTGCTTTTTTACCTGGTAGGAACTGTGCAGTAAGCTGGGCCTGTCGGAGTCCCACTCTGTTCTCAAGGCGTTATAGTGCTTAGAATTCTGTTACCATGGAAACTGTCGGCATGTCCCAGATGTGGCGAACTTTGAAGTCCGAGTATGATGGAATCAGCCCAAAAATAACCAAAAATCAAGGGAGGTGGAGAGAATAAGGAGAAGAAAAGGAAGGTGGAGGCTTGTTAAGGAGGTATGCCAAGTGTCTCTGTTCTCTTCCTGGGTATACCGCCAGACAGGAAGGAAGAAATGCCTTAGTTATTCTAATTGCATACTCTTTCTTGATGAAAATATTCCCGTCGCAAACTCACCTGTCTGTAAATTATTTGAAATTATTTTGAGTGGTTAGATGTTGAAACTGATTGATGATTGATTCAAGAGGAAGTAAATGTCCTTCATTTTGTTTTGTTTTTAATTATAGGAAAGAAAGGCAAATAAGAAGAGGAAAGAAACATCTTTTAAAGGCAGACTGATTGAGAGCTTTGCAATGAAATGCAGTAACCAATTAAAAATACTGTATAAACATATTAGCTCAGTTAGACCCATGGAAGATGACGTCTCATTGGTTGCTATAGATTTCAACACATGATGCTATGCCAACTGTCCAAGACACAATACCCAGTTGGATTTCAGTGTTCTATCAGTTTTAGGAGTAGGCTTTGGTGTCAGTCACAGTTATGTTCCAAGATGATGAAAAACAACTTTCATGACAAACTGTCCTGTAACTTGTCCTCACTGCCAGCCAACAGCATAGAGGCAATCAAATCAAGGTAAACAAACTGAAACCTGTCACAAACCCTAACATATTCAGACAGTATATAGTGAAAAACGTATTTGCAGAGAAAATGTCCAAAGCAGTATTGTCTGGAGATATAACCATCCAATGTTATAGGTAAATCTATATACTTTCCCTGTAAAGACAAGGCTCTGTTTCTATCTCATCTTTTTCATTGGCCCTTTAATACAAGGACTGCCTTGCTGTCAAAAAAAAAACAGGGTTGGTACTTTACTGTAAAGTGGATGTAAACCTGTTTTTTTTTTGTTTTGTTTTTTATATCATAATGTAGAGTATAATATTTCCTATCATTTGAGCCCAGTCTTGCCACAAAGAGTTAATCCAGCTCTGAGCAATCCTCTTTTATTGTTCAGTGAGATAAATCTTGACAAACAGAGAAAAACTTTGTCAAATCCTCCCCCTTGCTGTGAGTGACAGGTGATTTACATACCCCGTGCACTAGCCTAAGAGACATGCATTATTTTTTAATTCCCTCCCACTCCTTTCTTCTGCTGCTCTGCCAGGATTGGATGTTCCACACCTCAGCATAATTGGGCATGCTGAAGTCATGTGGTTACTTTCCTGTCTTTTCACTGGATGTTAGAGATCATAGCAGAAGTTCAGCGTAAGAAATACACAGGAGAAAATGCATATTGACAAGGGGAGTGTAGAGGTGGGCGGGGAGTCTACTGACATCACGACTCCACCCACCGAGCTCCAGACAACAGCCCCACCCACAGAATCTGCAGTTTTTCTGGTCTCATAACAGACAGAGGGGAGACATTTGACAGGTAAAGGTAAATGCAGGAGGCATGTATATCCTTATAGATAACCCCTATGGCAGTAGTTTAGAAAGGATAACATTGGGTTTACATCCACTTTAAAGTCATGCTTTACTTTACAGGAAATTCAAGATTTGCACATAACATCAGCTGTCTACATCAAGTATGCAAGCAGATACCAGTAGATTCCTTCACACACCTCTAAAAGCTAGACATTTCTCCACATTGTGTCCGCTAGCCCCCAATTATGTATGCATATTTAAACTTTTAGCCTCCATTCATTCCAGATAGCAAGTAATTGTGCTGCAAGTTTGAAAATAATTTGCTAAGCTATTGCTAGACTTGCCAACTGCAGCAAGTCCGCATTACATGACTCCAGACCAACTTTCTTTGCAAACATTCTGCAAGTCTGCTGCAAGTTCTGTTCAGTCATCCCACCACAGGGGTCGCTGTGGCTGAATTTTCATGCTGTAGACTCACCACTGCAACTTTGCTCTTGTTAGAGACTTGCCACACAAATGTGCTACAGATTGTAAAAGTGTCAACTAGAACGTGAGCTTAAAAGTGCTCTGCAAGTGTAATACTTGTTGTCAGTGAAAATGTGAAGCAAGTTAACAGATTTATAATTCAACACTGCCACAAATATGTGGCAAGTTATCCTTACTATCTGGGATACTATGTCGCCCAACATCAGGAGTCACACATATGCGTGTTGTTGCACGCCACGCATAAGGCAGCCCTTATTTCAACTGGCTGCCCTATGCACAGTAAAGAAGCCTGTGTCCCTTATTGAGCTTCCAGTTTTGCAAAAAAACACTTATCTTGCTTGCCACGTTTGGGGTGTCATTAACAATGAATGGCACTACAAGCAAGACATGTTCTTAGCACAGGGCTTGACAAATTTGCTTGGAATCTAGGAGCCAGCTAAAAAAGTTAGGAGCCAGGTCGGTGGCGGCGATCCGGACCTGTCCCTGGCCTGACATGGAGAAACAAGTGAGGGGAAGATGCCCCCCCCCCCCACCTGTCTCCAAGTCATTGCCCATAACTCTTAAAGGGACATTATTATTTTTATTTTTTTCAAATGACCAATTCTTTTAATTGCATTTTAGTGTAAATATGAGATCTGAGGTCTCTCTGACCCCCCAGATCTCATATTTAAGATGTCCTGTCATGCTTTTTTCTATTACAAGGGATTTTTACATTCCTTGTAATAGGAATAAAAGTGACACAATTTTTTTTTTTTTAAAGAACAGTGAAAAAATTCAAAATAAAAGTTAAAATAAATAAGAAAAAAAATCCCGCTAGCGTGCAGAAGCGAACTCATACGTGAGTAGTGCCCGCATATGAAAGCGGTTTTCAAACCACACATGTGAGGTATCGCCGCGATCAGTAGAGCGAGAGCAATAATTCTATCCCTAGACCTCCTCTGTAACGCAAAACATGCAACCTGTATAATTTTTTAAACGTCGCCTATGGAGATTTTAAGGGGTAAAAGTTTGTCGTCATTCCACGAGCCAACGCAATTTGGTAGCGTGACATGTTAGGTATCAATTTACTCGGCGTAACATCATCTTTCACAATATAAAAAAAAATTGGGCTAACTTTACTGTTGTCTTATTTTTTAATTAAAAAAAGTATTTTTTCCAAAAAAGTGCGCTTCTAAGTCTGCTGCGCAAATACGGTGTGACAAACCGTATTGCAACGACTGCCATTTTATTCTCTAGGGTGTTAGAATAAAAAATATATAATGTTTCGGGGTTCTAAGTAAAGGGAATGAGATGGGCAGGCAGTGAAAACAGGCATTGAAAGCTCCATTAGCATTGCTGGCTGTCATACCAACGGCCACCACAAGAGGGAGCCAGATTCCAGAAGGAAGCATAAGACTGCAGAGAAGGCCTCAAATCCGCGGCCTCAATTAGCGGCAGGCGCGGCACATCGCGATCACGCCGGGAGGGAGGGGTGCGCACGGAGACAGGCTACCCCCCAGCTGTGCCGCCCCAGGCGCGAAGTCGCTAATTCTAGTCGCAAATGCGACCTGGCGACTGGGGTTTGTCGAGCCCTGTCTTAGCATGTTTTTTAAACACATGCAAAAATTGTGTGATTTTGTATGTTTACTACAGTGTGAAAATAGCCTTAAAACCAGAGATTGCCAGGCCTTCCACATTCCACAATGCAAAATGGGCTGCAGTGAGAGGCACTGTGTCACACAAGAAGGGTGTGCTTAAAGTGAACCTGTGCTTTTGCTCAAGCAAGTTTACTTCACTGCCGCCCTGCCCAGCAGCACATACAGTATCTCACAAAAGTGAGTACACCCCTCACATTTTTGTAAATATTTTATTATACCTTATGACAACACTGAAGAAATTCCACTTTGCTACAATGTAAAGTAGTGAGTGTACAGCTTGTATAAAGGTGTAAATTTGCTGTCCCCTCAAAATAACTGAACGCACAGCCATTAATGTCTAAACCGCTGGCAACTAAAGTAAGTACACCCCCCCCCCCAAGTGAAAATGTCCAAATTGGGCCCAAATGTGTGGTCATTATTATTTTCCAGCACCGCCTTAACCCTCTTGGGCATTGGGTTCACCAGAGCTTCACAGGTTGCCACTGGAGTTCTCTTCCACTCCTCCACGACGACATCAAGGAGCTGGTGAATGTTAGAAACCTTGCACTCCTCCACCTTCCGTTTGAGGATGCCCCACAGATGCTCAATAGAGTTTAGGTCTGCAGACATGCTTGGCCAGTCCATCACCTTTACCCTCAGCTTCTTTAGCAAGGCAGTGGTCATCTTGGAGGTGTGTTTGGGGTCATTTTGTTGGAATACTGCCCTGCGGCCAAGTCTCCGAAGGGAGGGGATCATGCTCTGCTTCAGTGTGTCACAGTACATGTTGGCATTCGTGGTTCCCTCAATGAAGTGTATCTCCCCAGTGCCGGCAGCACTCATGCAGCCCCAGACACTCCCACCACCAAGCTTGACTGTAGGCAAGACACACTTGTCTTTGTACTCCTTACCTGGTTGCCGCCACACACGCTTGACACCATCAGAACCAAATAAGTTTATCTTGGTTTCATCAGACCACAGGACATGATTCCAATAATCCATGTCCTTAGTCTGCTTGTCTTCAGCCAACTTTTTTCAGGCTTTCTTGTGCATCATCTTTAGAAGAGGCTTCCTTCTGGGACAACAGCCACGTAGACCAATTTGATGCAGTGTGCGGCGCATGGTCTGAGCATTGACAGGCTGACCCCCACCCCTTCAACCTCTGCAGCAATGCTGGCAGCACTCATACGTCTATTTTCCAAAGACAACCTCTGTATATGACGCTGAGCACGTGCACTCAACTTCTTTGGTCGACCATGCCGAGGCCTGTCCTGAGTGAAACCTGTCCTGTTAAACCGCTGTATGGTCTTGGCCACCGTGCTGCAGCTCAGTTTCAGGGTCTTAGCAATCTTCTTATAGCCTAGGGGTCATCTTTATGTAGAGCAACGATAATTTTTTTTAGATCCTCAGAGAGTCCTTTGCATGAGGTGCCATGTTGAACTTCCAGTGACCAGTATGCGAGAGTGAGAGCGATAACACCAAATTTAACACACCTGCCCCCCATTCACACCTGAGACCTTGTAACACTAATGAGTCACATGACACTGGGGAGGGAAAATGGCCAATTGGGACCAATTTGGACATTTTCACGTAGGGTGTACTCACTTTTGTTGCCAGCGTTTTAGACATTAGAGGGATTAGTGTGTTTAGTTATTTTGAGGGGACAGCAAATTTACAATGTTATACAAGCTGTACACTCACTACTTTACATTGTAGCAAAGTGTAATTTCTTCAGTGTTGTCACATGAAAAGATGTAATAAAATATTTACAAAAATGTGAGGGGTGTACTCACTTTTGTGAGATACTATACTTACCTTGCCTCTGCTCCTCTGCAGCTCAATTCTGCTGTTGGAAGTGGAAAGAGTTGAAGCTATCATGAGGTTGATCACTTTATCTCTGCCCCATGTGACTGTGTCGAGTTCCTGAGCAGTTAGCCACCAAGTGACACCACAGTCACATGGGAAGAGGGGGACCGAGTCACATGGTCTCCCATTTGCAAAAGTATTGGGTACATATTACCCAGGCCTATCAACTGCCTCAGGCTGCAAATAAGGCTAATGGGTTCCTGGACTAGCAGTTACACATCAAACACTCAATAACAGCTGATCAGATGTCTTCCCACAACAGTTAAGAAACTTCACTTGCTAGTTTACCTAATAACAGTGATTTGAAAAGGTGGGCTTATTGTAACTGTTTTACAGCAGCCACATTTCTAGAACAGGGTTTCTCAACCAGGGTTCTTCCAGGGGTTGCTAGGGGTTCCTTGAGCAATAAGCTATTTCTGCCTCTCAGATAAGTTTCCACTGATACCACTGATCTTTTTAGCCATCTGTAAGGGGATAATTAGAGCATTTAGTGTATTTCACTGCCCATCACTCTAATGCCGGGGTGTCAAACGCAATTTCATTGAGGGCCGCATCAGCATTATGGTGCCCTCAAAGGGCTGGTTGTATCTGTAATGCCACGTACATACGAGCGGAATTTCCATCGGAAAAATCTTGGATGGTTTTTCCGACGGAATTCCGCTCAAGCTTGGCTTGCATACACACGGTCACACAAAAGTTTGCAGAACTTTCGACCGTTAAGAACGCTGTGACGTACAACACAACGACGAGCCGAGAAAATTAAGTTCAATGCTTCCGAGCATGCGTTGAATTGCTTCCGATCAAAAATTTTTCAGACCGAAAAATTGAGAACATGCTCTAAATCTTTTGCTGGCTGGAATTCCGCGAGCAAAAGTCCGATGGAGCATACACATGGAGATAAGGAAAAAACTGCGCTACCCTTAGTGAAAAATAAATGAAAGCAGCTAACATACAAAACAAACAAAGTCAAGGAAATATAAACGAAAAAATGTAGCGCTAAGATAAACACACTGTGTAAAGGTGAATATTATATAAACAAAAATTTAAGGCGTGTATAAAAATACCCACAATGGAACGTGAGTGTCACCAATATTGTGGCATAAATAATATGTACCAATAAGGTAACCTATGCAAAATGAGCAATAAGTGCCAAGTAAAAACACCAAAAGAAACAATGTAATCCAAAGTCCGTGTCAATTGAGACACTGATAACAGCGAATCCTTCAGAGTGACTCAGGAACAGGAGAAGACTGGATGAAAATGACTGTAAAACAGCTTGACTGATGTTATAGAAAGATTGGGTACTCTTACCGCAAGTGTTGGATACAGCTACCGTACGGTATTTGTATCAAGCAGGCTTAAGCGCTGGACCTCTTGCGCCAATGGGTACCGAATCAGGCAGGCGGGAACCGAAGGTAGACACCTCGACAGGCAGGAACCAAACAGCATACACCACAACCGATAGACCTCTTATCGATAAGTTGTAAAGTCACCAACCAGTCCACTCAATGCGATCCCACAAACCAGGGGGAAAAAAAGAAAAATGGAAGCGACTCCAATGGTGCAGGTCAAAAAAATATTAAAAATGTATTCACATTGGCATGTGACAAATAAAATCTCGAGACTATCTCTGAGATATGCCCCAGTAGAAAACCGATGTGTCGAAACAGCTGTCTCATACTTCTCACATTGCTGACCTATTCCTTTTTTATATTCGAGATTTTATTTGTCACATGCCAATGTGAATAAATTTTAAATATTTTTTTGAGCTGCACCATTGGAGTCGCTTCCATTTTTCTTTTTTCCCCCCTGGTTTGTGGGATCGCATTGAGTGGACTGGTTGGTGACTTTACCACTTATCGATAAGAGGTCTATCGGTTGTGGTGTATGCTGTTTGGTTCCTGCCTGTCGAGGTGTCCACCTTCGGTTCCCGCCTGCCTGATTTGGTACCCATTGGCGCAAGAGGTCCAGCGCTTAAGCCTGCTTGATACAAATACCGTACGGTAGCTGTATCCAACACTTGCGGTAAGAGTACCCAATCTTTCTATAACATCAGTCAAGCTGTTTTACAGTCATTTTCATCCAGTCTTCTCCTGTTCCTGAGTCACTCTGAAGGATTCGCTGTTATCAGTGTCTCAATTGACAAGGACTTTGGATTACATTGTTTCTTTTGGTGTTTTTATTTGGCACTTATTGCTCATTTTGCATAGGTTACCTTATTGGCACATATTATTTATGCCACAATATTGGTGACACTCACGTTCCATTGTGGGTATTTTTATACACGCCTTAAATTTTTGTTTATATAATATTCACCTTTACACAGTGTGTTTATCTTAGCGCTACATTTTTTCGTTTATGGAGCATACACATGGTTGCATTTTCGGACCAAAAGCTCTCATCTGACTTTTGCTGGCGGAATTTATGCTCGTATGTATAAGTATATGTATAATAATAATAATAACAATGAGACTATATACATTTACCCAGGGCTTTTTGTCAGAGAATAGGAGCAGAAACTCAACCACACCCTCCCCTGATGAACCACATTGGGTGTGGCCAAATTGCAACAGTGGGTGGATCTTAAAGGGGCAATAAACACCATGAGTGCATTATGTGCAGAGTTCAGGGGTGCCCTATGTACCTCACCTCTGACCTCTGCACCATTCTCTCTTATCCCCCACCATGCACACATCCCCCACCCCTCCAAAAAAAAAATGTCCTTGCAACTCACCTACCTACCCGGCCCAGCTCCATAGTACCTCCTGGCGGCTCCGGCTACCTCTCTCCCTTGCAGGAAGATCACTGGTTGGAATCTGTACAACCGGGCACAGGGGATCACAGAGCAGCTTACAATGTGATGCCCCATACTGCACCTGCCATCTGAATCTTCCTTGCCCCCGCTGTGAGTGCAGGGCAGGCAGGGTTCTGTGAGAGTTTCCACCACGTTCCAGATGGAAAAAAGCCCTGTGTGCACGGGCCACATTAAATGGCCTGGAGGGCCAGATTCAGCGCGCAGTGCCTTGTGTTGGACACATGCTCTAATGTATCATGAGCTGTAGTTATAGTGATTTTAAATACGGGTTTCCCGAGACCGGAAAGATATTTAAAGGGTTCCTCTGTGTTGAAAAGGTTGAGAAAGGCTGGTCTAGAACGTTAGCTCTAAGTTGTCATCACATGTTCAGATCTACTGTATATTATAATTAGATCACTAACACCAATGATAAAAATACAAGTAAACATAAGTAAGATGATATATATCTACTCTAATAAGCAATTTTTATTTTTTTTCAATGTGGTGCATCTTAAAAATGTGATGACCAAGTGCTTAAAAAGCTATGTTTAAACATTTTTTTCTGAGAAGACTAAAAATAAAAAAATGTACAGACACAGGCATGTACTGAGGGAAGTAGAGGAACACAAAGCAAATACTAAAAAAAAAAAACGACAAAAAAAAAAATAACGACACTTGACTACGATGCAGGTGTGTACAAATTAATGTATATTCAGCAGACATTTGCAAACAGCCAGGGAACACACGCTTCCACCGAAACAAAAAAAAAAAGACAAACTTTAATGCAGCTGTAATTTTCCTAAGTAAACTGACCCCTGGGATCTGTCCAGCCTTCCCAACATGGAATAATTATCTGCCTTAGACCTAACTAAGCACAGGAAGAGCTGTAGCAGCAGTTGAGATAGTTCAAGATGGACAAAGACAGAGGACAGTTGGCAGCAGATGGATGAAAGCCAAGTTTATTCCTATGTGACACATGCTGTACGTTTGTGATAGATCTCCCCCATGGGGCCAAGTAATGAAGAGGAATAGTCGGAGAAGTGAAGCTACATTCCTGCTTCTGACATATCGATCAACTCACTGAATCAAAGCTATTGACCCAAAAGATGTTCTCTGTCCCGAGACAAGAAAACACGTGCAACATTCCATGACTACAGAAGAGGGCAGTGCAGAGCTCAGGTATACGGTTATTAACCCTGAACAGCAGTGCAATGGCAATAATTGAACGGAGGCATTAAAACTGAACTGGCATTCTGCATAAACGGCAAGAAGATGTGGAATTGTTGGTGTTCAACTGATCAGTGTCCCTGCAATGTAGCTTTTTAATGTGTATTTAAATCTATCCTATTGTTGTTTTCAATACTACAGATTCAAGATCACTCACACATTTCCTGGGGCACCATAATACAACCGGGGTTCTAATCCTTACTCAATCAAAAACTAAAACAATCATTTTGGCTGGACATACACTTTTTTTTTTTTCTTTTTACCTATTCTGTCTTACCAGTTATGCATGGTTGTCCAATACTCATGTGACCAGCAAATCCAGCGTTATTCTGCTATGATCTGCCAATCTGCTGACCCATCCTGGTCCGCCATCTTCTTCTCTGACATCATCAGGACCTGGCTATCTCTTTGAGGTTCTGCAGCTACCTCCCGATGATGCATCGTCGGGTCTGCCCATCAGAAGCTATGTGTCCTTGCTCCTGCAGCCTACCTCTGGAATATGTGACAGGGCTATCCCAGGAGGCTGCGGGATCAGGGACATGTCATTCTTGCCTAGCAGAGACTGGCAGTGGGGTGGCAGGGGCAGAGAAAAATCCCTGGCATTTTACATTGAAAGGGGGGTGTTTCATTTAACATTATCTTGCTTTTTAAATCTGGTAGTGGGCAAATCTATTTTGGTAACAACTGTAAAGCTTTGGAGATATTTCCTCTCACTTCCTGCTGTATCTCCAGGACAGGAATTGACAAAGAATCTCCCCAGCAGGGTCACAAAAAAGCAACACAAAAAAAATATATATATATAAAATTGACAGCAGTTTTAAGCATTCCTTACCCTATCCATATAGGATTAGAATATAGAAACACTTTAAAGTGGTTCTAAAGGCTCAAGGTTTTTTACCTTCATGTATTCTAAGCATTAAGTTAAAGAAATGTCTCTGTGCAGCAGCCCCCCCCCCCCCCCAATACTTACCTGAGCACCAGCTAGATCCAGTGATGTGCATAAGAACACCTTATTGGTTCACACTGCAATGGGAGCCATTAGTTCCTGCTGCTGTCATACACAACCAGTGAGCCAATGAGGAGAGAGAGGGGGCAGGGCCACGCTGCGGCTGTGTGTAAATAGACACACAGAGCAGTGGCTCCAGAGTGAGCCTGTTTGGGTGCCTTCATTGCAAGCTGCTTGCTCCCGGGGCACAGGGCAACAGGAAGGGGCCAGGAGCGCCGGTGGGGGGCCCGAGGAGAGGAGTATCGGGGCTGCTCTGTGCAAAACCACTGAACAGAGCAGGTAGGTATAACATGTTTGTTATTTTAAACAACAAAAATAAAATGCTATTAATATCACTTTAAATGCAGACATCAAGTGGTGCCTCCAAATAATGTCAGCAGCACTGATGGGCACTGTTGGGGCTGCACTGATAATCAGGAAACTGATAAGCAGTGCCCTGCTTATCAGTGTAGATGTCCCTATCATACAAGCCAGTTAGCAGGAAAGGAGTGCCGATAGCTGGATTGTTTACATCGTGATCAGCTGTGATTGGACACAGCTGATCACGTGGTAAAGGGCCGCTGTAATTGGCCCTTTACCCTGATCTGTGCTCAGCTGTGTCCTAAGGACACAGCTATCACAGAGCGGACCGCCCGAGTGATCATGGGAGGATGTCATATGACACCCTCCAGAACTGGCCATCCGCACTGTAACCGCCATTCAGTTATAGCGTGGTCAGGAAGTGGTTAATAAAGATGTTTATTGCACTACTAGGGCATGTACCTCCCTGGTCTGTTGTTTTTTGTTTAGCCACTTAGTAAATAACATGCAATACCCTCTGTTAGAAAGCCTCCTATGCTGCAGTGTATGCGCTTTGTAAAAAACATGCCCATTTCTACCTGAATTGGCAGTGCCGCTCAGTGCTCACGTGACTGCTCGCTGCTCCCTCTCCTGATCTAACAGCTAGGGTGGGAGGGGCAGAGAATCCCCCGCTGACTTCATTTGGGAGAAGAGGAGGAGAGGAGAGAGCTGAGACATCAGCTGGGGAGAGAGAGCAGCAAAGAGTCACGTGAGCGCAGAGCGGCGCTGTAATATCAGGTAGAAAGGGCATATTTTTTTACAAAGCACAGACACTGCAGCATAGGACGCTTTCTAACAGAGGGGATTACATGTAATTTACACTGTAATTTCAACAGCAGGAGGGGGAGATGGGCACTGTCACTAGCTGAGAGGCAGGCAGGGGAGGGGGGGGGGGGGGGAGCAGAGAGGAGAGCTGCGGATGATGGAGGCACGTAAACTGACCACAGTGTCAGGGCTCAGCAACCATGATAAACTGTGATCAGTTTACAGGGGGGGGAGGCATAAACAGACAGGATCAGCCAGGTATTTCAGGTGAAACAAGGGGCCAATTTATACAGCACAGGCACTGTTGCTGCTGCAGGCACTGTTAGAAGAAAAGGGTTCTTTACTGTAAGAGCGGCAAGGATGCGGAATTCCCTTCCACAGGCAGTGGTCTCAGCGGGGGGGCATCGATAGTTTCAAGAAACTATTAGATAAGCACCTGAACGACCGCAACATACAGGGATATACAATGTAATACTGACATATAATCACACACATAGGTTGGACTCAATGGACTTTTTTTCAACCTCATCTACTATGTCACAATATACAGTATGTAGTGCTTTGTTGCAGCAGCTTGGCCCAAATGAACTACCGGTATATAAAGTCATATTAAACCTGAAATTCTACTTTAAATATCTGACTTCAGAGCCAAGAGCTGGAATTTTTATATTGCTCCCAGAGTACTGTAGAAGAGGAACACGGGAGTCTTTAGGTATCTTCATTTCACTGATAATATCATCTATTTTTGCATAACCCCAGTACATAGTACTGTATATGTTTTCAATAACCTAAAGTATTACAATATTCCTGTATGATATATACCATTGGTAATATAATTATAGAAATCAACCTGCAAGAGCTACTATAAAACGTATAAAATATAATCTACTTGATATACTCCCTGGAGTAAGGAAAATACTTTATACCAATGTTATCCGGAACAGTACCAGGATTACAAGTAGATTTACTCTGTCCGCAGACATCAGTGCTGCAGTGTGACTCTTTCATTGTGTGACTTGCGTCTTTAAGTGGACCTTCATACAGTTTTGAAAGACCTCAGATTGCTAATGCATCCTAAGTGAGAGCTGCCTTGAAATATCCAGCTCAGACCAAGGACACGCATGCTGTTACTGAGCCAACTGTAAAACATCTTAACATCAGAGTATCTGCTATAGATATCATTTAAGCAACCAACTAGGTTTTCAATAACATACTTACTTGTTACTTGATAAAGTGGAGAGAGATTAGAGTCACCCTCTCTATTTATCCTGTTTACCTTTATCACAGGAAGTAAATCCTAAATTTTGGGTTGTCACCAGAACAGGAATACAGAGGAAATCTTCCAATGGGGACACTAGCTCTGGGGACCTCGGTGACAACCAGGGAATTCCTCACTTGGGAGACATTTCCTCTCGCTTCCCGTTTTGGCTATAGGACAGGAAGTGAAGAATCTCTCTAATGAGACACATATTGCAAAAAAAAAAAACCTGACAGTTTAACCCTCCCTTACTCTATCCAAAAATTAACAGCTTTGCTTTTAAATCCACATTAATCCAATCACCACACTGTCATGAAATGTGTTACGGTGAATGCTGATTGTCCAAGAACCCAACAGGAGGTGTGATCATTTTGAAAACACTCTGTTCTGTTTCCAAAATCACCATGGATGCTATGAAGTCTAGGGCAGGTGTTACCTATATACTCGAGTATAAGCCGCTCCAAAAGCGCTGCAAAGAAGCTGCTTGCAGAACTTTTTTTGGCGCCCTGCCAGCGCAACGCCTCAGTGTGAAAGCACTCAGGCTTTCACATTGGGATCGCAGATGAGGCTTCTTTCAGGCACTTTACAGGCGCTTATTTTAACGCTAAAGCGCCTGAAAAATGCCATAGTGTAAAAGGGGTCTCAGTGTGAAAGCACTCGGGCTTTCACATTGGGATTGCAGATGAGGCTTCTTTCAGGCACTTTACAAGCGTTTTTTTAACGCTAAAGCGCCTAAAAAATGCCCCAGTGTGAAAGGGGTCTTATAGTCAGGCATACCACACTGTATTAGTCTTTATAGAAATGAGGCATGTAAATATCTTTTTTAGAGTGATCTTCAGGCCGGTCACGTGACTCTCGGACGGTTTCCAGGTCTACTGCAGGAGGGGCTGAGCGGCCATGTGATCTCCCCGGCTGACGTCAGAGTGAGAACTGGGCCCCTCCTGCAGAAGCCATATATCGGAGATGTAAAGCGGCCACAAGTAAATCAAATCCAGTGGCCAAGTCCGGCTGTCTGTGTCAATGGAAGCAGCAGCAGGATTTGGGAGCACGCCCGCATGGAATGCAGCTCTCCGTGGGGGCACTTAACAAAGAGGAGGAGCCAGGAGCGCCGCTGGTGGACCCCAGGGGCCAATCTGTGCAAAACCCTTGCACAGAGCGATTTTTATCGTGACTGCGACATTATGGAGGACAAGTCGGACAATTTTGACAAATTTTTGGGACCATTGACATTAATACAGCGATCAGTGCGATTAAAATTGCATTGATTACTGTAAAAATTTCACTGGCAGTGAAGGGGTTAAAACTAGGGGGCAGTGAAGGGGTTATTGTGTGTCCTAGTACATGTTCTAACTGAAGGGGGGATGGGTCTGTGCAGGGAAACAACCAGATCGCTGTTCATACTCTGTATAAACAGACGATCTGTCAGTTCACTCCTCAGAGAACCGGAAACAGTTTACACACACAGCTCCCGGTTCTTCATGTGCCCCAAGCGATCGCGGGAGCCCGGGGGTGTTCGAGACCGCCGGGCACTCACATCGGCTCGGGGAGCAAGCGGGTGGAGCGCAAGCGCCCCCCTAGTGGCCGTTTATGTTACTGACTTAACATAACGGTGGTTCCCGCAGTCGAGCCATGTTTTCGCAGTACAACTGCGGCGGCTGGTCGGTTAAGACAAACATTTCTCACAGTTCTTAGCTCTCTCACCTAAATTCCTAGATCAACTTCACACCACTAAATCTCACTCCTGCGGCTGCATCCCCAATAATGTAAAATAGTAAACAACAAAAGATAAAAGGGCGCCTCAGACCCCTCTTTTTTCCATTGGGCAGGTCAGTAGACTTTGGAACTCAGGTGAGGAATCCCTGATAGATACGAGTAGTTGATTAAACAAATGACAAGTTTAGACAAACTGGACCTTTAACCACTTCAGCTCCGGAAGGTTTTACCCCCTTCCTGACCAGGCTTTACTTTAAAGAGGGAGTCCACCTGAAAAAAAAAATTATTAAAAGCCAGCAGCTACAAATACTGCAGCTGCTGACTTTTAAAAAATGGACACTTACCTTTCCAGAAGATCAGCGATGTTGGCAGCCGAGGCCGAGCAATCGCTCGGCTCTCGGCTGCTGCCGGCGCCATTCTCGGTGAGGGAATCAGGAAGTGAAGCGTTGCGGCTTCACTTCCCGGTTCCCTACTGTGCATGCGTGTGTCGCGCAGCGCAATGAGAATGCTCCGCGCTGTCTCTGGGACCCGTATGTGTCCCAGCAAACTTAGACTTAGACAGGTATCTGCACCCCTCTCCCCCCTGAAAGGTGCCAAAATGTGACACCAGAGGGGGAGAGGGTTCCGAAAAGCGGTGGTTCGATTTTTGTGCAAACCTCTGCTTTAACTGACAATTGCGCTGTCATGCGACACTGTACCCGCTATAACCAAAAATAAAAAAATTTCGAAAAAAAAAAAACACAATATTTTTTACTTTCTGCTATAAAACATTTCCAATAAAAAAAGATGTAAAAAAACAAATTTCTTCATAAATTTAGCCCAATATGTATTCTGCTACACATTTTTGGTAACAAAATTCTCAATAAGCGCTTATTGATTCGTTTGCGCAAAAGTTATAGCGTCTACAAACTATGGGATAGATTTAGGGACTTTTTATTTTTTTTTTATATTTTATACTAGTAATGGCGGCGATCAGTGATTTTTATCGGGACTGCAACATTACGGCGGATTTTTAATTGCTAAAGTGCCTGTAAAGTGCCCCAGTGTGAAAGCAGCCTAAATATAGGGGGAGTGCTTTGACTAAAGGAAAACAGGGATCCATGATTCTGCTCAGCAGAAACAGGAGATCTCCATTTTCCTTTCTGGCAGAACAGTGGTCTGCTTTGTTTACATAGGCAGACCCCTGTTATTCTTCTCTACGATCGATCGTCGGGTTCCAGATGGCCGTTGCGGCTGCCGGACCCGCTGATTGGCTCCCTCTGTGTCCAAACACAGCGGGAGCGGGGGTCCGGTGGCACGTGCGTGCGCCTGAGAGCCGAAGACGAGAATCACGTACAGGTACGCAATTTTGCGCTAAAAGGCCGACCTGCTGCAGTAAATGTACATGGTTCGGTCGTTAAGTGGTTAACATATATCCCGTGAGTGTATTTTCGGTAAAAAAAGCTAAATATACCACTCTCTCTTTATAACAAGACCTTTTCTTTTGTTCGGGTCATAAAATGTGTAAAATACGGAACAACTACAGCAATAGAAAAGCAGGTCTATAATTGTGATCACTTAGCCTGCAGTATTTCTAGAACTGTTACCCTACATTTCACCGGTGAACAACTGAAATGCGGACAGAGACATAAACTTACTGAGGCAGCTGTGCCCATAATGTACCAGGAAGTCTGCTCCTAGCGCCCGTGCAGTGTAATCATCCACGCAGCACGCTCCGTATGTCACATCTCCCATCACCACGGTCTCTGCCGATGTAAATCTAAAAGGCAAGAAACAGGGACATGAGACCAGCAGGGAATATTCATTGCTGACTTAAGAACACATGATAAATGATGTGTATTATAAGGCCATGTGTAGATGGAAAAATATACACTTTCCAAACTCCCATTGCAATTTAAATAGGAAAAGCATAAACAGAATAAAATGTAAAAAGTATGTGAGTTTCTTATCACTAGGCTGATTTTTTAATGGTGTCATGAAGAAAAAAAAGGAAAAAAAAAAAAAAGAGACAAGTTTTAAAGGAACACGGCTTTACAGTACATCTGTGAAAACAGGAAAATGAGACCTGACAATGGTGACTAGTTGGCGTCATTCAGGGATTGCCTTCCATTCCTAGTGAGCTAATAACTTGGAACAAGCAAGCAGCCAGTAAAGTCTTTCATCCTGCACACTTGTTGTGGGTCAGCAACACACAAGACAGTAATTCCAGGGCCAGGATTTTTTTTCTTTACTTTAACCACTTGCCGACCGCCGCATGTACATTTACATCAGCAGAATGGCACGGACAGGCAAATAGGCCTACCTGTACGTCCCTTTGAATTTGCCGCCGTGCCATCGTGTGCGCGCCGCCGTCGTGCATGAGCTCCGTGAGTCGGGTCACGGGTCCCGATCGCCGCGGGGATACCCGCAATCTTGTCACAGAGAGGAAGAGCGGGGAGATGCTAATGTAAACAAGCATCTCCCCGTTCTGCCTAGTGACACTGTCACTGATCTCTGCTCCCTGTGATCGGGAGCTATGATCAGTGATGCGTCACACAGCCCCTCCCCCTGACAGTTAGAATCACTCCCCAGAACACACGTAAACCCTTCCCTAGCCCCCTAGTGGTTAACCCATTCACTGCCAGTGTAATTTTTACAGTAATCAGTGCAATTTAAATCGCACTGATCGCTGTAAAAATGACAATGGTCCCAAAAATGTGTCAAAATTGTCCGATGTGTCCGCCATAATGTCGCAGTCACGATAAAAATCGCAGATCACCGCTATTACTAGTAAAAAGAAAATATTAATAAAAATGCCATAAAACTATCCCCTATTTTGTAGACGCTATAACTTTTGCGCAAACCAATCAATATGTAGACGAATACGTATCGGCCTAAACTGAGGGAAAAAAAAAAAAAAAATTTATATATTTTTTGGGGATATTTATTATAACAAAAAGTAAAAAATATAGCTTTTTTTTTTCAAAATTGTCGCTCTTTTTTTTGTTTATTGCGCAAAAAATAAAAACTGCAGAGGTGATCAAATACCACCAAAGAAAGTTCTATTTGTGAAAAAAAAGGAGGTCAATTTTGTTTGGGAGCCACGTCGCACGACCGTGCAATTGTCAGTTAAAGCAACGCAGTGCCGAATCGCAAAAAGTGCTCTGGTCTCTTGCCAGCCAAATGGTCCGGGCTATGTGGTTAAGAGAACCAAAAGCCACTAACCATATCTGCAGCAGCTTTCAGTATGCTTTGCCTGAAATGCCAGGCTGCCCTAACAGACAAAGTTTAGTATTTATTAAAAGGGATTTTTTTTTAATGAGAATTATAACTTATAACTGTACTCCTGTACTGCCCTCCTGTACCTTTTGTATTGAACTGTACTGTAATTGTGTTGTCCTCCCTATACATTGTAAAGTGCTGCGTAAACTGTTGGCGCTATATAAATCGTGTATAATAATAATAATAATAATAATAACTAGGTGGATGCAGCATCAGTCTGCTGCTGAATCTGTCCCCCGCTGGCTCCAAGACTGAGAACCGAGCGATCAAACACAGCTGATTTCTCAGTTCTCAGACCTCCGTGAGCAGAGAGTTGGTGACTGTCAATCACTGCTGTCTGCTCTGCCCCCCACACTCACTTGTGTGCTGGCCTATAGAGGGGGTGGGAGCGGCTGGTTCAGGCTGAGCCAGGTCTCGGTTCAGGGCTGTGGGCAGATCCCGACTATATTGTTGCAATCTTTCCCCAGCCTGGACTGGTTCTGTGATGTCAGCCCGCGGTCTGCTGAAAACGGGTCACAGGTGTGCATAACGAACTGCACTACTGTGATACAGAAGTACAGCCAAATGAGCTTTTGCTGTACGTTTCCTTTGAACATTGTTCCAAGGCCAACAGACTTCAAGGTTGGGACTGTTGAATTTGTATGAAATGGAGGAAACTATACCAGTGGAAGAGAATTGTAAACCCACGTTCCTGAAATGTGTTTCCAATAGAGACTTGATGTGCAAATAGAAGTAGCTTTTTAACATTAATTGGGCATAAATGTCATTGATGGGGATGATTCCCATTTTTCATTATACGTGGGGGGAACTTATCCAGAGGAGATGTAAATTCTTTGTATAGGAGTCCTTTCTTATACAAGAACAAGTGGACCTTTGCTTTCTAGGGCCCTCTTCTCCAGGGCCACTACTATCCTTTGAAACGCCCTTTCCCAGTCTGGCTATCTCGGAGTCTACTGATCCAGGGATGGTCCGGTGCCATCTCATCTGAAAGGAGAGGCCCAGAAACTGAAGGACCCAGGGGAGGACTCTTTCAAGAGAAGACCGTGCGCAAGGCTGGTTTCTCTGGAGGAGCCTGGAGACTCAGTTGAAGGACGCAACCCGGATCATTATACCTACCTACAGTACTGCCGGTTCGGCTGAAAGAGACTGGTATTGTATGGAAATATTCTTAAAGCGGAGCTCCACCCGATTTTAAGACATTAGACCAATACAATCAACTCTATCTCCTAATGTAAAAACTGAAGTTTTTTTTTTTGTCCCTGTAACTTATTTGTCATGTGTAATCCTCTGTATTTCCTGTCTAATGTTCGGATATAGGCATGGCTAGTGCGGCTATTTCGTAATTTCCTGATAGCCGCACTGGCTCCTGGGAGCTTGTGTCAAAACTTTTTTGTCGGAAAGTCCGATCGTGTGCACACAAGTCCATCGCACAAAAGTTCACGCATGCTCGGAATCAAGCAGAAGGAGCCGCATTGGCTATTGAACTTCCTTTTTCTCGGCTCGTCGTATGCGTTGTACCTCACCGCGTTCCTATGCTTGTAATTGTTGGCCAACATTTGTGTGACCGAGTGTATGCAAGACAAGTTTGAGCCAAAAACCTTCGAACAAAAATCCACGGTTTTGTTGGCAGAAAGTCCGATCGTATGTACGCGGCATTATTCTATATTGCTGCCTTAGTCGATTTTGTATGTATATTGTCCTATTATTTGTTACCTACCTTGTTCAGCGGTTATATAACCTGAAAATTTTCTATTTTGCCCTGTACTAACAGATATGTACGACCTGTACTTAGCGCAGCGTCTCCTTTTTGGCTTCTATGACCATGTTATTGTGTTGTTTTGTGAAAATCTAATAAACTTACATGAAACATAAAATTAGTACCCATACAAGAAATATAGAGTGGTTGCCAACAAGGCAGAAAGACACAGACAGCGATAAAAACCATATCAGATCACATTACTCTTCCCCACTGCACTAAAAATGTGCTTCTGTATTTGTCTACGTCCCCATTAAACAATTTCCCATGAATTCCTACCTGGAAATAAGGGAAAATTTTCCCAGTAGGAATTCAGACAGCAATAAAGACTTGTAACAGTAGAGAGAAAGGTATGGGGGGATCATTTCTTACAATAAATGCTGAGTATAGTAGATAATACATTTCCTTTAGGCAGTTCTCCAAAGGGAAACAGTCATAACCGTGGTCAAAATTTCCTTTCCCTATCATGGTGGGTAAAGGCTGCTATACACTGCTTGAAATTTTTAGGGCATTTGTGCTTATATTCAGACAGTCGTGGGAGCCAGCGGTCAGAAAACAATAGTTGGCAAGAGAGATCCGTCCGACCACGTGGTTTAGCAAGGATGGTTCGATTTCTTTTGTTCAGCCCACACTCTTCTGCAGTGGTTACTGGGCTGCCTTCAAACGTATCCGCAGGTGCAGAGCAGTGTGCCTGAGGGTTACCTGCACTGGGCTATAGACTTCTATTACCTGCGAGTTTGGGGCGCTTTCTGAAAGTGCACCATACTTGCAGGATATAATAGATGTCTATGGCAAAGTGCAGCTAACTTGCAGGAAAGCCACAGGTGCACTGCGCTGCAACCGCGGTGATGGTAAACCACAATGCATCAGTGTGAAAGCAGCCTTAGGCCCCTTTCACACAGTCAGTCCAACCCAATCGGTCCCTCAATTCACCTCTAAGGAGTGGCAGATGTAAACAGACTTGTGTCTGTTTACAAACGCCTACCTCCAATTCAATCCGCAAAAAAAAAAAAAGGAGTAGAGTGGACTATAGAGTAAAGTGGGCTGTGTATGCAGAGCGGACAAGGACCTGTCATAATTTTTTGGGTGCTGTTTTTGGTGCTTTGTATTTGTTTTTGTATTTTACTGTTTTGTCAATAAACAGAATAAATAAAACTTAAAAAAACAAAAAAAACAAACAAACATTCAAGTGCATACTCTCCATAGCATTTTCAATAGAATTTGCCAAGCCCTGATGAAGAGGGACCCTTTGAGGCTCGAAACAGGTAGGCTTTTTTACTGCAAGAGACTTCTAAAAAAGCATATTCCTTTTTTCGTCTTTTCTAGCACTTTCCTATTTGCACCCAAAGCATAACTTGACAGAGGCTTTAGCCCTATTCTCAATCCACCCAAAAGTAAAAAAGCATTCGCTAAAATTGGGTTTTTTTCTATTTCAGACACAACAGAAATGTATTTTCATGAATGATGTGTATCCCAATTAAAAAACAGACTTGTACTGATTAAAATACAAGGGTTTCCATCACTGACCTCTTTCTAAAAACACACTTTGACTGGCTGCTTTCTGAGTCATTGCCCTAGGACAAGCATGCAGATTCAAAAATCTGCTTTTCACCAAAGTCTCAATAACACTTAAGCCCCATACACACGCTCGGATTATCCGAGGACCAGGTCCGTCGGATCATGTCCGTCGTACTTTGTCCGATGTTGGTTTTGCGTACACACGGTCGGACAACGTTGTCGGAAAATCCGATCATTCTGAACGTGGTGACGTTTGTTGCGTACGACGGGACTACGTAGAGGCTAGTAGCCAATAGCTTTGGTCTTGTAATGTGATCTGAGCATGCGTAGCACTTTGTCCGTCGGAATTCGCTACACACGATCGGATTTGGTGTGATCGGACTTTGTTGTCAAAAAATCTATCCAGCAGGAGATAGGACTTTGTCCGTCGGACAATCCGATGGAAACTGTCTGATGGTGCCTACACACGGTCAGAATTTCCGACAACATTGTCCGATAGGACAGAATCCATCGGAAAATCCGACCGTGTATATGGGGCTTTAGTCGCTCAAATAGAGTTACCCCTAGTGGTGTGCAAATGTAATTTTCAAACAGGTGAAGCCCTCCTCAGATTGGGAAACCTTCAAACTGCAAAAACACAAACATGAGGAAGCAAACGCCTAGCGCATTACCACCATACAACTTTATTTAATACTAAAAGACAATTGCATACTCACAATCAAACATAAAGGACAACAGGCATATCACATGGAAACTGCAGCTGGAGGCGATGTCATCTAGGCATGTAGCGCGGTTGGAAGGATGACGCATTTCAGGGGATATGCCCCCTTCCTCAGAACTCGGAGGGAGAGGGCAATTTCCCCCAAAACGTGTCAGTCTTTCAACAATGTGCTTCATGGCTAGAAGACATCACCTATGGCTGGAGTTTCCATGTGATATGCCTGATGTCATTTATGTTTGTGAGTATGTAATTATCTTTTAGTATTAAATAAAGTTGTATGGTGGTAATGTGCTAGGTGTGTGCATCCTCCTGTGTATGTTTTTTGCAGTAGAAAATCTGTATGCAGTCAAGACCTCTGATCTGCATACTTATTTCAGGTCAATGCCTCAGGAAGAATTAAATGCATTGCATCAGCACGTCAGCCAACCAGCTAGCATTTTCAGCGCAGCTCCACAATCTCTCAGTACAGGTTTCTTTCAGAGATTCAGTTGCAAAGTGATGAATGACAAATTCAAATCTGTAAATTGCATTGGGAATACTGGTCACAATAATATTAACATCACATCTAATATGCAGAACAATCTGCAGAGTGAACCCAGTGACATATTCATTTCGTGTACAAGAGTCCTACTTTTAGATGCCTACCTAATGAACATAATAGATTCACTCGGACACTTCATTCCTGATAAGCAAGTTATGATCATACAGAAATCAGGCAAAAGATAGGTTGGAGGACTGGAAACACAAACAGGAAACCTTTAGAAAAACAAGCAGAGCTCTAATGTCAGGCAGATAAGAATGAAGCATACATTCCAGATTAGGCACAAACACAAAACAGAAATTGCTATGCTCTGCTTTGCTTGATTTGCTCAGATTATGGGTTCCATTCAAATTGACATGAACAAATGGATAAGGCTCTGCCTTTTTTAATACTATCTGTACACACAGTAATCTCAATGGCAACAACAAGCAAATGAAAACTGGTCTTCGAGTGCATGGATTGGAAAAAAAACAACACCGTGTATGATAAAAAAAAAATCCATAAAAAAAAAAATAAATACAAATAATTAATGGACCATTAATGGGCAACCATTGTCTGCTCATCTGAGCTCTAATGTCAATGACAACATAAATTATGTGCTAGGTCTGCCATATAGCCCATCAAGTATAATATGGGCCACACTGAAATAATCTAGCCCTTATCCCCTAATTAGAAATAGGAAACTAACTGGTTGACAGGAAATATACTTTACAGTATTGTAGGTAAAGGAAGCCTACATTTAATTTGGTGTCACGATAAAGAATTCCCGAATGCATTGGCTGTTACTACTATAGCGGCGGCGGTTTCCTACAGGGATTTTTTGTATCTTCCTTCACAATCAGGCACGGTCATATACATCATTATCATCAGCACTATTGCCTTACATTGTTGTTCTTTAGGAAAGTTTTGGGTACTTTTAGTCCCACTCCAGCATTGATAGTATACTGATCCTCTATTGAGGGACCCAATCAGCTCCCGGTTGGCTCTTAGTGACTGTCTTGGTTCACCTGAGCAGTTTCTGCTCTACATGCTTTATTATTTCAGGGTTTTATCTTGCCTGATCTTATAAACAAACTGTGTGTTCAAGATTATTAGAATACCATTTCCTGTATTCCCGCCTGGGCTTTAAGCTTTCCATTTTTTAAAATCTGGTCTTATCCTATACTTATAGTATCCCACAGTTATACTAGTCTTTTCCCTGCTCCTGAAGAAGCGCAACACACGCAACATGTAGAGCCCAGGACACCCGATTCATCTACACCTGTTACGTAGCCTTCTTCTGGACTTTAACCACTTTAAGACCAGCCTCGTTTTGGATTTTAGGTGTTTACATGTTTAAAACCGTTTTTTTTGCTAGAAAAAAAACCTAGAACCCCCAAACATTATATATTGTTTTTTTTCTAACACCCTAGAGAATAAAATGGCGTTCGTTGCAATACTTTTTTTCACACGGTATTTGCGCAGCGGTCTTGCAAGCGCACTTTTTTTGGAAAAAATTCACTTTTTTGAATAAAAAAATAAGACAACAGTAAAGTTAGTCCAATTTTTTTATATATTGTGAAAGATAATGTTACGCCGAGTAAATTGATACCTAACATGTCACGCTTCAAAATTGCGCCCGCTCGTGGAATGGCATCAAACTTTTACCCTCAAAAATCTCCATAGGCGACGTTTAAAAAATTCTACAGGTTGCATATTTTGTGTTACAGAGGAGGTCTACGGCTATAATTATTGCTCTCGCTCTACCGATCGCGGCGATACCTCACATGTGTGGTTTGACCACCATTTTCATATGCGGGCGCTACTCACGTATGCATTCGCTTCTGCGCACGAGCTCGTCGGGACGGGGCGCTTTAAAAAATTATTTTTTTGTTTTTCTTATTTATTTTTCTTGATTTTATTTATTTTTACACTGTTTTTAAAAAATTATTTAATTGGCTCACTTTTATTCCTATTACAAGGAATGTAAACATTCCTTGTAATAGAAAAAAGCATGACAGGTCCTCTTAAATATGAGATCTGGGGTCAAAAAGTCCTCAAATCTCATATTTGGACTTCAATGGAAAAAAAAAAAAAAAAAAAATGTCATTTAAAAAAAATGACATTTGAAAATTCCTCTTTAAGAGGTATGGGCGGAAGTGACGTTTTTGACGTCGCTTCCGCCCTCCTATGGTATAGAGATGAGTGGCGGCCATCTTAGCGTCACTCATCTCTATGCACAGGAGGAGAAAGGACCCGATCGCCTCCGCCGCTGCCGACGGTTCCGGTAAGCGGCGGAAGGTGCGGGAGAACGGCGGGAGGGGGGGGGCACCTCTCCCGCCGCCGATAACGGTGATCTTGCGGCGAATACACCGCGATGACCACCATTATCGGAATGCCGACCGGCGCCTGAAGAGATGGATATCTCGGTTGTGGCAGCAGCTGCTGCCGTTACCGAGATATCCCTCTTCAAAAAAAGGGGACGTACATCGTCGTGCGCCGGTCGGAAAGTGGTTAATATGATGATGGAATGATTTATTATCAGCTCTAAGCTTCCGTATTTGTATCCAGTGGCTCTGTACAGTATGAATTATCTAATGCCCCGTACACACGGTCGGAAATTCCGACCACAAAATCCGTCGGAATTTTTCCGACGGATTTTGTCCGACACTGGTGTTGCATACACACGGTCGGACAAAGTTGTCGGAAAATCCAATCATTCTGAACGTTCGTTGTGTACGACGGAACTACGTAGAGGCCAGTAGCCAATAGGTTTGGTCTCCTAATTTGATCTGAGCATGCGTGTTGTCGGAAAATTTGAGAGCAGGATCCGATGGAAAAAGTCCGATGGAGCCCACACACGGTCGGATTTTCCGACAACATGGTCCGATCGGACATTTTCCATCGGAATTTACGACCGTGTGTACGGGCATAACAGTTTTGTATCAACTTTTCTAATGGGGATATTTTTAATGTTTTTTGTTATATGTTTAATAAACTTTTATATATGTAATACTCAGTGAGTTGTGCCTAAAAAGTCCAAGCCTCCTTCGATTCTGTATATACCCTGACCATTGCCACAATATAATAGCCTCTGGCTATTGCCTTAAAGTGTAGTTCAAGGCAAAAAACAAAACAAAAAAAAAAAAACAAGCAAAATAACATAGGTACACCTCGACAGTGCATGGACCTTCCTGTGTTTTTTTTATGCCTATGGCCTTTTTGAAGGGCAGAATTTCAGACACTTTCCTGCACCCAGAGAGCTCCAGCGTTGCATACAGCTGGCAATAATGAATGTACATGGTCGGCTGATTGTAAATGTTTAGCCTACAACATAAAGGCTAATCATTCTATAGTCAGAAACCTGGTGGTACACACTAGTAGTTGTTTTTCATTCAACCCAGCAGGGCTGAAGGAAAAAAAAATGTACAGCTCAGGAGGAGCCACTGTACTAACTACCCAATATTAGTACAGCGATCGCCCCTGCAGTGCTAATAGGCAGAACACTCCGGTCAGCGCTCTCAGCCAATAGCTGCATACAGTCAAGTATAAAATGTCATCTAAATTCCTTTTTTGCTATGCGATTGTGTGACCGCAAAGCCAGAACCCCTCTGTGGGATGTGCAGGAGAAACAACTGGATGGAATTCCCTAGAGTAACAATGACACCCACAGGCATCCACTGATCTAGACATTGTCGCAGGGGGAGAGATTCTCACGTATCACATAAAGGAGCCAGAGTTTTGAAGTCATATTATTGTGGAAAAACTGTATTTACAGCATTTTGTGATTAACTGTATGCAGTGCAACGGGGGAGGTTGCAAGGGAGGGTGGCAGCTCTTTAAAATAAAGGATAAAGGTGAATGTTATATATAATTCCTACTTTAAATATACAGTGCCTTGAAAAAGTATTCATACCCCTTGAAATTTTCGTTTTTTTTGTCATGTTACAACTAAGGATGAGCTCAGGTGTGTTTGAATGGTCCACGCCAGGAAGTCGGCGCAGCGATGCGCTAATCACAGGCAGTGAGACATTGCCCGATCTCTGCAGCCGCACATCGGGGCAATGTCTCACTGCCTGTGATTAGTGCAGCGCTGCGCCGACTTCCTGGCGGGCTCTGCACGTGGACCATTCGAACACGCCTGAGCTTATCCTTAGTTACAACCAAAAATGTAAATGTATTTTATTGGGATTTTATGTGATATACCAACACAAAGTGGCCCCCTTATTGGCACAACTACAGACCTACCAAGACATGGCCATCTACCTAAACTGACAGGCCGGGCAAGGAGAGCATTAATCAGAGAAGCAGCCAAGAGGCCCATGGTAACTCTGGAGCAGCTGTAGAGATCCACAGCTCAGGTGGCAGAATCTGTCCACATGACAACTATTAGTCGTGCACTCCACAAATCTGGCCTTTATGAAAGAGTGGCAAGAAGAAATCTATTGTTGAAAGAAAGCCATAAGAAGTTCCGTTTGCAGTTTACGAGAAGCCATGTGGGGGACACAGCAAACACGTGGAAGAAGGTGCTCTGGTCAGATGAGACCAAAATTTTACTTTTTTGCCTAAAAGCAAAACGCTATACATGGCAGAAAACTAACACTGCACATCACCCTGAACACATCATCCCCATCGTGAAACATGGTGGTGGCAGCATCATGTTGTGGGATTGCTTTTCTTCAGCAGGGACAGGGAAGCTGGTTAGAGTTCATGGTAAGATGGATGGAGCTAAATACAGGGCAATTTTAGAAGAAAACCTGTTATAGTCTGCAAAAGACATGACTGGGGTGGAGGTTCACCTGCCAGCAGGACAATGACCCTAAACATACAGCCAGAGCTACAATGAAATGGTTTAGATCAAAGCATATTTATGTGTTAGAATGGCCCAGTCAAAGTCCAGACCTAAATCCAATTGAAAATCTGTGGCAAGACTTGAAAATTGCTGCTCACAGACGCTCTCTATCCAATCTGACAGAGCTTGAACTATTTTGCAAAAAAGAATGGGCAAAAATTGAACTCTCTAGATGTGCAAAGCTGGTAAAGATAAATCCAAAAAGACTTGCAGCTCTAATTGCGGTGAAAGGTGGTTCTACAAAGTATTGACTCAGGGGGGCTGAATACAAATGCACACCACACTTTTCACATATTTGCTTGTAAAAAATTTGGAAAACCATTTATCATTTTCCTTCACAATTATGTGCCACTTTGTGTTGGTCTATCACAATAAAATACGTTTACGTTTTGGTTGTAACAAAATGTGGAAAAATTCAAGGGGTATGAATACTTTTTCAAGGCACTGTAAAGGGAGTATGCACTTAAATTTGGCAGGAGTTCAACTATTTCAATACCTCATCTAAATATAATTGATTAATATATTTATTATGCCATAGCATGCCCACGTGGGACCATGTGGGATCATAGTTAGGTGAGGAGATGTTGTTTGGCATCATGTAAGGAAGCATTTGAGGGTATAAATGGAAAATCTTTTTTTACATGTGGCTCCAAATGTCTAATTACCTTTTATTATAACCTTCTAATTATTATTGCACTTCAGGAGGCAGACCAATTATAACTAAAATGAAAAGCAAAGAACCCCCTTGTTAACGAGGTATAGAAGAGACGATTGTCATTAGAACCACAGTGGTCTTATCCAGGGATAACTAAAACTGCAACTGCCATGGTGCTGCACATGTGATCAAATATGACGCCAGCCATTTCATGGTTTGACACTTTGGTTGAGAGCACAAGCAAATGTGACAGTTTGCATACCCGGCATGCCAGGAATATAACAGTTTTTTTTTTTTTTAAAACCGTTAAATTGATGGGTTTAGTTTGTCTGTTTTTTGTCTGTTTTTGCATTAGTAGTGGAAGTAAAGAAACTGATGAAAAACTGATGAGCAACTGATGAACAACTGATGAACAACTGATGAAGAACGAATGAAAACTTCATCTGTTTTTTCTTTAAAAAGAAGAGACTGAACTGATGAAATGATGGTCCACATGTGTGAAAGGGGCTGAAGGGTCTCAAATTATAATTGTTTCAACTGCCAGTTACCCACTTCAAAAATCTATGGGAATGCGACTTCATACAAGACTTCCAGTTAAAAATTTATGGGTTTATTTCTGAAGTTGACCAAATAATTTTTTTTTTTAAATAAATGTAAAAAATCAGTAATTTAAAAGCATACAATCTAATCCCCCATACACACACGATCTGATTACCGCACGACCGATAGTACCGCCGATTTCGCTTAATAGTCGCAAATAGAGATCGAATAGCTAAATAAAGTCACGGAATTCTTGTACGACAAAAAAAAATAAAAATCGGAAGTGATGTCATCAACAACTATACTGACTAACCAAAAATCGTACGATCGGGAATCGTACGAGGAAAATTATCGTGCATGTCCGATCTAATAAGATCGGATGAACGGTCGTGATCGAAAGTAGTGTACACACGATCCGAAAATCGTATGATCCTTCCTCGGACGATCGTTTTCATACGATATTCGGATCGTGTGTACGGGCCATAAGTGTCATCAAGTAGAAGTCCTACAGATTTTTGATATGAGCACATGGAAATACTATGCCAATGGAAATCGCGCCCCAAAATCGGCAAAAGTAGTACAGGAACCACTTTTGGGAATCAGTGCGGCATCGCACCGATTCGGACGGTGCCATTGCTGGCAATTACCACCGATTTGGCATGCAATTTGACATCGCATGCCAAATCGCAAAAATGGAAACAAATTTAAAATTGACAAATACTTGTTATTAACTTAATACAGATTTAGCTGGATTTATTTAAGATTTAGTAGGGATTCTGTAAGTCATGTTGTGTTTATGAGTGCTATTAATGGATTTAGTGTATTTTTATTGAAAATATCAATTTGATAAAAATGTGTGTAACTATCACAGGGCCTACAAAATCAATAGCCCCATCTTTTTAATCTACCAGTTTTTTGTCTTCAGAAAATCTATGATTTAGGGGTCAAATCAAGCTGTAAGTGAAAAATTGCAAAAACGCTCTGGCCCCCCGAGCAGTAGTGCCTGGAAAGCGAAAGGGTTAAAGCTACAAAAACGATCTTTTATGATAGCAGCAACTTCTATTTTAGACATCATTTTCTCTTTTGCGGACACCTTCGCCATTATTTTGCTGTTAGGGCTGAGCAGGGTGACCGATTTAATGTTCTCATCTGCGCTCACTGTCGCGTCAAAGAAAATGTCAAAACACGTCTATTTCCATTCGCTGTGTTACACAACACAAACTCCCAGAGCAACATGCTAAGCAACCAGCCATGTAATAGTCATGCATGTTAGCATCTCTTTTAATATAGCGGCTTTAAAAGACTTGCCCTCCAAGCTGAACTCGGCAGCATCCAATCCATTGGGAGCACCAGACATTTTTATTACTGCCTGCTTTCCGTTCATCTGCAAGTGAGGAATTAATGTCACAGATATTCCCGCGTCCGGTCGGCAAGGCTGAGTCATAAAGGAGTTCATTGAAATTTCAGAGATAAGGGCAAGGAAATAAATCCCAAATTATGTTAGATCACAGCAGAAAATCGCACAGAAGGTATTTTTTTTTTTTTTTATTATTTTACTGCAAAGGTGAGAAAGAGGAAATGCAGAGGCAGGTTATTAAAAAAAAAAGCCAGCAAAGTAACAGGTTATACCTTTAAACTTCCTGCTTCAAAAGAGCAACCTGCAGCACCATAATCAGACTGGAATAATCTCGGATCGCTGCCTGAAGCGTTAGATGCTATGTTTAGCAATTATCCCTTCCCGCACGCAAGAGGTGAGGCTGATGGGCAGAGTGAGGAGTGATGAAGCCCAATGGGCACTTAACAGGTGATATTAATAGGGATCGGAAATGAAAAACTGTGCTACAACAGCAAACGAAGAAGCACAGAGAGTGGCCTGCATAACGATGAGTGGAGATTGGAACAGCAGAGACCCGATGATTCCATATTTAACCCATTTACCTGCAGGCAAGCATCTCTGACTGATTGGTAGAGTACACAAGTGATAACACATAACAAGGGTTAAACTGTTGCTCCTCTTCTGCAGCATGGCTTAAGGTGGCTGTGTCACAATATGTTGTAATAGGCAGCGTTTATACTCATGATCAAGAGTGGTGTCATAGCAGGAGCCCTCCAGGCTAAGAGTTGTCATGAGGTTTTATAGGCATAAAAAAAACATAACACAAAAGGATGGAAAATACAAAGGAAAAATG
This sequence comes from Lithobates sylvaticus, assembly GCA_028564925.1. Taxonomy (NCBI): domain Eukaryota; kingdom Metazoa; phylum Chordata; class Amphibia; order Anura; family Ranidae; genus Lithobates; species Lithobates sylvaticus. The sequence continues at coordinate 123,767,992 of CM053027.1, read as the reverse complement.
GAAACATTAAAGAAAGCTCATAGATAAAAAGGAACGTGTGAACAGAAATAGACTTTAAAGAACACATAGTATGCAATGCTGCATGCAAGTCAAAAATAATCCAGTGTACACTGAGCGTAGGAGTATAATAGCATGGCTGGACATACGGAAAACAAGATATTATCCCCCAATTAAAGGTATGAGAGAATGTACTGTTTAGGTCATACATACTGAAAGCATAAAACTACTGAAATTCCAGCCTAAACCTAACTAGTCTTAAAAATATTCCCTCCCCACTCCTAACACCTATACAGGGGGTCCCCAACTTACGAACGCCTGACCTACGAACCTCTCCTACTTACGAACCGGGCGCTGCGGGGACCCTCTGCCATTTTGCGCGGACCCTCGGCCGTTCTGCGCATGCGCCGCCAGACGGAGCCTCGGAAAATGGCGGCAAATATCGAAAATGTCCATAATTTGCTGCGCATGCGCAGAGCGGCATTCGACGGAACATCGCAAATGTCCGTAATTGTCGTTATGCGAATGCGCGGCCGACTTACGAACATTTCCGATTTACAAACAGGAGGACAGTCCCTATCGGGTTTGTAACCCGGGGACCCCCTGTACTGACTAACCTGCGTAAAAACAAAATCAAAAACGTAAATGTATTTTATTGGGATTTTATGTGATAACCAACACAAAGTGGCACATAATTGTGAAGTGGAAGGAAAACGATAAATGATTTTCAATTTTTTTTTACAAAAAAATATGTGAAAAGTGTGGTGTGCATTTGTGTTTAGCCCCCCTGAGTCAATACTTTGTAGAACCACCTTTCTCTGCAATTACAACCTCAAGTCTTTTTGGGGATGTCTCTACCAGCTTTGCACATCTAGAGAGTGATATTTTTGACTATTCTTCTTTGCAAAGTAGCTCAAGCTCTGTCAGATTAGATGGAGACCGTCTGTAAACAGCAATTTTCAAGTCTTGCCAAAGATTCTCAATTGGATTTAGGTCTGGACTTTGACTGGACCATTCTAACACATGAATATGCTTTGATCTAAACCATCCCATTGTAGCTCTGGCTGTATTTTTAGGGTCGTTGTCCTGCTGGAAGGTGAACCTCTGCCACAGTCTCAAGTCTTTTGCAGACTCTAACAGGTTTTCTTCTAATGCCGTGTACACATGCTCGGAATTCTCGTCGGAAAAAGCTCTGATGGTTTTCCCGTCGGAATTCCGATGGAATTTCGCTCAAACTGTCTTGCCTACACACGGTCACACCAAATTCCGACGGTCAATAACACCACGCATTAAAAAACTTTCGACTGCACTATAAAAGGGAAGTTTAATGCTTCTGAGCATGCGTCAAATTGTTTCTGAGCATGCGTCAGAATTTTGCGTGTCGGAATTGCATACACACGATCGGAAAATCCGATAGAAAGGTTTTCCGTCGGAAAAATTAAGAACAGGTTCTCAATCCGAAGTCCGTCGGAAACTCTGACAGAAAAAGACAGATGGGCATACACACGGTCGGAAAATTCGATGAAAAGCTCCCATCAGACTGTTTCCATCGGAAATTCCGACCGTGTGTACGCGGCATAAGATTGTCCTGTATTTGGCTCCATCCATCTTCCCATCAACTCTGACCAGCTTCCCTGTTGCTGCTGAATAAAAGCACCCCTACAACATGATGCTGCCAACACAATGTTTCAGGGTGTGGCTGGTGTGTTCAGGGTGATGTGCAGTGTTAGTTTCTGCCACACAAAGCGTTTTGCTTTTAGGCCAAATGTTCAATCTGATCAGAGCACCTTCTTCCACATGCCTGCTTTGTCCCCCACATGGCTTCTTGCAAACTGCAAATGGGACTTCTTATGGCTTTCTTTCAACAATGGCTTTCTTCTGGCCACTCTTCCATAAAGGCCACATTTGTGGAGTGTATGACTAATAGTTGTCCTGTGGACCGATTCTCCCACCTGAGCTGTGGATCTTTGCAGATCCTCCAGAGTTACCATGGGTCTCTTGGCTGTTAATTAATGCTCTCCTTGCCTGACCTGTCAGTTTAGGTGGACGGCCATTTCTTCGCAGTTGTGTCATACTCTTTCCACTTTCGGATGATGGATTGAACAGTGTTCCGTGAGATGTTCAAAGCTTGGGATATTTTTTTATAATTAACCCTGCTTTAAACTTCTGAGACCTTTACACTGAGATTAAATTACACACTAATTTACTAATTAGGTGACTTCTGAAAGCAATTGGTTCCACTAGATTTTAGTTAGGGGTATCGGAGTAAAAGGGGGCTGAATACAAATGCACAGCACACTTTTCAGATATTTATTTGTAAAAATTTTTGAAAACCATTCAGAATTTTCCTTTCACTTCACAATTATTGTGTTGGTCCATCACATAAAATCCCAAATAAATCTCAATAAAAATACATTTACGTTTTTGAGTTGTAACATGACAAGCTGGGAATTCAGGGAGTGGTGATGTCACCCATAGGCTCTCATGTCCTAGCCGTTGTTGGTGCTCCCTACTCTCCCCTGCAGCTGCCGCTGGCTGACAGAGTGAAGCCAAATCATGTGACCAGACCCAAGCAGGTAGAACAGTAGTAATATCACCAAGCCTCACTCCTTATCTAATAAGATTGGCAGTCACAGGCAGCAGTGCCCTGAGGTGTAACTAAAAGAAAAACTTTTCTTTTCATTTTGGATAAGTAAGAGAAGTAAGGGAAGGTTATAAACCCCTGTAAGTTTTTTTTTTTTTTTTTTTTTTTTACTTTGCCATCTGTTTTACATAGGGGGGATTTCTCTTCACTTTCTGTCCCATAGCTAAAACAAAGTATGTGGAGAAATCCCTCCAAAGTGAGGGAATTCCAGGGTGTCACCGGAACTAGTGTCCCCATTGATAGATTTCCCCTCTATTACTATTCGGTTGTCAACCCAAAATTTGTTTAGGGAGTGAATCTCCCTAAACGGGGACACAGATAGCAATAAAAAGTGGCAGGTGCTCTAATCCACCTCCACTCTATCCAAAATGTGTAAAAAAAAAAGTTTTGCCTTCAGTTACACTTTAAAAACCACACTAAAGGTATGGCTATGAGACTGCGAGCACTCACATACCAGGAAGTGAACTGCTATTTTTTAGGGGAAATTTCAGACAAAAGTTATACATTTGGCTACTGCTTAGACACAGTTAACTTTTCTAGATGTTCCCCATAAAATCACATCTTGATATTCCGATCCACTTCAGTTTTCAAGGAGTCAATGTTAAGCGAGGAAATTTTTCAGAAAAAAAAAAAAAAAGGGGGAGTGTCAACAGATTCTGAATGTCATTCTGTTAGGGTTTACACCTATTTTAAGAAGTATCGATGGCCATATTTGAGGCTCTTATAATCCAACGGATTATTTATCATAGGTTTACAATATCTAAAACTGATAACAGTATTTGGAGATTGTATGGCTTAATACACGTTGCCCCTTTTCTTGCATCCCTAAAGAAAGCCATCTTATTAATAAAAAGAATATTCTTATTTAATTTTTTATGTTTACAACACTAATCACAGCAGCTAAAGTTGGAAAACACCACTACTAACTTTGTGATTGTAAGTAATTTGTGACTCTTGAGTTTCAGAGCTACATATAAATTAACTTGACCAAATATGAAAGAAGACATAAAAAGATTCCCACTGATCCTTAATGAATTTATCTAAATGTAACTAAATTGTGATTTTATCAAATGAAATCATCTCTGGAAAAGCTGCAGCATTAAATTACCTGTTCCACGTTTAAAGTGGACCTGTCATGGTAGATTAACATCTTCTTACTCAATGATGTGTAAAATTTGTGAATATCCTGATAGTAATTTGGGCACTGTGAAGTGTTTCTTATGCAGCTGTAAGAGTTCTTCAGCTGCCCCGAGCCAGCCTGATTCTTCCATGGGTTTCCATAACTTTATGAAAGCCTATGGTAACCTTGACGTCCGTTCTGACCTTGGTTTTCTCACTTACTATGCATACATCGAAGTTTGAAATTCAGAGTTGCTGAGCCACCTAAGTAATAATGTTTAAATATATGCTGCTGAGACTTCTGCTTCCATTTTGATTTTAATGCGCTGATTTTAGTGGTTCCACAGAAAAACCCCTGTAACACTTTTCTGGACACTAATATGTTTAGCACTGTTCGGCTGATTTTCATTTCCCAAACCTACATACCAGGAAGTCATGAACTTTCTATTGAACACACCGGGGGCTAATAAAAGAAAGATTTGATTTTTCTGCAACAGAGATACATTAACTGCTTGCAGCTCTTGTTCTGGTGGGCCGCCGTCATATGATGGCGGCACGGAACAGCCACTCCCGCGCGCCGATCATGGCCGCACCGTGTTGCTAGGACACGGTGCAACCCCGATCTGTGTAAAGAGCCGCGTCAGCGACTCTTTAACCATGCGATTGGCTGTGTCCAATCACTGCCGGTCACATGTAAAATACGGAGATGCCAGTAATCGGCGCTCCTCACCTCACACTGACAGAGTGTGACACACTGACAGAGTGTGAGGAGAGGAGAGCCGATCAGCGGCATCTCCTCACAGGGGGACAGCTAGGGATGTAATCATCAGTGCCCTGATTACAATATATAAATAAAGTGACCCACCAATGCCAGCATACAGTGCCCACCATAGCCAGCATACAGTGCCTACAAGTACCACAAATCAGTGCCAATTAGCCATCCCAGTCAGTGTTGGCAATTAGTGCCGCCTATCTGTGCTGAACATCAATGCCCATCACTGCTGTCCACCAATGCCCATCAGTGTCGCCCATCACTACCACTCATCAGTGCCCATCTGTACCGCCTATCCATGCCCACCAGTACCGCCTATCAGTGCCCACCACAGTGCCCATCAGTGCCACCTAACAGTGCCCATCAGTGCCACCTAACAGTGCCCACCAGTGCCACCTAACAGTGCCTATCAGTGCCCATAAGTGCAGCATATTAATGCCTTCTCATTAGTGCCACCTCATCAGTGCCCATAAGTGGCACCTCATCAATGCCCACCAGTTCAGCCTATCAGTGCCCATTGGTGCCGCCTCATCAGCACACATCAATGAAGGGGAAAAATGACTTAGTCACAAAATTTACTGACAGAAAAAAAGTAAAAAAAACTTTGTTTTTCCAAAGATTTTGGTCTTTTTTCTTTTTGTAAAAAATAAAAAACCCAGAAGTGATTAAATACCACCAAAGGAAAACTCTATTTGTGTGAAGAAAATTATAAAAATGTGTTTGGGTACAGTGTAGCATGACCGTGCAATTGTCATTCAAAGTGCGACAGCGCTGAAAGCTGAAAAATGGCTTGGGCAAGAAGGGGGTGTTCGTGCCTGGTAGGCAAGTGGTTAAAGGTATATTGGTAAATAGGGGAGCTGGAATTTAGAAAAAAAGGGTGAAATTAGCCTTTAAGTTAAAAAAATTATGACCTTTAAACTTTGTTTAACCTGTAGCCGACCGCCCACTGTCAATTGACGGCGGAGCGGTGCGGCTCTTGTGGCGGGACGCCGTCATATGACGTCGCCTACATTTTGGCCACTAGGGGGGCGCACACGCATGCCCGCCGCGTCGCTGGGGACCCGATGCGCGCGCCCGGCGGCCGCGATGTCCACGGGCATCCCGCGATTGCCCAGTAACTGAGCAGGACGTGGCTCTGTGTATGTAAACACACAGATCCACGTCCTGTCACTGGAGAGGAGACCGATGGTGTGTCCCTTGTACATAGGGACACCGACCGGTCTCCTCCCCCAGTCAGTCCCCTCCCCCCACAGTTAGAATCATTAACATAGGGAACATATTAACTCGTGCAGCGCCCCCTAGTGTTAACCCCTTCCCTGACAGTCACATTTATACAGTAATCAATGCATTTTTATAGCACGGATCGCTGTATAAATGTGAATGGTCCCAAAAATGTGTCAAAAGTGTCCGATATGTCCGCCGCAATGTCGCAGTCATGATAAAAATCGCAGTTCACCTCCATTACTAGTAAAAAAAAAATAATAATAAAAATGCTATAAATCTATCCCCTATTTTGTAAACTAAACCAACCAACCGATTTTTTTTACCAAAAATATGTAGAAGAATACGTATCGGCCTAAACTGAGGAAAAAGTTTGTTTAAAAAAAAAATTGGATATTTATTATAATAAAGTAAAAAATATAATGTTTTTTCAAACTTGTCCCTCTTCTTTTGTTTATAGCGCAAGAAATAAAAAACGCAGAGGTGATCAAATACCACCAAAATAAAGCTCTATCTGTGGAGAAAAATTTTTATTTGGGTACAGCGTTGCATGACCGCGCAATTATCATTCAAAATGCGACAGCGCTGAAAGCTGAAAAATGGCTTGGTCAGGAAGGAGGTGTTCGTGCCTGGTAGGCAAGTGGTTAAACCGTTTATATTTTTGTTTAAGGTACCTGGCTCCTACAAACTGACTGGCGGATCCTAAAATGGCTTCAGAGTTTATTTCTGTACTCCTGCTAGATGTTTAAAGCTATTAAAACTATACTCATTTTCTGGTGCCAGAACTACCCAAATAGTAAAAAACAGCCTAAGAAAGTGACCTTAGGACAATAACTTCACATATGAGATTATACTCTAATGTGTCCAGTATAACTCCTATTAGATTTTTACATATGCTTCCTGAAGGTCACATTTGAACCGCGGAGTAGATGATTTTGTGACCTCTTGAATGTTCATTAGCACTATGTTAGCACCGGTTGGCACTTATCTCTTCTCCTTCCTCATTATTAGTCATGTCTATTGACCCCAGTGCTGTCCCTAGGTACTTGATTTACCTATGTTTAATAACTAATTAAAGGATAAATTGTGATCTACTTTGAGGATTCTGAGCACTGGGATTTTCCGGTTTAATCACTGTGCTCTCATGTTAATTAAGTGAAAATGGTAAATACAGTATCCAGACCATCAGTAGAGTATCAGAGTAAAAGCCACATACAAGCAGTCATACATCACATTGTATTATGTTAGTAGTAGGCGTACATTGCCAAAACCTAGTAAAACTACATGACAATCAAAGGCTATTTATACAGAAAGAGGCATTACAGGTGAGTCATAGAAAATGTGCAGTTTTATCCTTCAAACACAATTACAGAACAAATAACAGCGGGTTGTATTTCATGGTCACTACAAACAACGCACTAGGCAAAAAAAAAAAAAAAACAGAAATGTTGTGGTCTTGTCCATTAGGTTATTCATCTACACATTTGGTTGGATGTTGGCAGAAATCCTTTACTTTTCAACTCTTAAGCCCTTGGATTTTTTTAATGTTGAGCATTCATATTATTTGACTCACATTGTAATTTCCACCAATTCTCAGGCACAGTTCAGCAGGGTGCACTATTTTTCCAAAAAAGGTACATTTATCAGGGCACTACTAAGGCATAATTAACATTTTGCAAGCCCACTGCTTGCATCAGGGATGAGGGCTCTTGAGGAGTACTGAGGCAGACTGTGATGATGTTTTTAGGAAGCTATCTACAGCACCCCGCTGGCCCTTGCCACCAGTCATGAAAAAGGTAAGATATAATGAGATAGTCCCTGTCTAGTAACAACTGCACTTGGCCTTGCTACTGTTGTCATACGAGAAGACAAATGGTAGTCACAGGTAGGCCAATCCCATAAAAAAAAAAGGACACAATGAGCTTCCTTTAACTGCCCTGCTGCATCAGTGCCTTCCATAGCAATCCCTATTGGCATGCTAAAAAACACTAAGGTAGGGAAAGGAAAGAGGAAGGGTGGCCCCTGGAGAATGCCAGCCAGCCCACCCCCTGTCAATTAAATGGCTAAAAAGCCTGATAAAGAAAACTACAGGTTACAGGCCTCCAGCATGGCGTTTAGGAAGTGTGGCACTGCTTGTACAAGTTTGACTCTTTGAATAGAAACCATCTTGTACAAGTAGATACATATGAGGCCAAAGTTTCTCTACTCATGTGTACTAGTTCCTCCATCTCCCACCTGATCAATTCGGCTGAACCAATCAGAGATCTCCAGGGTCTTAGTGGTTTCCAGAATCTGGGGATAAGCATTTTGGCCGCGCTCAGTAGGTGGATAGTAAGGGAACGTTTGTATTTAGAGGGAGATAGGGCTGTGTGGTGTAGTAGAAAAGTAGTTAGGTCAAAGGGAAGGTCGTGATCCATGATCTGCCATATCAAGGAGTGTATATTAGTCCAGAAGGGATATATTAAGGGAAACGGCCACCAAATATGTAATAGCGTCCTTGTCTGTATGGAATCGCCAGCAGGTGCCAGGGACAGAAGGAAAAATGGTATGGAGGCATTTAGGGGTGCCATACCAGTGGCTGCGAAGTTTATCAATTCTTTCCTGAATGTCAACTTTAACAGAAACTTTGAGGCGGTTAGTGTACTTGCAGGACCAATATTCATCAGTGAGGGTAACTTCCATATCCCTATTCCAAGTTTCCACCACTGTCTCCACCAAGAGTGTTTGTGGGGAAAAAAGGATAGGGTCTGCGGGGAGGTGGAATGGCATAGGCGTTCCAACTTTGTCAGAGGGTGCCAATGTGTTGACACTGGATTGGCATCAAGCAAAAAAGACCAACTACAACTAAAACAAATTTTTCTATTTTCGTGAAATCTGAGCACCATCTACCAAGTCTTTGCAGCTGTCTGAGAACCTGGTTGTGAGATTTTCCTGTACTTAACATGGCTATAAAAGGCTAAGCTTAGCTTTTTCAGCTAAGATACCAAAGTCACCAGTCCGCCCCCAAGGCTCAAACAGTCATAAGGATCCAATGCAGGAGCTAAACCATGCCCAAATCTACCCAAACTGAACTGAATCTTTTAAAACCCTTTCACAATATGAAATGTATTTTTGTGAGTTTTGCAGAAATAAATAAAGACATATATTTGGAAAACCAATCTGCACAACTGACTTTAAAATACAAGCAAAATGAATACAAAGCATCAATGAGCATCTCTACTGTGAAAATTCTGCGTAAAAAAAAAAAAAAAAGCAGAGGGTACACTTGTATTACCTATAGGCCCCCTCCAGCTGATCTTTTCCCCATTACTGACTTACCAATGCTGTATATCTGGTAGAAGCAGTCACCTTAGTAGAGGAAGGGCTTTGCGTAATTGTGTCAGATATGAACCCCTAATAATTGGTGATCTGATAAGTGGTGGAGAAATGTTCTAGACGCAGTAGGAGAGGTGCAGAAATCACTGATCCACAAAATGAATGAATCAGAAGCAGGGAGCTTCTTGCACTGCAGCTTTCTCTCCAGCAAGGAGAGCAGTAAGCAGCAATGTAGTGACATTGCCAAATCTAAGACGCTGTATTTAAACATGAGTGGTTAGACACAGGAAGTGCACTACCATTTTTCAGGAAGAATATAAAAAAAAAACACTGCTTAACCACTTCACATCCACAGTACATTTTGTAACTTTTCCCATGATGGTCACATCATGATGCACACTCAACACTACAGACCCATCCCATGATGGGTCCAACACTAGAGATTATTTTCAAAATGGCACAGATTTTTACCAGTACATCTCTGATGTACCCAGCCCTGGGGAACCCCCTATTCCCACCAGGCATTACAGACCAGGTTTCCAGATATAAAGGCAGGTACAAGGATAATACATTTCAAAACATCCTCCAAGTGGACTACCATGTCTGCTACGCAACAAGAACCCCTGTATGCTCCCCTTCAATTACACCACTTTATATTGCCTGCCCCAGGAACCTGTGTGTGGTCTCTAACCCATTTTTGAAACTTCAAGCTCAGAAAAAAAAACACCTTTAGGCACACACTATCCACATTGTATATGCTTCTTTAAGACAGGCATAGTTTGCAACAAACAATAATTTTACAGAAATGTGCAAAACTACTACAAATATCTTTCACACAGGAACAAGAAGACTATATATTATGGTTCACGTATAAAACCTCTCTCTTTAGTAGCTACCGAAAAATCAACAAAATATTGACAAGATGGTACAGACTACCCAAGATCCCTACATATTTTGTCCCCATCCCTTCCCTCAATATGCTGGTGTTGTGAAGGAGACAAAAGCTCATTCCTCCATATTTTCTGGTCATGCTCACAGCAAGGAAAGGACCTTTCCCTCTGAAGAACTGAAGAAGCCACGTTCGTGGGGTAACGCGTAAGGGGGCAGAACCGGCAATGTAAGAATTTTATGTATGTGTCACAGTAATTAGTTGGAAGGTAACCAGAAGGGAATAGTATCCGAGCATCATAAAAGCTGCAGCCTCAAGTGGAAGTGCCTGCCGGTGTTTTGTACATGATATTGTCTGTTGTGCACCAGTTCTAGTGCACTTAAAAATATGAGTTGATTGTATATAGTTTTATAATAAACATAGTTGGTTTTATGGAAAGCGCTATTATGGTCCATGTATTTTTTTCTGAGCTTCCTAGCATGATAAGGTTGAGTGTCTTCAGGTGAATACGGACCAGGAAGAAGATAGAGGAAAATACAACCCAGATATTGCCCCAAAAGGGACAAGCGTTTTTAGACCTAATATTTATAGGTCAAAAGATGAGTCGAATGGCCATTGGTGGTGGTTACACAGGGTGTGAAAATTTACACGCGAGAATTAGCATTAAAAGGATTTTAGTTTTTGGTGAAAAAGCACATTCATATGGACATTTTTTTATATTCGCATAGTTCATCTCTATATATTTTTTGTACATATATTTTGTATTGGATTGTTCATGAAATGGTTTGATCACACATTGAATTTATACACTGGATGAATTTTGTTTATGTTTTTTGTATTTATATATAGGTGTAGCGCTAAATTGTTGTTTGTAAATATTCCAATCAATCAGCTTCTTGAATCTTCAAAGCTTAAAGTGGTAGTATAGTCAATTTTATTACTTTTACCTACAGGTAAGCCTATAATGAAGCTTATGCGGTGCATACCAGCGCATTATGCCTTTTGCCTTACAGGTGTATAAATTATTTTTTTTGGGGGGGGGGCATATAACCGCTTTAAAGAGGTTGTAAACCTTGGAAAGAAAATACAAACCCTGCATGACAAAGGCATAATGGGCTAGTATGCATTACATACTAGCTAATTATGAAATACTTATCGCAGAACGATGCCCTGAATCAGCATCGAAACTCTGAGTACACGGCCATCATCCTCCACCGGAGTTATATCCGGGTTTGCGGCTCCGGAGCTATGATTGGCTGGAGACACGATGACGTCAACTCATGAGTTATGGCACAAGTCCTGAAAAGTCCTGAAGAAACGGCACCAGCCAGCTGTTTCTTCAGTGCACATGGGCCGATGACGTCGGCAGCAGCACATATACTGAATATCTCCTGAACTGTACAAGTTTAGGAGATATTCACAGTACCTACAGGTAAGCCTTGTTATATGCTTACCTGTAGGTAAAAGTAGTGTAACAGAGTTTACAATCACTTTAACTGAACACGTTGTAGAGCTGCCAGAGTCATTTTCACTAATCAGCCAAATGCAGTTGCAGCCATAAGCTTGCTTAAACTACTTTGAAGCTCGGGGTATTCAATGGGTAATGAGGAGCTTCACCCAGGCAAAATTCCCTTCCTGCCCCTCCTTTTTTTGCACCACCATCTTGAAATATCCCATGCGTGCCCAAATGTGTTGCAGGTCTTTACCATGTATTTGGCACCTGGCAGAGACCTGCGGCATGATTGCACTTGCGTGGAGGATACCTGCACATACGAAACATGCTGCAGGTTTTGGGTATCTGTAAGCTTGAAGAGAACTGGGTTGTTGTGTGCATTCACAGGTATGCCCCAAGCATACACAAATGTGCTGTGGGCGTCTACAGTTTCCAAAAACCTGGCCGCGACCAGCATCCAGAAGTAGGAGTTCTAATTCTAACTAGTTTTGACTATAGATACATTTTAATATTTCTAAATGTTGTACATAAAAAGAGAAAACGTTCTTGTTTGAGTTCAGGTCCACTTTAAACATCTCCGGTGTGGAAAAAGTTAAGTGTGTACTGCCTACAGCGTGCTCGGTATACTTGGAAGGAGCTGGCTATCCTTTATCTGTTCACTGAAGGAATCTCCATTCCCCCTTCCCTCATTTCATGCTAAGGACAGACCATTAAGTTTTATTACAAGTTTTAAGGCAACAATTTTGCTAAAAGGTTTCTAGAGACCTGTGGTGTGTGCGGAAGAAAGGGAAAGGAGGGGATGCCTTCCCAGGTCATTCATGTTTGCACGCACAGCAGAGAGAACAAACCTACTTAGTATCATATGCTAAGATCACAATATAAAGAGCGCACTTAGCCATTGAGCGTCCATAGAATTAGGGTAGCACAGGGCTTTGCAAATTGGACACAATAGCAACAAGCAGAAGCTGATATTTGTATACACATGACAAATCCTGACTGCATACAAGACTTTTCTTCTCCAAGGGGGAGCAATTTAATCGAATTATATTGATAAAAACACATCAGTCTAGAAATACTGCGCCAAGCTGTAGTGGCCAAGTCTGATAATCTACAAAATACACATGTAAAAATTAAACAAATAAAGCTCATTAAATAATCGAATATACAATTTAAAACAAAGAAATTCTGTATTGATTGGCTGTGATCACACACTTTTTAAATGTGTCATTTTGTTGGGACCTCAGGAGTCAGAGGGGTAAAACTGGAGAGCACAAAGTCTGGTGCAGCTCTGCATAGAAAATTTTTTTTTTTGGTCAAAGCTTAACCACATGCCGACCGGGCCATAGCCGAAAGACGGCTACAGCGCGGTCGGCTTATTCTGGGTGGACATCCTCCCAGAATAGCGTGCACCCGGGAACATCCGTGACCGCCGGGTCTGGGGGATCCGGCGCATCACGGATCATGGTAAACGGCCGCTGATAGCGGGCGTTTACTACGTGATCGCTGCGTCAAATGACGGAGCATCACTTGTAAACAAACCGGTGTCATTTCGATGACGCTGGTTCCTCCCTCCCCTCTCTGTACCGCTCGGTACAATGTGAGAGGGAGAGATCATTTGCAGCGCTGTGGGCACTACAGATCCAGCCCACAGTGCTGCTCAGTGCCCATACTATACCAGTACTCTGCCATAGTATGCAATACTCTGCCAATACTCTGCAATACTATGCAATACTCGCCAATACTATATAATACTCGCCAATAAATTTTAACAGAAACAAAGAATTTTTTTCTTTTTCTTTTTTCCGAATTTTAAGTCTTTTTTGATTTATAGCGCAGAAAATAAAAAACCCAGCAGTGATTAAATACCACCAAAAGAAAGCTCTATTTGTATGAAAAAAAGGGACAAACATTTCATATACCGTATATACTCGAGTATAAGCCAAGTTTTCAGCACATTTTTTTGTGATGAAAGTGCCCCCCTCGGCTTATACTGGAGTCAAGCACTTTTCTGCAGAAAAAAATTTAATTTTCCGACCCGAATTTGCGGCCCCGTATCTCTGGGCCACTTGGTGCTAGGAACCCCACATTTTGTATGCAAACCCAGTGGAACACTACAACATATCCAAATTTGAGGTTCCTAGCATTAAGTGGCCCCGAGATACGGGGCCCCAAAGTCGGTTCGGAAAATGTCATTCTCTGCTGCAGAAAAGTGCTTGACATTTTCTGACCCGAATTTGGGGCCTCGTATCTCGGGGCCACTTGGTGTTGGGAACCCCAAATTTGGTATGCAAACCCAATGGAACCAACAATACAACATATCCAATTTGGGGTTCCTAGCAGAAAGTGGCCCCGAGATACAGGGCCCCAAAGTCGGTCAACTGTGTCCATCTGCAGCAATGTAATTTCGGGACTCATTTTGGCTGCAGATAGGGGGCATCTAGGAACCCTTAATTACCAAGTTTGAAGTTCAGGAGACCTATGGCTGCAAATGGGCACAGTGAGGCATGCAAAGGGGCACAGTGAGGCTGCAAATGGGCATTGTTGACCCTCTTTTCCACTTCCAGTAGCTGCGCATTTCTCACCCTAGGCTTATACTCGAGTCAATACGTTTTCCCATTTTTTTGTGGTAAAATTAGGTGCCTCGGCTTATATTCGCGTCGGCTTATACTCGAGTATATACGGTAGGTACAGTGTTGCATGACTGAGTAATTGTCATTCAAAATGTGAGAGCACCGAAAGCTGAAAATTGGTCTGGTTAGGATGGGGGTTTAAGTGCCCAGTGGTCAAGTGGTTAATTGAACAAGCTGAAGTAATAAGCTGATTGGCTGCCATGCACAGCTGCACAAGATTTTGCAGTATTTTGTAGTAAATGAATCCCAGTTTGTCAATGTTCAGCACACTGAAATGTACAACATCCAGCAGAATCCTACATATATCTTATGGTGACCAAAACCGAGGGCAGATATCTAGCTAAAAACTCAAATTGGTTACATACCCAGTGAAGATAACGTCTTTCAAAGTGTTCTCTACCATTGATACCACCAACCAGTCCTACTTACATACTACAGATAGGTGAGAGTGTTTGGGACCTTTTATGCTCCCCCTCTTTCTTCTGTGTTTTATATCTCTTTTTTTTAACATCATACAATCTTTGGCATTTCTTTTATAGATACCCCCAAACTATGCATCTGCTCCTGATGAGTGGTAATGTAACCACGAAACGCGTAGAGCTGGTTTATGATGCGACGTCACAGTTTCTATGTCTACCCTTTATACCATAATACATTTCCACTATAATGAACCAATTTTTTATCACTAATATGCCTATATGATACCATTGCAATGTGGTCTACATGCCCTAGGTCTGTCATTTTTTAACCATGTTAAGATATTTGTTCTAAATTATGAACTGTTCAGACTTTATCCATCAAGATCTAATATTATGCTGTATCATTTTATTTGGTACTTCTATTATTTCTACCCAACTATGTTGAGATAACTGTCATTTACTATGAACTGTTCAGATTGTACTCATCGAGACCCAATATCATATTGTATCATGTTTATTGACTTATTACTTTGGTCTGATTGGTAGATACTCTATAATGCCGCTCCTAGAGTGACTAACCACCCTTGCGCCAATAATGTTGACCAATGTGCAGATAGATGTGTGTGTGATACACACCTATAAAATCCCTAAATGTGAATAAGCACCTAGCAGCCACTTTAAGAATGTGTAATCATAAAAAAATGTGATTATAATCAAACTAGTAATGACAAGTGAAAAATATAATCAAATGGCGCTTAAAAAAGAAAAACATAAGAACAAAACAAAATTATATATAAACTGCCAAAATATATAAAACACCACGTGAAATAGTGTCCGTGAGATGATACCAAAAACCAATCTTCATTAATATTTGTGTAAATTCAAAGAAAAATGTGATTCAATCTTCCAAAGAAAAAAAGAGTCCACCAACAAATCTTCAATAGAATAATCAAATATGTCTTCCACCACACCAACTCGTGTTCCCTCTCCCAATGAGACCGCACTCACCGGATGGTATTGCCTCGCACTCTCGTGGTTGGCAAATATAGCGATTACCCCACCTGGGTTATTTGTGCGATCAATCCAAACTTGCAAACTCCATATGTGAAAACAAATAAAAAATGTGCCTCCACATAGCGTGATACTGTGATAAAACTTATTTATTAAAATTCAACATCACTCACACTTCAATGTTTCAACTTACAAAAACACAAAGTGATAAAGCCAAATCCAGCACACAATCCACTGCAACTTTTGGATATCAGATGAGCCGACAGAGCGCACATGTGATCACCAATGGGTGAAACAACTAGGTAACAAGTGATCTCACCACCCCTCGCAGCTCTGCTCCTGGTGTGGGTTCTTTCTCCAGGAGTCACTTCAGTGAGGTTGCCGGGTAGTGATCTCAAACAATAGTAGTGGTAGAGGAGACAGCACACCAATTCAAACGATTTAAACACAAAGATTGAAAAGTTGAGTATCTCAGTGTCCGTGTGGCTACACCCTTGACATGTTTCGTCGGTATGACTTCTTCAAAAAGGGGAGTTGCAACTCCCCTTTTTGAAGAAGTCATACCGACGAAACATGTCAAGGGTGTAGCCACACGGACACTGAGATACTCAACTTTTCAATCTTTGTGTTTAAATCGTTTGAATTGGTGTGCTGTCTCCTCTACCACTACTATTGTTTGAGATCACTACCCGGCAACCTCACTGAAGTGACTCCTGGAGAAAGAACCCACACCAGGAGCAGAGCTGCGAGGGGTGGTGAGATCACTTGTTACCTAGTTGTTTCACCCATTGGTGATCACATGTGCGCTCTGTCGGCTCATCTGATATCCAAAAGTTGCAGTGGATTGTGTGCTGGATTTGGCTTTATCACTTTGTGTTTTTGTAAGTTGAAACATTGAAGTGTGAGTGATGTTGAATTTTAATAAATAAGTTTTATCACAGTATCACGCTATGTGAGGCACATTTTTTATTTGTTTTCACATATGGAGTTTGCAAGTTTGGATTGATCGCACAAATAACCCAGGTGGGGTAATCGCTATATTTGCCAACCACGAGAGTGCGAGGCAATACCATCCGGTGAGTGCGGTCTCATTGGGAGAGGGAACACGAGTTGGTGTGGTGGAAGACATATTTGATTATTCTATAGAAGATTTGTTGGTGGACTCTTTTTTTCTTTGGAAGATTGAATCACATTTTTCTTTGAATTTACACAAATATTAATGAAGATTGGTTTTTGGTATCATCTCACGGACACTATTTCACGTGGTGTTTTATATATTTTGGCAGTTTATATATAATTTTGTTTTGTTCTTATGTTTTTCTTTTTTAAGCGCCATTTGATTATATTTTTCACTTGTCATTACTAGTTTGATTATAATCACATTTTTTTATGACTTATTACTTTACCTTCGATGTGCATGTATACCCTTTGTAATAAATAACTATATTTATCTTGATTGGTCCATTCTTGAGTTAGTAATGTGCTTCACACAAAGTCCCAAAAATTGTTCTCTCTTGTTCAAAATATCGGGGATGGAGGTACATAATTCATTATTGCCTCATATAAAGTCCCAAACTTAGCTTTAGCCTAGTCTTAGCCCATGTTTTTCTCATACCCAGTGAAGTGATTAGCCTCAGGTCACACAGAGATGAAACAAATACGCATCTACATATGTTTTATCTGTTTATCTGCAGCCTCCATCCTTTACAGTAATGACACCCCCATGGCGGGTACTGAAATGATCCAGGGAGGTGAAAATAAGCTCAGGTGCAATTGGGGGGCACTGAATAATATTAAGGGAGTGGTGGAAACATAAAAAAAAGAAGAGAAGAAAACATTTTTTTTTAAACGTTCGTACATGTTTCATCTGTTGTGTAACAAAGTTCTGCCTAGAAAATCTGATGAAAAATACTGCTTTTGAATCGATCATACGATAATCTGATCGTTAGTACACTTTCAAGAGCAACAATTCATGCAAAATTATTAAGGGATAAACACAAAAAATTTTCTTGATCAATACCAGAACAAAGATCTTTGTTTAATCAGTACAGTATTTGTCCAAAAAAAAAAATTGTAACTCCAAGACCACGCATATGTAAAAACCTTGTGAGCTGCTATGTTAATACAGAGAAGCTGCCGGCACTACCCACTCTTCCTAAACATGTGACTAAACAAGATATATGAAAAATGAGGGCAGCGCTAAATGAATCATAAGAATATCCTCTTAGTACATAAAGTGCAGTGGTATATACAATTGTAAAAATTAAAGTGCAATGTGCATAAGTTCTCCACACAGTGTCCTTATATGAATCAAACAATATGATGTGCAATAAAGTGCAATGGGCACAATTTTTTCCCCACAGTGTCCTCATATAAATCTATTGATAGTGAAAACAGCGCGTCAGTTCATTTTGTGAATAATGGAAACAGCTAAAATGAAACAGTCTCACCACACTCATCAACCACTGTGTATATTCTCAGTTGTGTCTTTTATCCTGGAGAGAACATTTACTTGTTTTTAAGAGCTAGCCAGGTGACATGATATTGACATCACACATGTGGGCGTGTATACAGGTTGAAGTGGAAATCTCCTCCTACCTGAACTCCCGCACTGGAGAAACTGTGCAGTTTATCTTGTAACCGTGGTGTATTGATCAGTCAAAAAGATATATAGTGGCAATATTTTTATTTAAAAAGAAGATTTATAAGCTGTGGGAACTGGGGGGGGGGGTGAACTATTTTCATATTACTTGGTTTAGTAACACTTTAATCATGATTAAGCACATTTCTGGTGTGTGAAACACATCTACCTTGTCCTCTGGTGTCATTTTGGATATTTTCATATTCCAGTAAACTTTACTTGGAGCCCACGTGAGGTGCAGCCGTTTCTTATTGTGACAATTTACTACGGTGGCGAGCCGGGGGTAGCAATCAGGTGTGTGTTCCAGTGGACGTATCAGTTACACCTGGAGCAGCGAGTTCTTTTCATTAGAAGATCAGCAATGACAGCTCCTATATTTCTCTAAGGACAGATTTATTTCATGACTACAGAAAATGGGGGAAATTTGCAACTGCTGACCTGAAGACCTCTACTGGCATCTTTCCATTGCTAACCAACACTAATTATTACTAGCTTCTCATTCCTATGGTACATATTGACTTGACTTTTTCAGCATTAGGAAAAGGTCTGTGCAAAGAAACATCACCCTACATTAGTTGGTTCATCACCTCCGCATACCACAAACGCACGACAATGCCCAATTCCCCCGATAACACCCTGCCAGAGCTGTTCGGAGCATTTAAAAGGTGCGCCTGTAATACAAAGTGACTTGCGTGACTCGTACATCTCGCTGACTGACAGATGCTCAGACGCAGAGGGGGCGGCCCTCCCATAGCCTGCACTTTCCTCGGCAGAGAAGATGGCACAGGGAGAAGAGCCTACATTCTGTCAAACACCCGTCTGACTCAGAAAGCAACATTTACAAGGAGGCTTGAAATGAAAAAAAAAAAAAATTGTACGAATGTAGAATAGGTGTGAATGTGTGGTTTCAAGGCAGCACATGAATCAGCCCCATAAATACACCCCCCTCCTCTTACAGAACAATCACACAAAGATTAGGGAAAAATGGAACAGTGGGTAATCATTGAGACCTCAAGGAAACATTTGCCATGACAGTAATGTATTTATAGAAAAGCAAAAATAAATTGAGTGCCTGCATGCTTGGTAATAGTGACAAATGCATGTGTAAAAAAAAAGGGCCATATGTTTTAATGTAAAAACAAAAATGGTAAGCCCATCCAAACTAATGCTTTTCTTAAAGAGACTTTTTCACTGAGGGGATTTTGACAAACTACTGCCTGTCTGAATTGCAGGCATCAAAAAGGTACACATCCAGCCTTCCAAACCTTTCCGGTAAGGCTGAATGCTGGGTCCTTCTACAGGCAAAGCTTAGACAATTCTGTGTAATATTGGGGATTTCTGTATTAGTGGAACTAAAGTCTAAAATACTTACCTTGGCTGCAACAGTCCAATGCCTGTGAGCTCCCGCTTTGGTGCAAGCGTCTTCTCCCTGGCTTCCTCTGGGTGTCAGTCTTCCGCCATCTTGATTGGCTGGTGCGGGATGATGTCACTCCCATGCATGCACAGCTCAGCGTACATTATAGAGAAGACTGTGAGCAGGCAGGAAGCTTCACTTTTTAGCACAAGAGACATTGCAGTCACAGTTATTTCCATTTGGACTTTAGTTCCACTTTAACCACTTCAATACAGGGCACTTTCACCCCCTTCCTGCCCAAGCTATTTTTCAGCTTTCAGCGCTGTCACACTTTGAGTGACAATTGCGCGATCATGCAACACTACACAAATTAAATTGTTATCTTTTTTTCCCCACAAATAGACTTTCTTTTGGTGGTATTTGATCACCTCTGCGGTTTTTATTTTTTGCGCTAAAAACAAAAGAAGCGTGACAAGTTTGAAAAAAAAAAAAACAATATTTTTTTACTTTTTGCTATAATAAATATCCAAATTACATTTTTTTTTTAACAATTTTTTTCATCAGTTTAGGCCGATATGTATTCTACATATTTTTGTTAAAAAAATCGCAATAAGCGTATATTGATTGGTTATATACTGTATATAATATTAGGACACTTGCCTGTCTAGGGATCCCGTCATGTCGGCACCCCAGCTGATTTTTCAATCAGCTCTCGGGTGCTGTCGCCACCATTCCTCATAAGGGAAACTGCCAGTGAAGCCTTGCGGCTTCACAGCCAGTTCCCCACTGTGCTGTGCTTTCTAAATGGCCCGGTGGCGGTGGAAGAAGGGGAGGCCCTAACTTCTGGGAAACCTTGCTGCGTGGAGGTCTCCCGGAGGTTGGTTCGAGTACCTGTCAAAAACAGGTACCCACTCCCCCCTCCCCCCTGAAAAGTACCAAATGTGCCAGCAGAGGGGGGGAGCAAACAAGCAGAGCTTCCCCTTTTGGGTGGAGCTTTGCTTTAGTTTCTATGCTTTCAATTAACATAATGAAGTGTAGGTGATGGTAGTTTGGAAGTATAAAAGTTCATACCTTTGAATGAAAATATTTTGTGGTTTCATTTCAGCTTTACAACATACAGCTTCTTAATTATACCAAAAGTTATTCTTATTCATTATACTAACCAATCATCACAAGTGGTGCTTGAATGTGGCGTACTGCTTTCTGAGATTACAAAGTGTATGACCAGCTTTGATCCATTGTGTTCATGCAGCAAGTGACCAATTTAGCATTGCTTATGTTCTATGTTGAGCACTTAACTGTCAATATCGGACGTTCATAAAGAATACAAGAAAATCACGTCCCTGCAATTGGTTTGAAAAGGTTAGATAATGAGGACCATTTATAAAAATAAAAATAAAAATAAATGGTACATGGGTGGAAAGTATTTAACATTGGCAACAAAGATTCTAAATACCATTCTCTGGAACATTTTAGCAAACAAAAGTACGTTGTCAATTCATAAAATTCTCTCATACAGTCGAGTAGTGAGCGCTACCATTTAACATTTTTTGTTCTACGACATTGGTACAGTTAGGAAACAACAATGTCTATGCTCTACACAGCCGAGGCTTACAAGTCACATAAGACCACAGTGGCCAGTAGCAGTGTAGGCATTTTACAGTAGAATTGGGGGGGGGGGGGAAGCTTAGCATTGGGGTGTTACCTTGGGAATGGGCCAGGGCCATTTCTGGACTCAGGGTTTAAAGTGGTTCTAAAGCACCACCTCATCTTTGTTGATCACCAAGTAAGATGTATGACAAGATAATGCCTACCGCTCCGACACTCTGCGAGTAGAGCTGCACGATTCTGGCCAAAATGAGAATCACAATTTTTTTGCTAAGAATACAGATCATGATTCTCGCCACGTAAAATCTTTCACATTATACAAAAAAAATTGGGCTAACTTTACTGTTTTTTTTTAATTCATTAAAGTAATTTTTTCCAAATAAATTGCATTTGAAAGACCGCTTCGCAAACACAGTGTGACATACAATATTGCAACAACTACCATTTTATTCTATAGGGTCTCTACTAAAATATATATATATATATATATATATATATATATATATATATATATATATATATATATATATATATATATAATGTTTGGAGGTTCTAAGTAATTTTCTAGCAAAAAAAATGATTTTAACTTGAAACCAACAAATGTCAGAAAAAGGTTTAGTGTTTAAGTGATTAAACTTTCCTCATTTACACACCAAAGTCTATTCCTTTGACAAATTGTTACAATGTTTAGTCTTAGTTCCACTGCTAAAGAATGTTGCCATACTTGGCAGACTGCCCATTTTTTTTCTTCCTTTCATTTGATGGCTGCGGCATCAGCAGAGCAGAGAGACTTCTCTGCATAGAAAGAATCGGGAAATACTTTTGTCAAGATCACAGTCTCCATCAGAATCCTATGAAACAGGGTGACAATGTAGGAGGAGCACTACTGAGAGACAGTTGTCACCCCACAACAAGAAGGGCTGAACAAGGACCTTCATGACAAGATCACCAGGTGTTTTTTTTAAAGGCTGCAGATCTAGAAAGAACAACTTTTTCAATTATGTGTTAAAACTTATATGAGATTATAAAAGATATTAGGGATAAGGTTGAGACAGGGGTGCATCTGCCATGAGGCAAGATGAGAATCTCTGCTCAGGTGACACACAATCTGTGCACTGGGAAGGGGGGGGGCACCAAGTCCCCCAAATCCCAAATGCCCCACCATGTAAAGTAATGAACCAGACAGTGGATCCAGCAATTCCTCTTCCTGCATGTATGCAGTTACAGGCATCTGCTGGCTCCACCCCAAACTTCATATGTAGCAGCAGTGGAGCATTTTTTTTTACTGTCTGGATGCGGGTAGTCAGAGAGAGAAATGGCAGGTATAGAGTCAATCCCCTGCAGTCTGTCAGATATTTAAAGTGGTGTTTCCACCCAAAAAAAAAAAAAAATTGCTTAAAATTCATAAAAAAATAAATAATTGAAAAAAAAAACCCTCTAAATGCCTGTTGCTAGGGGGTCCCTCGTAGTCTGCCTCCTTCAGTGCCTGGGCACTGACGTCACTTCCCCTTGGCGCAGTAAGTCATCTGGGACACGTGACAGGTCCCAGATGACTGTGCGGCGTATCACCGCTCGCGCATGCGCAGTGGGTGCCCGGCTGTGAAGGCACAGCTGGGTGCCCACAGTAAGAATGCCTGCGCCGCAAGTGGAGCGGGGAACGGGGGGGGGGGGGCTTCGTTCCCCCACATCGCTGGACCCTGGGACAGGTAACTGTCCGATTATTAAAAGTCAGCAGCTGCAGTATTTGTAGCTTGTAAATTTTTTTTTAGGGGGCACCCCACTTTAAGCTAAACTGCTAGTTCTGCATTGCATGTGATGACATCAGAAAGCTTGTGTCCAGTGAAGGGCAGTGGCGAATTAACACAGCGTGGTGAAAACTGACCAAAGTGAAAAATAAGGCATTATTAGTATTAAAGTAGTAATAAAGTATTACAGCGTATTCCTCTATTTAACAAGCATTCAACTCTCACATTACTGGGAAACATCACTGCAAGGGTAATCTATTGCAGCTGCCCTCTATGTGGGACTTCAAACTTCAGGTGCTGTAAACCAAAGGACATTGGTGGAGATGCCTGTAATCTAAATTCATTCTGCATAGACCAGTGTTTCTCAACCTTTTTTCAGTCAAGGCGCCCTTTAAAATTATAGACAATCTCAAGGCACCCCTTAAAATTATGGACAGTCTTGAGGGACCCCATTCTAAAATGTAAAAAACTATCCAAATAGCTTTACATAATGCAACAACATCCACACATAGGACACCCAACGTTAGAGGTGATTTATTCATCCAAAGCAAATACACTTTTTCACACTGGCACTGATTAGTATTCCATTGTTTCTCTTCTCCCTCAATTTATCTCTATCAGTGAGCTAATGTGACCCCAGTGCTGAGGGAGAGGAGCAGAGGAAGCTCAAACAAGGATTCTGTGAAGACAACAGACATCCTCCTCATCAACTGTTGACGTCTTGATTTTTAGGATGCCAGTGTCTAGAAAGTCATAATGGTGCATGATGAAAACCCGTGGCTTTGTGTAACTAAAAAACAGGCTTGATCCACCTGCTGGCTTGTATACAATTTTTGATCAATTTTCAGTCATATTGCCAAGGCACCCCTGAAGAAACCTTAAGGCACCCTATCATAGGTTTCGGTATTTAATGAATCTTCACGTTTTTTCCTGAAGAAGCCATATGGCAAAACATGTAGACAATATGAACGTGATTGCAGTAAATCATTGTCAATAATAGGATGCCTTGCACACATCCATGGCTATGACTGTACTGAATGTACTGTTTTTATTGATATTGTTCATTTAATAAAATTTGTATATATTTTTTCTTTTATATCTTGTTGTTTTAAATGATTTGCACCTTTAGCCAGTTGCCGATGGCTGAACATCCATGGACGTCCTGGGCTTTGTGGTGGTATATCTGAATGATGTCTGAAGCTACAGGCATCATTCAGATGTCAGCGTTTTCAGCTGGCGATTTCCTACACCATAAGAATGATCATGGCGGCTGGTTAGAGGCTAGATCGTTCTTACGGGTGGTGAGAGGGGATGTCCCCCCTCCCACAACCCTCCGATGCTTCTACCCACTCACCTCTGTGAACGGTGAGTCGGAGAACGCATCAGCCGGCCCCGGATGTCCACCAGAGAAATTTTCCGGCGAACCAGATGGTAGCCCGAGCCTCTATGATCGCCGTTATGACATCACGCCCACCCTCTGCATCCCAAAAAACGGCGCCACCTCGGCTGGGAAGTCGTGATCTTTTTTTTTTCTAGGCTTCCCAGCCTAGAGGTGAGATGTGGGGTCTTATTGACCCCATATCTCACTGTAAAGAGGTCCTATTGCCATATTCCTATTACAAGGGATGTTTACATTCCTTGTAATAGGAATAAAAGTGATCAAAATTTTTTTTTTTAAAGTGTCAAATTAGAACATTTTAAGTAAAATTAACAATACATTTTTTTTTTTTTTAAAGTGCCCCTGTCCCGCACGCAGAAGCGAATGCATATGTAAGTCCCACCCACATATGAAAACAGTGTTGAAACCACACATGTGAGGTGTTGCTGCGAACGTTAGAGCGAGAGCAATAATTCTAGCCCTAGACCTTCTCTGTAACTCAAAACATGTAACCAGTAAAGAAAATTAAAATGTCTCCTATGGGGATTTTTAAGTACCGAAGTTTGGCGCCATTCCAGGAGCGTGTGCAATTTTGAAGCATGACATGTTAGGTATCCATTTACTTGGCGCAACTTCCTCTTTCACATTATGCAAAAAAATTGGGCTAACTTTACTGTTTCGTTTTTTTTTAAAGCATGAAACAGTTTTTTTCCCCAAAAATACAAGTTTTAAAAATTGCTGCGCAAATACCGTGCGAGATAAAAATAACCGCCATTGTATTCTCTAGGGTCTCTGCTAAAAAAAACGTATCTAACAAAGAAAATTATGATTTTTTAGGAGAGAAATGTCAGAATTGTCCTGGTGGGCAAGTGGTTAAAGTCCCATATCTCACATAAGTTTTGCTTAAGGCACCCTAGTTGAAAAAGGCTGGCATAGACATCTGTGACAAGCAGTGATACGGTTACAAAAGCAGGGGTATGAGGCTGTTATGCTACAAACTGGATTCCATTAGGTTGGGTTTACACTATTGCGAATTGGATTTGGGTTTCCCCGCATCAAATTTGCATGTCAGGCGATTGTGACCGGCTCTCTATGGAACCGGTTAACACATCTCCAGAGCGGCTCCGGAACGAAGTTCACTGGAGTCCTGTGTGTCTTCTGGTGCGTTTCAGGTCCTGATTCAGCCAAAAATTTGGATTGAAATGGGACCTAAAACGGTGAACAGGGACTCACCGGACCCCTGATGTGCGCCGCTCCATGTGGCAGTGTGAACTCAGCCTCAACGTTATATGAATAATCCAGAATTGGATGTAAACTTAGTTGAGATGCAGTGAAGAAAACGTTGTAACCCATAATGTTATTTTTCATCAAGCAAAACCTTTACTTTCCTTAGAATAGGCTGAACGTCTAAATTTGCCATCAGCTATATAAATGCATTTTCATGTGTAAATTGATGCTGGTGGTTAAGCCCTGCTAATTAAAAAGAAAAACAAATCTGCTGTATATATACATCCAATTTAACACACTATTAATATTTATACACTTTGTTTTATCACTTTCTCACTCATTCCTGTCAGCTGTAAAATGCTGAAACCTGTTCCGCTCAGGAGATACTGGGGACTGGGAACACTGGGGACTTGACAATATTACAAATGTGTGTGCAGAACAAAGATCGCCGTGATTAAAAATGATTCAAAATGTATCAAGAGTTACTCTGTTAATAACATAGAAAGCTTATAAGGCCTCATTCACACTAGAACATCGCACTGATTGCACAGTTTCTGGTATGTGCTGGCAGGCACTCATCCCGGCCCATTGGACTGTTTATCTTTTTTTTTTTTGTGACATTTTTATAAAGTTCTATTCACACAGCTACTTTGCAATGTAGGAGTTTGGGCTGCAAGGCTTCTTGCCTTATTTTGCACAGGAACTGTGCTAAGCAAGACAACCTAATGCAGTCCCAGCACACCTGGTGTGAGCAAGCCTAAGGGCTCTTTCACACGGACATGTCCGTGTACGGAGCCCGTCATATCGCTCCGTCAATCCCCCGCTGTGCAGGAAGATGACAGGTCTGTCTCTGCACCCTGTGCAGGGACGGGCCTGTCAGAGCGCCGCTCTCCCCTATGGGAGATCGGATGACAAGGGACCGTAGAGTCCGTCGTCACCCGATCCGCTCTGCAGACGGATGGAAAATAGCTTTTTCCTCCGTCACACTTTTTCGGATCGGAGCGGGTCGGATGTCAGCGGACATGTCATCGCTGACATCCGTCCCTCCATAGGGGTCTATGGAGGGTCCGTTCAGGTCCGCCAAAAAAACTGACAGGCGGACCTGAACGGACCGCCCGTGTGAAAGGAGCCTAAAGGTACTTGTACTTTACCTATTCGGGTAAAAGTAACAGGCTTAATGAATAACAGGAACCCTGTATAGCTTGTATTTGCCTTCCATTCATTCCCCACACAGTCTTGTTCGCCCTTTTGAGGCCACACAAAAATCTAGTATGTGAATGTTCTGAACGAGCCCACAAAATACTGAGGATCCTCCTGCCACCCCCATAGGACAATGCTTGGGTCTGGTGATTAGACTTTCAGGCAGCCAGTGCCGCAATGTGGGAAGCAGGGGAAGGGTTCATGTGCTCCTCCACACTTGGATGCGCTGCATTATTTTGCAGATAAAGGAGAAGCAAGTGAAGGCAAGTACAAGCATGTAGGGTACCTGATAATCAACAAATCTGTTATTTTATTTAATTCCCACAAATCAGTATTATTCCAGCAGTGAAACCCACTACAGTTACATGGTTTACATAAAGCAAGTAAGACCTTAAAGCGGTTCTGCTCTGTGTGTTTTTTTTTTTTTTTTTTTAATGTAATGCAAAGGATTAGGAGGTAAATTGGGGGACTCACGTGTTCCATGTTCCTAATTGATTGCTGCTGGTTTTCGTCCTATAAAATATTTTTTAAAAATGTATTCTAGCTGGGTGCCATCTTGCCTGTGGGCATGTGAAACCCCACAGGCACTTCAGATGGTCCAGCATGCACCGCCGTTACTGCGCCGAGCTCGCGCGTGCGCAGTAACGGCAAAGTACAGCTCACGTTCTCCGAAATCTCGCGAGATTTCGCCACATATGCCGACATCTCGCGAGATTTCGGAAGATGTGGCCAAAATCTTGCGAGATTTCGGAAGATGTCTGCACTGACTCCTGGGATCAATGACACCAGATCCCAGGAGACAGTGCGGTGTGAAGACGATCGACGCAGAGACCCCGCCCACCGCCGAAGGGACAGAGGAAAGGGTGTCAGCGATTACAAGGTAAGTGGAAAAAAAAAACACATTTCATTAAGTACTCTTTGCCTGATTTGGAAGGCAAAGAGATTTACTAAATGAAATGTGTGCAGAACCGCTTTAAAGTGTAAGTTCACCTTTACAGAAAATCGGTAAGGTGAACTTACACTGGTCCCCCTCCCCACCACCCCCCAGTCCCATGATCACCCGCACTGACAGCTTGTATCGCCGCTGTACCAATCCAGGGATTTGAAATCCCCGCGGCTTTCTCTCCCCTTCGCCCGTGGTGACAGGATGGACTACGTAGGCTCTGATTGGTCGTGCCGCCCATGTGATGCGCCGACCAATTAGAATGCTCCTAAATGTACCTCCTGATGAGGTACGTTTTGGAGATTAAGCTGCAGGGGATTTCTAAGCCCTGGACCAGCGAGGCGGCGACCCGATGTCTCTTAGCAGGAGATTGCCGCGGTCCAGGTCAGCGGGACTGGGGGAGGTGAGGAGGGCATCCTGTGTAAGTTCACCTTGCAGATTTTTCTGAACTTACCCTTTAAAGCGGAGGTCCGCCCAAAAAAAAAATAAAAAAAATTTAAAAAGCCAGCAGCTACACATACTGCAGCTGCTGGTTTTTAATAATAGGACACTTACCTGTCCTGGAGTCCGGCGATTTTGGCACAGCAGCTGATGTTTCCATCAGCTGTCGGGTGCTGCTGCCGCCATTGCGGGTAAGGGAACCCGGCAGTGTAGCCTTAAGGTATCTTGTCCCCCCTCCCCCCTGAAGGGTGCCAATTGTGGCACCGGAGGGGGAGAGGAGACAAATAAGCGCAAGTTCCACTTTTGGGTGGAACTCTGCTTTAAAGAAGAAATTAACTCTAAAAGCTGTGCACAAAAAAGGGCATGCAGAGGGTGAAAGCATAGTCAACAGTATTGCCTGTAGTCTCACTGCAACTCAAACTTCGGATTGTTTACTACCATGCTCTTTTCTGCACTGTGTGGAGGTGGCCATCTTGGTAGAGGCAGGGTTTTGCTTCCTCCTAAATAGTAACATTGACAAATTGCACTCTAAATCAGAGAGAATCTCATTCAGATTCAGTGCCTTCAATCACACTGCAGATATACAACTATGATGAACATTTTTAGGGTACTTCATAGGCACAATTAACATTCTAAATGTTTCCTATAACACAGCAAAACTTGAGTGCAGTTGCACTTTAACAGTGTCTTTATGACAAAACACATCTGGAGTAAAAGCTGATGTCATAATGCAAGCTGCGTGAATGTGCACGATGTTTGTGCTACACAAGCAGCACCGTAACAAAGTGGTTAGCACTTGCACCTAGCAGTCCTAAGGTTGTCGGTTTGAATCTCAACCATGAAACTACCTGCACAGAGTTTGCATGTTCTCCCTGTGCGTGGGTTTCCGCCAGTTTACTCTCACACTCCCAAGAAATGCTGGTTAATTGGCTCCTATCTAAATTGGCCCTAGTATGTGTATTTATGAATGTGAGTTAGGGACCTTAGATTGGAAGCTCCCTGGAGGCAGGCACTGATGTGAATGTATTATATATATATATATATATATATATATATATATATATATATATATATATATATATGTAATGCAAAACGTACATTGACAGAGCTATACAAGTACAAGTACCTGTAATAAAATAAAATGTGAGTTTTAAAACTGAAGGAGTTACTATATATCTTGAGGAGTGAGTTGAGATGGAAAGAGCAGAGCAATGCAATAGTACCCAGGTGATAAATTCAAGATCAAAATCTTATTATAACAAAAATGCAGCGCTGAAATAATTATAAAGTGTCCACGAAAATGTCACCATAAAGCAAAAGTTTACGGTCACTTTTTCGTGGACACTTTATTATTATTTCATTGCTGCATTTTAGTTATAACTGGTTATTGGTGTATTATATTTCACTGAAAGACTTTATTTTACTATTTCTAAGATCTTCTTATTGTGAGGAACACCAATTTCTGGTTAGCTTTCTGTGTGGGAAGAGGTGATAGATATGCAAACCGCACAAAAGACTGTAAATAGTAAAAAAAAAAAGAAGATTCATTTGTGTCTTTTTTTTTTCCCTTTTTATAGACTAATTTTATTTTTATGTTATATGTTTCATCATTACCTGTCACAATTGGGGGTCAGGAGATTTGCAATACTGATTTTATATTTTTATAGTAGTTTTGAGATTTTCAGGGAAATTTCAAAACTACCCCTGCAATGGGGCTTCCCCCTGCACGGGTCTAGGGTACCATTAAAAAGCAGTTTTATTTACCTTATCCCTTGCTACCCTGGCAGCTAGTGCTCTCCTCTTTCCTCTGACGCTCTGGGTTGTGGGTGGGCCCTTGTCATCCCCACTTACAATGCAGGACTGCTGCCTGCATTGTTGTATGTGGTGACTTCAGAGAAGAAAAGTTGCTTTGAGGGGTCAGTTGCACAGGGAGCAAGAAGCCTGTGGAAATGTGGGATAAGGTAAGCAAAACCAGGGCACTACCTGCCTGGAGTTTACATGTTCTCCCTGTGCCTGCATGGGTTTCCTCCGGGTACCCTGCTTTCCTCCCACACTCCAGTACCTATAATAAGTACATAATAAAATTGCTTTTTAATGGTACCCTTGCAGTGGAACCCTTTAACCTTTGAAGTCCTGGGAGCACCACTGAAAGGGTAGTGTTGAATTTTCACGAGTTTACACCAGTAGCCGCGCTGAGGAGTGCCAACGCGCTGATCCTGGCACATCATACTGTTTATGTTATTTTTTTTTATGTCACATTTTATTCAGTTGTATTGCAGTAGGTTGCATCTCAACCTGTTGCGCTGAAGAAAAAGAACAGCATGCAGGACTTTTCCCTTGGCTTGCATTGGGGCTGTACTGAGCAAAGCTACCCAGGGCAGTCCTTAAAACTAAACTCCATATATATTTATATATATATTGTGACATTGGGGTGTTTAGCTCAAGTGGAAAGATGCATTTTTGGTGCAGTGAGTCCTCATCAGACAGGCATATAAAGTTAAGGGCCTGGTAGCCCACGTTTATTAAAAGGGAAAAAAACAAAAACAAAAGTCCATCCAGAAATCCCACGCAGGGGTTTAACTTCATTAAGCACTCATAAATGAAAAACATACCAAGCCACCTGGCTCTCTCGTCAGCAGTTCCTCTGCTTGCTCTCAACAGAGTTGATTCCTTCCAGCCCCCTGGACTCACTGGCTTCCTTAGTCTTCCTGACTCTCAAGGCTGTCCAGCCTTTCCCTGTCTCTGGGCAAAGAATCCCCCTTACACAGGGATGACCCCTCTACAGACACAGGTCTGTCTTCATACAGCACCAGCAGCAGCAAGCTGCTCACACTCCACCATCCTCCACTCACCAGCCCCTCATTATATGGCCTGTGAGCAGCTGGGCACACACCTTGCTTGCTATCCTCAAGACCCGGACACAGGGTTGGAGATCCCATCCCACCCATGACTCTCAGGGATCTCCAAACTACAGACTCCCATCCAGAACTAGCAAAACCTGGAGAAAACAGAGAGCAGTTTTCTCCATTTAAATTCTACACTCTGTAGTCTTGCAGTCCGCAGATATGCAAACTCTGCGTCTCTTTTATCTCTAATTTCAAAGGCACAGAGCCTCGCTCTGCCACAATATATATTAAAAAAAATAATGCAAGACCCTCTTCTCAGGGGGAATGGCTCTCCCAGATTCCCATAAATATTTTCTGGCAACTGCTGGTTACTGCTAACTGGTGGCTCTAACCCGGACCATACCAACTCATCAACAATGCTGGAGGCAGCCATTGTTGGATCCCTAGAGGCTCTGCAGGCTCTTGTATATCGTGGCCCCAAAGCTCCGTACCCCTGAACTCCATCTATGACTACTACTAATAGAGACTGGAGGGCTGGATTGGCTAGTGAAAAATACCCTGACACCGCAGTGTCACTCACTGTACCTCTCTGGATGAACCCCTCCTTACCGCCTTTCTTTATGCTACCAGAGCTGGCTGTGTGGACTAAATACTAAATTAAATTTATATCTCAGATAGTGGATCAGGGCTTGTTACGCCCTTTGGCCTGCCTGTCTGAAGACTATAATGTACCTCTTACACACAATTTTAGTTATAGACAGCTCTCCCACACCTTCCATAGCCAATTACCACAGGCCTCGCTAAGGATAGTAGAATCAGACCTTGAACAATTGCTTAGAACTGAAGGTATTGAAAAACCTACATCGCTCATCTACACCCACCTGGTGTTGGCTGCCTTACCTCCAATAGACAAACTCAGGGAGAAATGGTTGAAGGATGCGCCCCATTTAGACACTGATGATTGGGATGACATGTGGGATCTACCATTCAAAACACTAGTTTCTTTGCGTGACAAATTAAATTCAAAATAGTACATAGAGCTTATTTTACCCCTTCTAGGCTACACATAATGAATCCCTCTCACTCTTTGGAGTGCTGGAGATGTGGTGATTCCCAGGGTGATTACTTCTATGTCTTTTGGTTGTTCTAAGATCACAGGTTTTTGGGCAGAGGTGCTAACCAACATTAATAATTACACATCAATACTGATCCCACAAGCCATTGAGGTCTGTACAGTGGTGTGAAAAAGTGTTTGCCCCCTTCCTCATTTCCTGTTCCTTTGCATGTTTGTCACACTTAAGTGTTTCGGAACATCAAACCAATTTAAACAATAGTCAAGGACAACACAAGTAAACACAAAATGCAATTTGTAAATGAAGGTGTTTATTATTAAAGGTGAAAAAAAATCCAAACCATCATGGCCCTGTGTGAAAAAGTGATTGCCCCCTAAACCTAATAACTGGTTGGGCCACCCTTAGCAGCAACAACTGCAACCAAGCGTTTGCGATAACGTGCAATGAGGCTTTTACAGCGTCCTGGAGGAATTTTGGCCCACTCATCTTTGCAGAATTGTCCTAATTCAGTTACATTAGAGGGTTTTCGAGCATGAACGGCCTTTTTAAGGTCATACCACAACATCTCAATAGGATTCAGGTCAGGACTTTGGCTAGGCCACTCCAAAGTCTTCATTTTGTTTTTCTTCAGCCATTCGGTGGTGGACTTGCTGGTGTGTTTAGGATCATTGTCCTGCTGCAGAACCCAAGTTTGTTTCAGCTTGAGTACACGAACAGATGGTCGGACATTCTCCTTCAGGATCTCTTGGTAGACAGCAGAATTCATAGTTCCTTTTATCACGGCAAGTCTTCCAGGTCCTGAAGCAGCAAAACAGCCCCAGATCATCACACTACCACCACCATATTTTACTGTTGGTATAATGTTCTTTTTCTGAAATGCAGTGTTCCTTCTACGCCAATATACTTGGACACACACCTTCCAAAGAGTTCCACTTTTGTCTCATCGGTCCACAGAATGTTGTCCCAAAAGTCTTGGGGATCATCAAGATGTGTTGTGGAGAAATTGAGACGAGCTTTGATGTTCTTTTTGCTCAGCAGTGGTTTTCTCCTTGGAACTCTGCCATGCAGGCCATTTTTTCCCAGTCTTTTCCTGATGGTGGAGGCATGAACGCTGACCTTAACTGAGGCAAGTGAGGCCTGCAGTTCCTTGGACGTTATTGTGGGGTCTTTTGTGACCTCTTGGATGAGTCGTCGCTGCACTCTTGGGGTAATTTTGGGCGGCCGGCCACTCCTGGGAAGGTTCACCACTGTTCCATGTCTTCGCCATTTGTGGATAATGTCTCTCACTGTGGTTCGCTGGATTCCCAAAGCTTTGGAAATGTCTTTATAACCCTTTCCAGACTGATAGATCTCAATTACTTTCTTTCTCAATTGTTCCTGAATTTCTTTGGGTCTCGGCATGATGTGTAGCTTTTAAGGATCTTCTGGTGGACCTTACTGTGTCAAGCAGCTCCTATTAAGTGATGCCTTGATTGTGAACAGGTGTGGCAATAATCAGGCCTGGGTGTGGCTAGAGAAATTGAACTCAGGTGTGGACAACCACAGTTATAGTATGTTTTAACAAGGGGCAATCACTTTTTCACACAGGGCCATGATGGTTTGGATTTTTTTTCACCTTAATAATAAACACCTTCATTTACAAATTGCATTTTGTGTTTACTTGTGTTGTCCTTGACTATTGTTTAAATTGTTTGATGTTCCGAAACACTTAAGTGTGACAAACATGCAAAGGAACAGGAAATGAGGAAGGGGGCAAACACTTTTTCACACCACTGTATATTAGGCCTTGTGGATAATCTCCTACATACCAGAGCAGAAAAAAACCCTTGTTAGCCTTCTTTTTTATGCAAGAAAAGTTATTACCTTGCATTGGAAGAAACAGGCTCCACCTTTCATTACCTTTTGTAAACGTTTGATCACCAATAATCTTCCATTATATAAAGATACATATGCATACAGGGGGTGCCCTGCAAAATACAATAAAGCGTGGGCCAAATGGTTGGCAGATCCTGCTACGGCTTCCTAGACATTAAAGGACAAAAAGGTCTAGAGTTGTTTATTCAAACTCCCGGCTGTTTTGTGTTATGTGAGGTAAACTGAGCCAGCTATCATTCCATAGATTAGGTTGTGGCACCTAGCAGTGGAGGTTTTGCGGTCACACCTTTCCACCCTGTAGTTGCTCTATTCTACAGCAATTGTACCATACATTATGACGATATGTCCCCTGCGTGGGCAACACAAGTTCATCCACTGTATTGTCTTATGCCCCGTACACACGATCGGATTTTCCGACAAGAAATGTTGGATGTGAGCTTGCTGAAAGTCTGACCGTGTGTATGCTCCATCGAACATTTGTTGTCGGACTTTCCGCCAACAAATGTTGGCTAGCAGGTTCTCAAATTTTCCGCTAACAAAACTTTGTTGTCGGAATTTCCGATCGTGTGTACACAAGTCCGACGCACAAAATGTTATGCATGTTCCGAATCAATCAGAAGGAGCCGCACTGGCTACTGAACTTCCCTTTTCTCGGCTCGTTGTACGTCTTGTACGTCACTACGTTCGTAATTGTTGGTCAACATTTGTGTGACTGTGTGTATGCAAGACAAGTTGAAGCCAACCACCTTCAAACAAAATTCCACAGTTTTGTTGTCGGAAAGTCCGATCGTGTGTACGGGGCATTAGTGTTGTTTTTGTTATACTTATTCTTGTACTTAAAAAAAAAAAATGAATGCAGCTCTGTAGGTAACCACTTCAGCCCCGGACCAATTTGCAGCCAAAGGACCAGGCCCCTTTTTGCGATTCAGCACTGCGTCGCTTTAACTGACAATTGCGCGGTCGTGCGACGTGGCTCCCAAACAAAATTGGCGTCCTTTTTTTTTCCCACAAATAGAGCTTTCTTTTGGTGGTATTTGATTGCCCCTGTGGTTTTTATTTTTTGCGCTATAAACAAAAATAGAGCGACAATTTTGAAAAAAAATGCAATATTTTTTACTTTTTGCTAAAATACATATCCCCCAAAAATGTATAAAAATTTTTTTTTTTTTCTCAGTTTAGGCCGATACGTATTCTACATATTTTTGGTAAAAAAAAAATCACAATTAGCGATTATTGATTGGTTTGCGCAAAAGTTATAGCGTTCACAAAATAGGGGAAAGTTTTATAGCATTTTTATTAATATTTTTTTTTTTTTACTAGTAATGGCGGCGATCAGCGATTTTTATTGTGACTGCGACATTACGGCGGACACATCGGACATTTTTGGGACCATTTTCATTTATACAGCAATCAATGCTATTTAAATGCATTGATTCCTGTATAAATGACACTGGCAGTGAAAGAGTTAACCACTAGGGGGCGGGGAGGGGTTATGGTCTGTGACGTGTGTGTTTTTTTTTTTACATTAGGGGGCGTAGCTGACGTCTGACGTCATTGATCGGCGCGCAATTAAAGGGGACGTACCTGTACGTGCTTTTGCCTAGCCGTGCCATTCTGCCGACGTATATGTGCAGGAGGCGGTCGGGAAGCGGTTAATATATATAGCATAACCTGACACCACAATATATATCTATATTATCCATGTAATTAGTTTCCCTAGAGTTTCATTTTAATTATCAGGGGCACCATGTCTACAAAACTTTTTGATGAACTTGTTACTTTGCCCCAAATGATATATAATATAGATCTATTTTAAAGGAAATTTTCAAACAGAATAAAAAATGAGCTTATAAGAAATAGGAATGCCTTTTCTTTAACTGCTGGAGGGTCCCTTCCTCAACTATAAACCAGATTGCAGCAATTTACTATGATTCCTGTGTGGTTATTGGTCTCAAGGCTGTGTGCAATAGTTTGCTGTCTATCGCATACAGAGGACGACCACTCAAGCTTACTACTAATGCTAGAAACGATCGAATCAGGAGAATTTTCCTGAAGTTCAGCTGTAAAACAGATGTCTGTAACGGCATGAAATGTACCTTTGCAGGGTGCAACCTATGCATTATCAGCCTCTCTTCACTACTACTGGATTCAGTGCTCTTGATACTTTTTAACTGAACTCCAGGCAAAGACCAAAATATGTAGATGAAATGCAAATATGGAAGCCGTTTTACCTGCCAAAGTACCGGGTATTTGCATTTCTGTCTATCCAGTCCTGAGCTTTATGCAGCCCTGCCACACCATACAACAAGACAGATGAGACACCTTTCTCTACTACAGCCATAGACTGCAGAAGTTATCTGCTTAAAGTGGTAGTAAATCGCATCCAAAAAAAACAAAAAAAACAGGCCCCAGGCAGTTTAAGTCAGGGCTTGACAAATTTGCCTGGAATCTAGAAGCCAGCTAAAAAAGTTAGGAGCCAGGTTTCTTTTTTTTTTTAACGACGACAAAGCTTTATTTTCAATATAAGAATTGACCAATCTTAAATTTACACAGAAAGACAACTAAAACGAATGTGACTGCTTTTATTTCCTGCCTTGCAGGGACACAAGACCGCCATATCCCCGCTAAGGGTTCGATCAGGTCCGCCTGAAAAACTGATCAGGTCCACCTTAAAAATGACAGGCGAACCTGATCGGACACCCCGTGTGAAAGAGGCCTTTTTGACCCCAGATTTCATATAGTACCTGTCATGCTTTTTTCTATTACAAGGGATGTTTACATTACTTGTAATAGGAATAAAAAACATCAAAAAAAGTGAAAAAATAAAATAAATAAAAAAATAAAAAAAAAATTTTAAAACGCGACCCGTCCCGCCGAGCTCGCGTGCAGAAGCGAATGCATACGTGAGTAGCGTCCGCATATGAAAGCGGTGTTCAAACCACACATGTGAGGTATCACCGCAATTGGTAGAGCGAAAGCAAGAATTGTAACCCTAGCCCTCCTGTGTAACACAAAACATGCAACCTGTATAATTTTTTAAACGTCACCTATGGAGATTTTAAAGGGTAACTTTAGTATTGTCTTATTTTTTAATTAAAAAAAGTATTTTTTCCCAAAAAAGTGCGATTGTAAGTCCGCTGCGCAAATACGGTGTGACAGAAAGTATTGCAACAACCGCCATTTTATTCTCTAGGGTGTTAGAATAAAAAATATATATGTTGTTTGGGGGTTCTAAGTAAAGGGAAGGAGACGGGTGGGCAGTGAAAACAGGCAGGCGAAGCTCCATTTGCATTGCTGGATGTCATACCAATGGCCACCGCAAGAGGGCGCCAGATTCCAGAAGGAACCCTAGGACTGCAGAAGACCGCAAAGCCGCGGCCTCAATTACCGTATGCATAGCATACTAGCACATTATGACAAACTTACCTGAAAACAAAGCCCTCCAGCGGCAGGCTGTCACTGCTGAAGGCACTTTGATCTTCACCCGGTCTACTTTCCAGGTTCATGGGCTTTGGTGATATGAATGCGGAGCAGGCGATGACGTTGCTCCCACTCATGCACGTGGGAATCTCTGTTTATGGTTCCTTCAGTGCACATGCGCCAGTGACGTCACCGGCAGCATTTAAAGTAAACATCTCCAGTGCACAGTGAACGTTTAGGAGATAGTAACTGTACCGATAGATAAGCCTTATTATAGTCTTACTTATAGGTAAAAATCATACATGGGAGTTTACTCTCACTTTAAGCTCCATGACCAGGCCATTTTTTAGGCTTTATGACCAGGTTATTTTTTCTATTCATCACTGCACTAATTTTAACTGTCAATTGCATAGTCATGCAACACTGTATGCAAATGAAATGTATATAATTTTTTTCCACACAAATAGAGCTTTCTTTTGCTTTATTCAGCATGAAATGGAGCTTAGTTACGTAGCATGAGGCTGTATATTCTACAATATTTAAATTTTTGTTAAACTCAGTCAATGAATCCAAGCTCTGCAAGCTGAGATAACATGCACTGGTAATGTTATTGTTTTAATAAAATAAAATAATTTGAGTAGTTCTCCAACTATGTGCGATTACCTATTAACCTAAAATCGGTTCTGGTATCGCTGTTTTACTAACCTAGCAGCTTATTAGTCTAAATAGCATTTTGTTTGCAAATATTAAAGACTAACTACCAGCAAGAATGAGTCCTTACATTTAAAGAGCACCTGTCATTTCACATCCATCATGGCAGCGCCTGTTAGCGGGCATCCACTCACCTGCTGCCGCCACGTCCCTCACCTTGTTGTGTCACTGCCGCATCACCAGCTGTCCCATTAAAGTGAATGGGACTGTCGGTGAGTCAACAGCGGGTCAGAAGAGGAGACGCTGGGGGGACAGAGATGACAGTTGCTCTTTAAAAATTATGATTTAAATCGACTTGATTTAAATCAAATCCACCCTGGGGCAACCTGACACTATCTGACACTTTGTGGGAACTGACACTGATATCACCACTGACACAAATACAGTGATCAGTGCTAATAATATACACTTTCACCGTACTAATGACGCTGGCTGGAAAGGGGTTAACATCTCGGGGTCATTTGTGTGTCTAATCATGTGTAATACGTGCTGCTTTTTACTACAGATCAATTTGTTTATTTTCAAAGCGATTGTTTCCTCTGTATAGATTGGTTGTCAACACAGGGCTCAAGGCTGTCATTCAACA
This sequence comes from Lithobates sylvaticus, assembly GCA_028564925.1. Taxonomy (NCBI): domain Eukaryota; kingdom Metazoa; phylum Chordata; class Amphibia; order Anura; family Ranidae; genus Lithobates; species Lithobates sylvaticus. The sequence continues at coordinate 123,729,474 of CM053027.1, read as the reverse complement.
CAGCCGTTCAGCAGGTCCCAGCCACAAATCATTGGCCGGGATCTGCTGACAAACTCCTGATGCGTCAAATCACAGAGAAGCAGGCGGGCAGGGACGAGCGCACGTTCAAAACCCAGAAGCACTTAATGTTATTTGTAAGCATATGTATATGTAGGATACCTGTTTGGCTCCTAGTCCTGGCCTTAGCTCCTTCAGTTGGTCTGTTGCTGTATGAGGGATTGCAGCAGGCTGATTTCAAGTAAAATCCAGGTAGATATACTAGTTGCATTTACAAAAACACATTTAATGAATTATTAATAAATACAGAGCTGCATTAATTTGTCTTTTATATCTGCCTGGGGTTCAGCTTCAACATTCACGGCAACCCACGCTTCTGCTTTACAGATACTGCTACCCTGCATAAACCCTTTCAAGATTCAAACACGTCTGGTATTTTGGTATCTTACTTCTCTGCCCTTTATCCATTATCTTTCCTTCTCGGTTTCCCATATATTGCACCACTGTTATATTATTTATCAAGACCTTTACAAATATCAGAAGGTAAAAAATGGATGGAGGAAATAGGACGACTGAAGCTGGACAGACATGAGCAATGACAAGAATGAAATCATGTGCAGTTTAATATCCACATGTGGTAAATTGTCCCGAGTAGGTCCACAAGAAGATGAATGAGGTTTAAATGCTTATCAAAACAGCGATCAATTAATCACGATGACAGCAGCGTTTATTACATTTTTGCTGCTTTTAACTGGTCAACCTGGCATATGGTAAAATGCCTGCCTCTATAGTTGATTGAGGGGAACCACTGATCTCTACGTTGGCTGGTGACAAGCTAAAGATAACCATTTCACATCAACCTACTGCACATAGGTTTTCACTTATAAACTAAAAATTGCTGTGACATTTTGAATTTTCTCATCACTGTGGTCAAAAACTAATATTTTTCCCCTCCACACGTGCGTCTAAATCTCCCTTGCCTTTGAAACCCAATCCGCGCTCAGATTGTGCTCCAGAGGCTACAGACAGATGGTGAGGAAGCGATGCTTTGCCTCCTCACCGCCTGTTTTAACCTCATTTTTATTATCAAATGCACCACAGCCACGTGCATTGCCGCTTGCCGCGCTTTCCTTAAATGTGTAGTGTTTGGCGGGCTTGCCACCTGCTGAACGCTACAAGTTGGGTCAACGTATGATAGCACTGCTCCAGGACTACATCACCTGCCCTGCTGCTCCATTACCTCTAAACATAGATGGGTGCAGGCCCTGCTGCAACAAGAAACATAGGAAAGAAAAGAAAGGCTGGATGGGCGCACTCCAATGCTACCTATTTCTAGCTATGATTAACCACTTCAGCCCCGGACCATTTGCAGCCAAAGGACCAGAGGTCTTTTTTCAATTTCGCACTGCACTACTTTAACTGGTAATTGCGCGGTCATGCAATTTTGTAACCAAACGAAATTTGCGTCCTTTTCTTCCCACAAATAGAGCTTTCTTTTGATGGTATTTGATTGCCTCTGTGATTTTTATTTTTTTGCGATATAAACGGAAAAAAGAGCGAAAATTTTGAAATAAAAAGAGATTTTCTACTTTTTGTTATAAAAAAAATCTAATAAACTCAATTTTAGTCAAACATTTGGGCCAAAATGTATTCAGCCACATGTCTTTAGTAAAAAAAATGCCAATAAGCGTATATTTATTGGTTTGCGCAAAAGTTATAGCGTCTACAAACTAGAGTACATTTTCTGGAATTTACACCGCTTTTAATTTATGACTGCCTATCTCATTTCTTGAGGTGCTAAAATGGCAGGGAAGTACAAAACCCCCCCAAATGACCCCATTTTTGGAAAGTAGACACCCCAAGCTATTTGCTGAGAGGCATGTTGAGCCCATTGAATATTTTTTTTTTTAGTCCCAAGGGATTGAATAAAGACAAAAAAAAAAAAAAAAAAATTTTTTTTTCATAAAGTTGTCACTAAATGATATATTGCTCACACATGCCATGGTTATATGTGGAGATGCACCCCAAATACATTTTGCTGCTTCTCCCGAGTATGGGGATACCACATGTGTGGGACTTTTTGGGAGCCTAGCCACGCACGGGGCCCCGAAACCCAATCAACGCCTTCAGGGTTTCTAAGGGTGCAAATTTTTGATTTCACTCCTCACTACCTATCACAGTTTTGAAGGCCATAAAATGCCAAAATAGCACAAAACCCCCCCAAATGACCCCATTTTGGAAAGTAGACACCCCAAGCTATTTGCTGAGAGGCATGTTGAGTACATGGAATATTTTATATTTTGCCACAAGTTGAGGGAATATTACAAACTTTTTTTTTTTTGCCCAAAGTTGTCACTAAATGATATATTGCCCACACATGCCATGGGCATATGTGGAATTACACCCCAAAATACATTCTGCTGCTTCTCCTAAGTACGGGGATACCACATGTGTGGGACTTTTTGGGAGCCTATCCGCATACGGGACCCCGAAAACCAAGCACCGCCTTCAGGATTTCTAAGGGCATAAATTTTTGATTTCACTCCTCACTACCTATCACTACCTATCACAGTTTTGAAGGCCATAAAATGCCAAGATGGCACAAAACTCCCCCAAATGACCCCATTTTGGAAAGTAGACACCCCAAGCTATTTGCTGAGAGGCATGTTGAGCCCATTGAATATTTTTTTTTTTAGTCCCAAGTGATTGAATAAAGACAAAAAAAAAAAAAAAAAAAAAAAATGTATTCAAAAAGTTGTCACTAAATGATATATTGCTCACACATGCCATGGTTATATGTGGAATTGCACCCCAAAATACATTTTGCCACTTCTCCTGAGTACGGGGATACCACATGTGTGGGACTTTTTGGGAGCCTAGCCGCGTACGGGGCCCCGAAACCCAAGCACCGCCTTCAGGATTTCTAAGGGTGCAAATGCAAATTTTTGAAATTCATTTTGGAAAGTAGACTCCTCTCTCACTTTTTTCAACCATATCACAGTTTGGGGTGTCTACGAAGGGGGTGGTTTGTGCCATAAAATGCCAAAGAAAGCCTAGCACAAAGGCTCCCAAAAAGTCCCCCCCAAAGAAGCAACAGAATGACCCCCCATTTTTGAGCAATATATCATTTAGTGACAAGTTTTTGTAAAAAAAAATATTATTTTTTTTTTTTGTCATTATTCAATCTCTTGGGACAAAAAAAAAATATTTAATGGGCGTGCGTCTAAAAATCTCCCTTGCCTTTAGAAACCCACTCTTCTAACCACTCCACGCTCAGATTGTGCACCAGAGGGCTACACACAGACAGATGGTGAGGAAGCGAGGCCGAGTACATGCTGCTTGCCTCCTCACCGCCCTGTTTTAACCTCATTTTTATTATCAAATGCAATTGCTGTTTACATATGACGCCAGACCAACGCTTTTTTTTTTTTTTTTTTTAGTTTTTCTTTTTATTTAGCTTTTTTATTTTATTTTTAAACTGTTCCTTCCATTTTTTTTTTCTTAGTTGTCCCTTTCCCAATTTCCCAATGGCGCGGTGGGTACATATATGCACCACAGCCACGTGCATTGCCGCTTGCCGCGCTTTCCTTAAATGTGTAGTGTTTGGCGGGCTTGCCACCTGCTGTACGCTACAAGTTGGGTCAACGTATGATAGCACTGCTCCAGGACTACATCACCTGCCCTGCTGCTCCATTACCTCTAAACATAGATGGGTGCAGGCCCTGCTGCAACAAGAAACATAGGAAAGAAAAGAAAGGCTGGATGGCCGCACTCCAATGCTACCCATGTCTAGTTATGATTAAGCACCAGATATAGGTGTGAAATGCGTCAGATTAACCTTCTAATTCATCTCTGTTTGCTGTATGGATTACGATATCCATCAATAAAAGAGATTGCATTGGAGTGCGGCCATCTAGCCTTTCTTTTCTTTCCTACAAGTTGGGTCAACTGTGCTGCAGGTGTGAAGCATCTCAGCCACTGCATGTAAACAGCACATCCCCCCCGGGGGGGGGGGGGGGGGTGGAAAAAACCTGGGTCGATGGTGAATTTTTGCCGACCTCCAACCGCAAGTCTAATAATTACAAAATTGACTGTTCACAGAACAAAACATTTGGAACGAATGTATGGCTAGCTTTAACCTTCACAAGCTAAAAAAGTCACTCTAAAGTATCAAACGCTGAAGAGCAGCTATCTATATTAAGAATACAAAGAGTTTGCTGGCTAAAGAATATTTAAATAATTAGTTACCTTTGGTTCATAGGAGTGCTGCTGCACAATGATGTGTTTTTCAGTGTGCTTTTGTTGTTTTTGTGGGATTATTTTACATGCAAAATCAAGCTTCATGCCTTCTTTTGTAGGAGGAGGAAACTAGTTGTTACACACAAAAACTATGTCAAAAACGCACATTCATAAACAATTAATAAAACCACAAGAACAGGATTTGAATATGCCTCTGTGAACTTAGACTACTAGCAAATTTGTGTAAATTTGTGTAAAAGAAATACAGGAATCTCTATTAGGTTATATATTAAAAAGACATATAAACATCACAGTGTATATACCATACAGTAATAAATATAGACATAACGCTGATATATAAAACTTGAGTGCAATCAGTCAATGATTCCCCATTGTATTGGTTTACATGTTTCGCGGTGCCCCCACTTCTTCAGGACCTCAGAAATCATATGCAGTATGTAGCTCTAACTATAAATATATTGCAAAAGGAAAAATATCACAAAAAAGTATTATATATACTAATATATTCATAGAAAATCACATTTAAATGATAAATTATGATAAATTATGAGGATGGGTATCTCAAACATACAGAGACAGCCCACAAGAGAAAAGAAAAAAATATATACATCTATAAAGAAATAATCAATAATTCAATAAATATCATACCTGTAAATGTAAATAGTAGAAATCAGGAATGATATAAGCCCAATGTAAGATCAAGAAATAAAGAAAATCTCGGCCCATGGGACACATTTAATGTCTTAACCTTAGAAGAAAGTTATCACATAGGGATATTGCAGTTAAGTAAAAAGATGTATTTAAATGTTATAAATGCATATAGGATGGAATAAATGAAGCTCTTACCCCTATGAATAGGTTAGTGGGTTTGATGGTGGAGGTGGATAAAATGTTAGGTCTCCATATATATGGGTAACAATGTGGGAGATGGAATCCAATAGAAGCAACAGTTAGATGGTGCATTTAAATAATCCCCATCTTCCATCAAGTGTCCTTAAGAATCAACAAAAATAAAGGACATTTCAATAAAAAAAATTGTAAGGGGCGTGGCGACCGGACTCCAGGATGGCCGCTTAACCTGGAGCTCCGCTCGTCCGCAGGAGACATTCGTCAGCCACACACTGTTTCCGGCGGAAACCTACCTCCACAAAAGGTCAGTACGACCCTGAGAACCGGAGGCAGACACTAGGGATGGGCCGGCACAGGAAAAACCCGCCACAGCCGCCGAAACTAGCGGGCTACTGCGCCACGAACGGCGCCTCACAAGATGGCGACGGCGGCGGGAATGCTGACATTCATACCTTACCTCAGAGCCTGGGAGAGGACATGTCCGAGACTTACCGCACTGATAGCCACACGCTGCAGACTCCCAGCGACTCCTCCTCCGGTCCCGCAACGCCTACCACACGGAGCCCAGTGAAATCTAGGCCGAGGAGGGAATCCCCATTTAGGCCGCAAAACGCTCCGGCTATGGAGGTAAGCGAACCACACACATACCCAACTAGTCAGCACACCATGAGAGGAGACTCAATTATGGACTTCCCTACAACAGACGGGCCCGTGTCTGACACTATAATAAAAGACATGCTGATTTCATTGAGATCATCACTACAGGCTGATATGGTCAGGGGGATTAATGAATGTAGAAGAGAAGTGCATTCACTAGGCCTAAGAGTGGACAAAACAGAGCACAAGATGGAGGAATTTACCTCAGCTTATAATGTAATGGTTGACTCAAATGCGGCTCAGGGGGAAGAAATAGGATGGATTAAAGACAAATTAGCAAATCTAGAGGACCGCTCCAGGAGGAACAACCTCAAATTGAGGGGTATCCCTGAAGATGTACCCCCGAATCAATTACTACCATTTGCCCAAACTTTATTTTCAACTTTTTTACCTCAGGCTACAGCACAGGACCTCATTGTGGACAGAATTCATAGAATTCCTAAACCGTCATTTCTGCCTGCAGAAATTCCCAGAGATGTTCTTCTAAGAGTCCACTATTTCCACATTAAAGATCAAATCTTGCAAATTTCTAGAAAACAGGAAAATTTACCCCCACAATTTGCTAATGTCAGATTGCTCCCTGACCTATCCAGACATACTTTACAACGCAGACGCAATCTTATGACCATTACAAAAGCCTTAAGGAATCATAACATCATTCACAAATGGAAATATCCTGCCACATTATCCATTATTCACAATGGCACCACCACCATGATCTCCTCGTTGGATGAAGGTCTAAATCTATTACGTAGATGGAAAATTTTACCTGATGCAAACACCAATTTTCCCGCCATAGCAGGCCCATCGCATATCCCTAATGAATGGCAAGCAGTGACTCATAAAAAATCTCTTAAGAAATCTGCTGGTATACATAGTACAGAATCTCAACAGATTACTTGAATGTCTCCTAGGAAGAGTGCCTTATACTCTGTTCCTTGTTACCCTCAGGTTACCATTAGCAGTTACATCTGCTCTTGGATCGCTTTATGGATCCTTTTCTTATTTATCTTTTCTTTTTTTTCCTTGATATGCACAGATCTCCTGAGAACAATTTATCATCCTATGTCTACTCCAGAAACCCATATGATGCCTGTCAGCAACTAGAAATATTCGCGCCAATCGTAGTGAGTACTTTCTTGTCTGTCCTCCATATCCTTTACACAGAAGGTCAATGACGATCTCTTGTTTATCAACCAACGCACATGGTTTAAACCACCCGGCCAAACGATTTTCCTTATGGAAGGAGGTTCATAAACATAAGGCAGATATTGTATGTGTACAAGAAACGCACTTCCAACTAGATAAAACTCCGCAGTGTACCCACAAAGACTTTCCACACATCTACTTAGCATGTAATCCTCTCAAAAAAACTGGAGGAGTTCTTATAGCCCTGAAGAACTCCCTTTCATTTCAACACAGAGATTCGTTTATTGATGCTGCTGGCAGATTTATCATTGTCTCAGGCGACATAAATTCCCAACCATTCACTTTGGTTAACTTATATTCACCAAATACACATCAAATTCGCTTTTTTAATAAGGTCCTTCGCAAACTCAAATCTATGCAATATGGTAAAGTTCTGATATGCGGAGACTTTAATGCTACTGCAGACCCCCAAGTGGACACATCTTCGGCCAAAGACCGCTCAACACCAGCCCTGCAAACCATTCTTCACAAAGAGGAACTGTTCGATGCGTGGAGATGTCTCCATGCTGGTGAAAAGGACTTCACTTTTTTTTCCAACAGGCATCGCTCATATTCCCGCATTGACATGTTCTTAACTGATAAATGGTTGTTACAGGATATAGCCACAGCTGCCATTCACGAGATTACGTGGTCTGACCACGCAGCAATTTCCTTATCCATTATGGAGAAGGGCGTCTCTTCTTCACCTCCCATCTGGCGGTGTAATACTAGACTAGTACAAGAACCTTCCTCTAACAAACTACTGACACAACACATCACTAACTTTTTCTTAGATAACTATGGCTCAGTTACGGAACCACATGTTTTGTGGAACGCCCATAAGGCATACATGAGAGGTATTCTAATACAAATGGGGGCTAGAGCCAAATGCCAGAGGTCTCAACAAATCCAAACTATACTCCATGATCTTAGAAACTTTGAAACACAAAATAAAAAATCCCCTACTTTAGCAATAACTCACAAACTTTCTATCCTTAGGGAAAAGCTTAGAGAAATTTTATCCCAACAATATGACAGACATATCAGACGCTTAAATTTGAATTTCTACCATAATGCCAACAAAACTGGTAAGCTATTAGCCAACAGATTAAAAGCAAAACACACTAAGACAAGGATAGCACATCTAAGACACCCCACCTTACACCACAAAATTATCCATCCTAAAGATATAGTTGACCAATTTGCAGAATATTATAGCTCACTTTATAATATACACAAGGATCCCGCTACAACCCAACCATCTAAGGAAAACATAAATGATTTCCTACAACGTATTCATTTACCCTCACTATCTACTGAACAATTAGAATATCTTAATACTCCCTTTACCACTTCTGAAATTGAGAAAGTTATTGCTTCACTTCCTAACGGTAAGTCCCCTGGCCCTGATGGCTTCTCAAATGAATATCTTAAAGCATTTAAACATATCATAGCACCTCATCTTACACATTTATTTAATGACACTGCTGAAGGTGCTAGTATGCCCCCAGACATGCTTAAAGCATACATAATCACATTACCTAAACCTGGTAAGGAACCAGACACTCCGGCCAATTATAGGCCGAAATCACTGCTTAACTCCGATACCAAGGTATATGCCAAATTATTAGCCAATCGTTTATCAAGCATTATTCCTTTACTAGTCAAAAATGATCAGATGGGATTGGTGAAGGGGAGACAAACTTCTGATGCAACCAGGAGAATTATTAATATATTGTATCATGCTAAACTGCACCGAACGCCTTCTCTGCTGTTATCTATTGACGCAGAGAAGGCGTTCGATAGAGTCCGTTGGACATACATGGAGATGACGCTTGGCAAGTTCGGATTCCACGGTCGAATACTTAAAGCTATTCTAGCATTATACTCCTACCCCACCGCGCAGGTATACTCGACAAATGCTTTATCTTCACCATTTGAAATTGGAAATGGAACTAGACAAGGCTGTCCCCTGTCTCCTTCCATTTTTAACCTTATAATGGAGCCCCTTGCAGAAACTATAAGGTCTCACCCGCTGATTTCGGGTTTCCAGTTCGGTAATACTAAACATTCCATAAACCTTTTTGCCGATGATGTCATTTTGCTATTGACTAATCCAAAAGTTTCCCTGCCACATGCTCATGATGTCCTACAAGAGTTTGGTAAGATCTCATACTATAAAGTGAACTTTTCTAAATCTTTGATCCTCGCTCTCAAAATTCCACCCAAACTTAAACTTAGTCTCCAATCACAATTTCCATATACATGGAGTACTGATGGTGTTCCGTATCTGGGTATTGTCCTGAAAGCCAAAGTTTCTGAACTCGTCAAATCCAATTTAAAACCACTTATTGCCAAACTGGAAACCCAACTCAAGGATTTTTCGATGAAAGAGGTTTCATGGTTTGGTAGGATTGCTGCATATAAAATGCTGATATTGCCTCAAATATTATATGTTTTTCGCTCACTACCACTTCATATTCCACAACACTTTCTTAAAAAACTTAGCTACTATGTGCTGGAAGTATGTGTGGAATGGTAAAAAAGCTAGATGCTCCAGGAACAATCTTATCTCACATAAGAGATTCGGTGGTGCAGGTTTACCTGACATTCATGACTACTACTGGGCAGTTAGATTGGACCAACTTAAACATTGGTTTCCGACTAAGGACCCACCAGTTTGGGTAGACATTGAAAATTCATTAGTCCCACTACCCTTATCCAACGTACGTACTCTTTTAATGACTGATAGCTGGTCTACTTGGGACTTACGTAAATTATCCCCTACAATTCAAATATCCTTAAAAGCATGGAGACACGTACTACCTACTAATCAAGATGACGTTATAGAATTACCATACAATATACCTCTTTCTATTCTTAAGACGAAACTTCCCGACATCCCTGTAACTGACTTCAATAATATAGGGATTACGCTACTATCTGACTTCTCCGATGGCAACAAGCTTAAATCTGTAACGCAACTGACTTCACAGTATAACCTCACTACTGATATGGCTCTTTACACACTTCGGATATTAGAGTTACTTCAAACCTTACCTTCTCCTTTAATTACGATTCCACGCAGACTATGGCAGTTTTATTATCCAAATAGTAAAGAAGTGAAAGGAATTTCTTATTTTTACAATCTTTTACATGATAAATTACAATTTATCAAAACACCTGCCATGCTCAAATGGGAAGCAGAACTCGGTTCTGACTTCTCGGAGGATCAGTGGCGCCACGCCTTCTCTGAAATTCATTCTGCATCTCATTGTGCTAAACATTGGGAACTTACCATTAAACTCTCCAATAGATGGCATTACACTCCTTGTCGATTGGCAACTTTCTTTACAGGTTTTTCTCCGAATTGTTGGAGGGAGTGTGGCCACTTAGGTAATCTATTACATATGCTTTGGTACTGCCCTACGGTTAAAAGCTTATGGAATAGTGTTTTTCAACTTATATCTACCATTACAGGTATATTCACTAAACCAGACCCTGCCTTAGGTATTCTTCATATGAATATCGATAAATTTCCTAAATCATTTAGATCAGTTATAACTCATATTCTACTAGAAACCAGGTTGCTGATTTTATGCAATTGGAAGTCTAACATTGCTATCAATTTATCAGATGTCATTTCTGCGGTACGTAAAAACCATACTTTTGAACGTCTGATAGCACTAAATACTTCTAAATGTGTACAATTTGATAAATACTGGTCTATATGGCCTAAAGATTCCTCTCAGGCTGATGTATAACTCTGTCGCTTGTTTGCTATGAATGCTCTATATACATTCTTTGAACATGTTTTATCCTTTATGTATCATATATTCAATGGATACTGACACATACCCCACGTTGTGCATATCTTATTGTTTATTTCTTTTAATGTTTATTTATTTTCTGTATGATATCATGAAAATACTCAATAAAAATTGAATGATTCAAAAATAAAAAAAATTGTATAAAGTGAGTATCAGCAAAATGAACTAAATGTTGGAGCTATTGGATTCCATCAAAATTTGAAGTAGTCTAAGTTCTCAGAGGCATATTCAAAGTCCCGTTCGTGTGGTTTTATTAATTGTTTATTTTAGTATTGGGATACTGCCTATGAGAACATGAATAATATATACAGACGGCATCCAACCCCAGATTTCAAAAATAGTATATAAAAACGCACATTCATGAACTCCTATTGAAGTCTATGGGGCCAAAAATGCTCTACGTTGCACCCAAACACCTACACTTTTTCAAAAATCGCACTGCACTACGTTGCATTGATGTGAACAGGCACGCAGAGAACAGTGTGATTTCCGTTGTTGTGCATGGCTGCGCAACAGCAGACCCAGAAGGAATCACATTAGTGTGAATGGGGCCTTAGCAACAACAGTACATCAGGATCATCCTACACCATGACAGTCAAGACTATGGGGCAGATTATGAACAATAAGAGGCATAGGTGAGAGGGAAGGGGGAGGTATTGGTGAAGTATCCTGATTCACTTTATCAATGATAACTTGCTTATGGAGGAGAAGCAAGCTGGGGAATTAGACGCATGGGAAAAACATAAGTTGTGGTACCCCTGGCTTCACTACTCGACTTCAATGATGCTGAATTTAGAAATAAGTCTTCATCTTCTCAGTTCTAGGCCTCATTTGTAAAAATAAGTTTATAGAAATTTGACCCTTTTACCCACTTCCTCTAATGTCATTAGGACCATATAATAGGAGCAACAAAAAGTTAGAAACCAGTGGCACAGCCCTTACCAGTGATGATTGCATTGGTTTTCTTTTTTAGGCTTGTTCTCTTAATTTTCACCTGGTGATCCTGCCAGTAACACACTTTAACATTGGGGGGGGGGGGGTGTTCTGTAGTACACATAACATAACTAGAAAGGATGACAACATTGTAATATATAGCAGTTCGGTACACAAGTAAAAAGGACAGTGGATCTCTGGCAGGATCAATGAATATCTTTCTGTGCTTGCAGCATATGTACTTAGCCTGACAAAGAAAACAAATGCAGCCACTACCTCCAAGTACTGGTAATCTGCAATTTAGTACATTTTTGTTCTTGGGTTTCGATTTACTTTAAAGTGGAAGCAAATCCCAACTATAGCTATTTTTAAAAATGTTTCCTCCTCCTAGCTATTTTGCCTAACCTACAAAAAAAAAAAGATCTGTGTACGTACCCATTTTTCTTTGGCTCTAGTCCAGTCATGTGATTCTGAAGCTGTGTGTAAGGGAGCACCTAACAACCACTGTGATGTCACTCACAGGCTCTCATAGCCCAGCTGTTGTCGGCACTTCCTCCTCTCCCCTGCAGCAACTTCTCACTGACACCAGGGGGAGCTGGAGCTACAGAATCACATGAGCGGAATGGAGTGGACTCAAAATATGTAAGAACATACAACTTTGTTATACAGGTTGGTTAAACAGGATAAGTCGGAGGAAAGGGAGGGAACATTTTTTATAAATAGGTATAGCTAGGCTTTTCTTTCACTTTAGGCTTCTAAACAGATTCTACTTCTGATACAATATCAGGCCAATTAGGGCATTTGGGTTCACAATTCTAGCAAACTGCAAAACACGGTATAAATAATTTGAATTCTGACACTTGCCTGCTTCACATCAGCAAATGTGGCACCACTTGGAAGCACACAGAGAAACATGATCTCGAGAACTTGTCATTTCAAGTTGGCTGTGTGTGAAAGAAACGTCTGATTTTTTTTTATTCTATTTTCCATATAATTACAGATGCATATAGTCACCTGTAAGGCTAATTTGTTCTAAGCATATTCCCGAGAAGAACGGAGGAAACTTTCACCTGAATAACTCCACTTACTACTACTTGGGAACAAAACTCTTATGTAATTAGTGGCCTTTAGAGCATGCTGGTGGTGGAACCAGCTTTGGCCGTTTCTGATTTTCAGGGATCTTGATGTCAAAATTTTAGAATTACAGATCTTAAATCTAAGCCCCAGAGTGGCCATTAAGAAGCCAAGGTGCCACAATAATGGAAAATAATAATAGATAACAGCCATCCTTCTAGATGCATTATAAAACGATTCTTCATTTTTATAGATTTTCTCCACTATTTGCAGAATAAAAATGATTTAGTTACTGTTTTCTCTTTTACAATTCACATCACTCGTTTAATCTAAGCAAGTCTCAGAGAGCTTCTGTTCTGCAAAATGACTAAATAGCCTAAAGGAGGGACATGACCCCCTCCTCTGCTAAGATGACACAGTTTAGCCTGCAGTTTCCTGCTTGTGAAATGCTTTCCTCCTTGCTGCAAAAGGTTCTGATGGACCTGTGGTTCTACTAACATGTGCTGCTGGCTTCTGTGTTTACCTATAGGGTAGGCCTGCTCTACTGTGGATTTATATCCCTTTCTCTTCCATCACTTCCTGGTCCACCCCCTGGTCTGCTTCTATATATATATATATATATATATATATATATATATATATATATATATATAAATAAAAACACATACTCAGTGCAGCTCGCGTTGCCTGAGCAACTTCCTAGTTTTCCGTGCTCCTGCTTTTCCGTGTATTCTGTGTCTGACTCGCCGTGTACCGTCCCTGGCTTTGTCTACCATTTTTGGCTGCCTGCCACATACCCTGACCTTCTGTCTCCTGCCATCTGTACTCTGACGGAGCCACAGCCAATGACATGGGAGGAAGGGAGGGGCATGTCTGTGATGAGCATATGTGAGGCAGCAGGACCTAAAGAGTGACAACCCTGTGAACAATTCAAAAGCAGCATACAGGGTTGTCACTCTCAAATAAGATGATCAACCTCCCATGTTTTAGGCTGGGGTCACAAATGTGTGGTGCGAATTGCAGCTCCGGTTTCCCTGCGAAGAAAAAAATCTGTTTAGCGGTTCCTCTGCGTTTTAGCTGCGAATACACGGATTCCTTGATCTTTGACGACACTTTTCTCCCTCTTTTTGCCATGCCTGCTAACATCAGCAGCACCAAACAGACAGGGGAGGAACTGGGAGAGGGGGAGGTGTAGGAGGAGAGGAGAGAATTTCTATTCACACCGGAACACATCTGCAAATCAGATGCGTGCCCATAGAAGATAATGTGCTTAAAATTCGCACCGCAATGCCCATAAAAACGCACACTTTTTGGGCAGTGCGAATGCACCGCACATACATGAACCAGCCTCATTCAAATGAACGTAGTTTAAAATGTCATGCAAATTGGATGCGGTGTAACCTGCATCCAATTCCCATAGTTGTGAACTGGTCCTTACTGAGAGGATCGACAGGTGTGTTTGCCAGTACAGCAGTTAATAAAATAGAAAGCACTGTTCTCCTTCAAAGCAGAATTAGACCTGTCAATTGAACTGTTTCTCAAAACAGTTGCATTTAAGGCATGCCATGAATGATAACTGTCACAGTACCTTAGGCTCTTAACCAAGCTATCTAGCCAACAAATGGCTGCTGCCATAGCTGATCACCATAGCAGTGCCATAGCAACTGTAAATCAAACAGAGACTAACATGGCAGCTTCCTTAGCTGTAAAGGACAGGAGAGTTTAGTTCCACTCTAACCACTTAAGGACCGCCCCATGTACATGTACTGCGGCAGGGCGACCCTTAAGCGCATAATCACGCACCTGTACATCATCGCTGTAATCAGCTCTATGGCACACGCGTACGCAGCCGGAGCCATGCTCCCGCTGTGATTGGACACAATCAGTGGGTTAGGCAGCCGCGATGGCCGCCAGCCACCCACGATCATTCATAGGAGAGACAGAATGGCAGCCTGTCTATGTAAACAAGGCAGACCATTTTTCTGTCAGAGAGGAATAGAGAGATCTTGTCTTCCTGCTAATCAGGAACACAGATGTCTCTCTTCCTCCAGTCAGTCCATCCCCTATACAGTTACAAAGCCTTTCCTAGGAGCACACTTAACCTTTTGTTCGCCTACAAATTGGCCTAAGTTGATGAAGAAATTAGATTAAATTTTTTATTGGATGTGTTTTATAGCAGAAAGTAAAAAACAGTGTTTTTTATTTTTTTTTTTCAAAATTGTCCCTTTTTTTGTTTATAGTGCAAAAAAATAAAAAAACGCAAAGGTGATCAAATACCACCAAAAGAAAGCTCCATTTGTGGGGGAAAAAAAACAACCATTTTGTTTGGGTACAGTGTCACACGACCGCACAATTGTCAGTTAAATGAACGCAGTGCCGTATGGCAAAAAATGGCCTGGTCAGGAAGGGGGTAAAACCTTCTGGAGCTGAAGTGGTTAAAGGAGAAGTATGGCCAAAGCTTTTCTGGCCATACCTCTCATAGGATCAAAGGAGTGCAGTTCCTTCTGCACTCCTGTGACCTGTTTTCAGCCCGCTGCTGGCTAAAAAATTCCAACCATATGGACCTGGACTGGCACCTGGCTCAGCCTCTCAGCGATCCTCTAAGAGCTTGAGCCAGCCCCTCCTGCCCTCTCCACAGCCCAGCGCTCCAGGGGAGAGCAGAGCGCCGCTGACTGACAGTCACGGCTCTCTGCTCAGAGCGGAGGAGGAGAACTGAGGGATCAGCAGTGTTTGATCACTCAGTCCTCACTGCAGAGCCGGGTCTGGAACAGATGCTGCATCGGATCGGTGCTGCATCCACCTAGGTTAGTATAAAATGTTTGTTCTTTTTTAAGTCTCGGACTTCTCTTTTAACTGCAAAGTTTTCTATTACATTGCTTGTTTTTTTATTTTGGGAGTAAATACATTTTAAGTAGTTGATTGACACAGTCTTGCAGAAAGTATAAAGCGAATACTGGGCTTTCTTATTAGAAAGACCAGCACGTTTTGCAAACAGTGTCATGAATACACCTTGCTGTAAACTAAAGGCAATAATAAAAAATATATATATTTTTTTTAATTTGTACAGGAAAAAAGTGAAAATAAAATTGACTAAAAAACTGTTCTCACTAAAGGTTACTGTATATTTTTTTAGCACCGTCTAATTAAACAAGTGAAAATATCTTAAAATAAATATAGATTAAGCATAAGGTCTAATTATGCCCTGTATTATTGCTATAACCTTCACAGCTAAAGCAGGCCCCAACCAGCAATGGTCCTTTGGTGTGGCCAAGGTTAGCGGAACTGAAGCAGAAGTAATTTGCCTGCTGTCTCCAGAGCGAATCTGCCGGCCTTTGATGAATTAGAGAAGAGAGCTTTTAAATGAAGCATTAGGAAGCCTCTGTGTGACACCAGCGAGGTACGGAGCCGGGGCTCACTCACGGCCAGCTACTCTCAGCCAACAGTGATTAATGTCCAATATTAAGCCACTGCGTTCTGATCGAAACTAATACAGGCTTTAATAATTGTATTCAGGTTTGTTTTTTTTTTTTTTCTACACCTAGGATTCCTGGCGTTTTCATAGTTCGAGACCCTGAGGCCTCAATAGAACTTGAAAAAGAACCCCCTGGAACTTCTATGATCCTGGGGATGATTTTGTTACATTTTCATAGGTTGGCAAATAAGACACTCGTAACTCAAACACTGCAGACAATTACACGGTTAAATATTCTACAGAGCTGATCACTCCGTTTTCTACCCAGGGAATTCAACCATTTCCTCTCCGACTTTGTAGAAGAGGCCCTTGTGAGAAGCAGATTTGGATGCAGCTGTTGTAGCATGTGTAGAGATGGATAATTTGTGTAATTAAATTGTTCAATAGAAAAGTGGTAGAGAAGTGCTAGAAACGTAAATTACACCCTCACTTACCTGTTGTGTTCCCATTGGGTAAGATGACCATAAGCAGACACATAAGGTTGTTTTAGTGTTCTAACATAGATTTCCCACAGTTATATAGGCTTAAAAACCTAAATCAGTTACAAGCTGTGGCAATTACCAGTCATGTTACGGCAAAACTAAGAAACCATTCATGATGAAAGACAAAAGTGTTACATTTTCTTGATACGTTATAACAAAATGTAGTGCCCCCCTCTTAGTTACCCTACTATGTACAGTATTTTTGGGTAACAAGTTCCATCGTTTTTTATGTGTTCTTCTTTATGATGGTCTCGCTTACTGGGCTCTTTAACAATTTAGTTATTTATATGGTTAACAGACTTGTCACATAGAGCCTTCTTCCAACTTTTGTTCTGAAACCCATGTCATTTGTGCGGGGAACAGTGGTCCCGTGACAAGTTTTTTTTTTTTTTTTCTTGATTTTATATTCACAGTTGTTCTTTTTGTAACTGCACATTACTGTCTATGGGAGGTCATGAGACACTATGGGTTTGGCACTAAATACCTTCACTGGCTCCAGCTACAGCTCCATTCATGTCTTTTGTTACATTGAAAAATATTCTTTCCACAATAAAATTTACTATGAAAAAAAAAATTGGAATTCTGAGAAGTACCCATTACCAATTGAATGACTGGCATTATGTTCATGTTTTTATTCAAGGAGAGCAATTTTGCTAAAGTGATCCACCAACCATAAATATAGTCAAACTAGTAAACAATACCCTACCTAAATATAAACCTATCTAAGCCAGGCGTAGGATAAGTAAAATATGGGACCCATGGACAGAGCAAAGGTCTAATACTCCTAAATGATGCACTATAGTATATTGCTGTTGCGGTGATGAGGGACAAGTTTGAATAGTTACTGCTTTGTAATTTGTGTTATGTGAAGTAAAAATGCTACATAAAAGTACATTATTCAAATGTATTCAATGACACTTCTATATATAAACTTAAATTAACACCTTTTAAAAAAAAAAAAAAAAAAAATTGCAGCTGGATTCACACTTTTGTGTTGTGGCACTGCACATAACATGTTGTGGTGACAATCGTTTTGAAAAGAACACCAACAAATTGAGGAAAAACACCTGTGTTGTAGTAAGTTGCCACATAAAGCAACACATAGTAATGCGGTGCATTAAAAAAAATAGTCATGTAAGGTTTTAAGCATGCTGGGGTGGAATTTTGAATGGGCTGCCTTATATTTAACATACATAATTCATAAATATAAGGATTATTTCCCAGTCTGGACTTATGTCTATGGTATTTAGGAAACATGCATGTCTATGTTTTATTATAATGACTCACTAGCTTTAAAGTGGTTGTAAACCCTTACAAACCACTTTGACCTACAGGTAAGCCTAGATTAAGGCTTACCTGTAGGTCCAATAAATATCTCCTAAACCTGCACAGTTTAGGAGATATTTAGAAAAAAACGCACTGCGCATGCCGAGATCACAGCGATATGCCGCTTTCGTGCACATGCGCAGGAGTGACGTCATCGCCGCTCCAGCGAATGACAGCGCTGGAGCAGCGAGACCCGGAAGTCACTCCGGGCTTGATGGCAGCGGAGAAGGTCATTCTCAGGTAAGTTATTCATAATGAGCTAGTATGCTATGCATACTAGCTCATTATGCCTTTGCCTTGCAGGTTCCGTTTTTTTTTTTTTTTTTTTTTTGTAGGAGGCTTTACTTCCTCTTTAATGCTTTGAAAAAAACTATGAACATCAGGGAGTTCTGCATTACATAATTATGTAGGGTCAGTAACATTACATTATATATTACATTCTATCATGTAATATTCTATATTACATTATATATTATATTCTATTAGGAGGGGTCAGCAGCTGCAGCCTTCAGCCTGTTTTACACAAGCTTTGCTGTGTATAAGAGCAGTGTGAACAGCAAACTTGATAAAGCAATTGCAAAGCTTTCAGCAAGCTTTGTTGAAGCTTTTAAAGTACCATTCAGTTCCAGTATGTAAATTCTGAACACAGATCCTAATAGGAGTGCTGATTGCCACTTTAACCACTAAGGCCCCGGACCAATTTGCAGCCAAAGGACCAGACCCCTTTTTGCGATCCGGCACTGCGTCGCTTTAACTGACAAATGCACAGTCGTGCGACGTGGCTACCAAACAAAATTGGCGCCCTTTTTTTCCCACAAATAGTAATAAAATTACTTTTGGTGGTATTTGATCACCTATGCGGTTTTTATTTTTTGCTCTGTTAACAAAAATAGAGCGTAAATTTTGAAAAAAAATCAATATTTTTATTTTTTTTTAACAGAAGGAAAAATGCAATATTTTTAACTTTTTGCTATAATAAATATCCCCAAAATATATATATAAAAAAAAACATTTTTTTCCTCAGTTTAGGCCGATACGTATTCTTCTACATATTTTTGGTAAAAAAAAAAAAAAATCGCAATTAGCGATTATTGATTGGTTTGCGCAAAAGTTATAGCGTTTACAAAATTGGGGATGGTTTTATAGCATTTTTATTAATATTTTTTTTTTTTACTAGTAATGGTGGCGATCAGCGATTTTTATTGTGACTGCGACATTATGGCGGACACATCGGACATTTTTGGGACCATTGACATTTATACAGCAATCAGTGCTATTTAAATGCACTGATTCCTGTGTAAATGACACTGGCAGTGAAGGAGTTAACCACTAGGGGGCGGGGAGGGGTTAAGTGTGTGTGTTTTTTTTTAACTGTAGGGGGCGTGGCTTGCCGTCTGGAGTCACTGATTGTCTGTCCCGATGACAGGGAACAGACGATCAGTGTCAGTCGCACTAGGAAGCACGGGGAGAGGCTTGTTTACACAAACCTCTCCTCGTTCTTCAGCTCTGTGACCCAATCGCGGGGACACCAGCGGCGATCGGGTCTGCTGGTCCCGCGGCCACGGTCACGGAGCTCAGGACTGGGTCGCGAGCGCGCCGACGGCGGCACGATTGCGACCCACGGCTGGGCTCTTAAAGAGACACGTACACGTGTCATTCTGCCGTCATATATCGGCGTGAGGCGGTCCTTAAGCGTTTAAGCAAGCTTCTAGCAGGTTTCAGCATTTCTTGAAGCATTTCTTGAAAGCCTGCTAGCAGCTTGCTTAAAGTGGCAATCAGTACTCCCATTAGGATCCGTGTTCAACATTTACAAACTGGAGCTGAATGGGACTTTAAAACAAAGTTTGCTGAAAGCTCTGCAAATGCTTTGTGAAAGACTGCTGTTCACACTGCTCTTATACAAGCTGAGGCCTGTGTGAAACAGGCCTTCATGCTTCTCTGATAACAAATTTGTTGTAAGTAGTACTACAAACAGGGTTATATTTAACATTTTGCAGACCCTAGGAACACCTAAATGATGACAACCATTTGTACAAGCGCTGCCCCTTGTGTCATGTGATTACGTTTGTGAAAATAAAATGGTGAATGCACTACTTGAGCCAGCATGCTGTCTGCTTATGTAGAGGTCAGCCAAAACCAGCCTTTCCCAACATTTTTTTTTTTAAAACAGGGAAACCCTTGAACTAAAAATGTGCAAAATATGTGTCACCCGTGCCCAAAAAATATATTATTGTGTCAAATCAATAAATGTTTGCTGCAGCTAAATGTTTGCTACCAATAGGTGGGATGTGAAATACAAAAAAATATATAAGTGATAGCTGCGCTAACCGTATGCCGATTTAAGTGAATATTCTTACCACTTTGTGGCTAAAAATTTATAAATATTTTGTGTAGAACCAGATCTTAAATTCCAATCTTCCCTTAAGTAATCAAATGTCATTCACCAATCTCAAACAATATGAAATCTCAATGTGTATAAACACCAAAAATAACCCCCCCCCCCCCCCCCCCCCCAAAAAAAAACAATATACATGAATATCAAAAAAGCCCCAGGATCAACCAAAAAAAAAAAAAAAAAAAAGAAAGAAAGAAAAAGAAAAGAAAAAATATATATCATATCTCAATATAGCAATGTAAAATCCCGATAAATTTCTTCAGTGCTGTTTCACTATTTTTCTTTAAAGTGGTTGTATAGTAAAAAAAAAAAAAGGACTTTTACCTACAGGTAAGCCTATAATAAGGCTTACCTGTAGGTAAAAAAAATATCTGCTTTACGGTACGGTTTAGTAGATATTCCCCGTGCAACGAGCCGCTGACTGCAGCGGCACATGCACGCGGGGGATTCTCGGCTGAAAGGCCGGCAGAATCTGAACCTTGCTGGGAAGAAGTCTCCCATGCGCATGCGCGGGAGAGACGACATTGCGGCTCCAGCCACTCACAGCACTGGAGTCGCGATACCTGGAAGACACGCCGAGGCAACATGTCAGCTACCTCGGCGTGGACCAGGTGAGTTACCGACGCCTCGTTCTAAGGTAAGTATTTCATAATGAGCTAGTATGCGGTGCATACTAGCTCATTATGCATTTTCCCTTACAGGTGTATAAAAAAAAAAAAAAAAAGTTTCAGCGGGTTTACTCCGGCTTTAAGTAATTAATCCCTCATCCGTGACCAGTGTTGGTCATCTTACTTTAAAAAAGTAATTAGTTAAGTTACAAATTACTTCTCCCAAAAAGTAATCGCGTTAGTAACTCAGTTACTACATTGGAAAAGTAATTAGTTACGCAGCAAAGTAACAGACTTTTTTTTTAAATATTCTATACGTGTAACTAAGGGGCTGGTCTAGTATTACTGTAACCAAGGGGCGCATTTATTATTATTGGTATATATCGTGTAACCAAGGGGCTGATCTATTATTACTCTAACCAAGGGGCTGCTCTGTTATAGCGTGTAAGCAAGTGGCGGGTCTATTATTATTATATCGTGTAAGGGGCGGATGGCTACAGAAGAGGGCGAATGGTAAATTAATGGGCAGAGCTCGATATATAACAATAATAATAAATGCGCCCCTTGGTTACAGTAATACTAGACCCGCCCCTTAGTTACACGATAGACGCCCCTTGTAGAGTAGCACGAGCATCGGGAGCGTACGGCATCGCCTCATACAATTACATGTTAACTGTACCTGCGCGGTGTAGAGTTCACTCAGAGCTGTTTAGGTTCGGCAATTTTCGGAAGCTCCGTAGTCCTTCGTACTGCGCAAGCGCTGCGCCTGCGCAGTACAGGGGGTCCTTTACAGGCGGGGGAACTTTTTCGGCAGGACACCGGAATTACACTACTGCCATCTAGTGGCAGTAGATGTAATTGGGGTAACTAAGCCAAAGTAATGGGAACTGAGTTACCATGAGGGGAAAAGTAATCAATTAGATTACTAGTTACCCTCTAAAGTAACTGCGTTAGGTAACTCAGTTTATTTTAACTCAGTTACTTACATCACTGTCCGTGACTGTATAATCTGTTCACCAATTGGTGCTGATACCACCACCGTTAGAAATGGCCACCCACCAGAGATAGGCTATAGATACGCCTTTGGCTTATCTAGGGATAACCACTCCACTTTTATGCCACAGCCTAGAAATCCTTCCAGCCAATGTGATAGTAGTAACTTCTCAAACATCCGTGCGAGTTTATACCACAATCTCATAAAAAATATATATGGAAACCATCATTGTGCATTACTGCTATTTATTGGTAAAAAACAGAGTAAAAATATTGCACTCACAATTCCGGTGCCATCTAGGCCAGCACTAAGCCTATCCAGCGGTCTGTATGGGCTTGGTTCGCGTGCGTTCCAAGCCTCGTTAACGCTCGCGAACCGGCAGGAAGTGATGTTGTCACGCCGTGATTTCCCAGCAGCCTCTATGCGTTTTGCAATTGTCGTTGCATCATCAGGAAACCCTTGAACTAACTTTTACTTTTCAGGGAAATAAAAGATTAAGGAATTTGGAGTATTTAGTCTATTTGACATCCATGTCTGCTCTGTCCAAAAATATTATTTTTAATGATAATACTAGATTAAAACACAGGTTCAACGTGTTCACATGGGTGGCCAGTAAGATGAGGTGTTTGAGCCAGTTTGCCCCCCTGACTGCCCATATGCCACAGTTGCAATGCTTTTCGGCAATAACACCACCAAACGCGACCCTTTCAAGTAAATTGGCCCTATCACAACCGTGTGTAGTATTTGTGGGTGCGACCTTTTGAGGATTAAGCCAGGTGGTAATGAGGTGCCATATTGCCTCCCAGTTGCCTCTCAAATGCTCCAAAGCGATCCACCATGGATTACCATTTAGAGGGGTGGCAATGGCTGCTAATAATGTAAATGAGCCCTAACAGTGTATATTGTAGTGCTCACTAAAATTGGTGGCCAGTAGGAAACTTCTCCCTTACATTGATGGTCACTGGGAGAAGTTCCCCCTTACACTGGTAGTCAGTGAAGAGCCCCTAGTACACTGGTGGTCAATGACAAGAATGTTCCTCCAATAGCCAGCTGAACAGATCAATGGTGTTAGTGGTAGCTAATCAGAGAGGCAAAAATTGCTCATTTCTGAAGTAACCCCTAGCAGCCTTAGGAGGAACCCTAGACTTCCAAGGAACCTTGGTTGAGAAAGACTAGTTTAAACCTCATTGATGTCCAAACTAGAGCAAGGAGTCTTCCGATTCCTATCAACATCCCCTGCACTCCCTTCCAGCAACCACAAATAAACTTCCAGTAATAAGTATGTTTCACGAAGCACAGAAAGATTTTTCATATTCATATCTGCAGGGTATATGGACATAGAAAAACCCCATTTGTTGTTCCACTATTATTTATAAGCGGCACTAGAAATGAAACCACTACAACCCTTCAGATTTTGCCATTAAAGTTTATAGCAAAAATCTATTTCAGATCTGGCCACCCAGATCTACTGGGGTAAGGGCACCTTTACAGCTTATTACCTATGAGCTATGATGTGTCAAGTGAAAGGTATATTAATGAAAGTAAATGTCTGTATGTTCACTCTGAGCTGTAATACATTTATCATTATGTAAAAAAAAAACTTTTGTGTATTGTTGAGGTATGTGCTAGCAGATTTTGGGTAAAGAGCCAGCGATGGTGGGTAAAGAGCCAGCGATGGTGGGTAAAGAGCCAGCGATGGTGGGTAAAGAGCCAGCGATGGTGGGTAAAGAGCCAGCGATGGTGGCTATAACACTACATACAGTGCACATTTTAAGCTGGGGAACCAATCTGCAAAGAAAGAGATCAGAGTTTAAGATCAAATCTGCACAAGTGTTCGTTACGCGCTGCTTTGATCGCTCTACTGTTAGAATGGTGGCTGAAAGTATCCATTTCTTTGAACTACTGGGTCAGGAGGGCCAGGTACACCAAAGACAATGATTCATTTTGGCAATGCTCCGAGTCTGGGAGGTTGTACAACCTCGTATTGTCACAAATACTGGGCCAAACAGGACTTTCTTCTCTTGGGTAGGTGGACTGAACATTGGGTTCTGGGAGAACCAGACTACTCATGTTTTAGCAGTTTTGTCCACTTTTTACAATAATCCAGCTGTGAATCTCTGCTGTGGGTTTTGAGGGTACCTACAATGGATTTTAAGCTTGGGCATTGTAATTATACTGTACAGGTCTTACATTTTGGGTTCTGGATATATTAAAGGGTTTCAGAGATGCTGGACAGTCATATTCTGGGGTTTTGAAAGTCTACAAGTGGAATAGAAGGTGCTGTTTATACAGACAACAATACTGCTCTGCTATGTGATGAGCTAAGCGCCTAAAGGATAAGTAGAATATTAGAGGGCACAATGCTGGGTGAATTGTGATGACATCTACTATTTATAGTAAATTCGAATAACAATCATAATTTTAGTTCTCATCAATGCATGTCCAAAACATATTGAATTCAATTGATACTAAAGTTTTTTATATAAACAAACATGCCATAATTACCTGTTTTACAAATTGATTTTACACAGAGCAGCTCTGAACCTCCTCTTCTCGGGTCCCCTGCCGAGTGCCCCCATAGCAAGCCACTTGCCATGGGGGCACTTATGCATGCTCACTCCTGAACCCTGTTCTGTGCCTTCGTAACTGGCTGGCCGGCTGTCAGCAGCGGGAGCCAATGGATCTGGTGACCATAGCTTAAAGGGGTTGTAAAGGTCTGTTTTTTATTTTCTAAATAGGTTCCTTTAAGCTAGTGCATTGTTGGTTCACTTACCTTTTCCTTCGATATCCCTTCTAAATTTTTTTTTTCTTTGTCTGAATTTCTCACTTCCTGTTTCTCCTCTGTAAACTTCACACCATCATCTGAGCGCTGTTTAGTCAGCCAGAACAGCTTACTGAGGAGGAACAGGAAGGGAGAAATTCAGACAAAGAAAACAAAGAAAAAAAACATTTAGAAGGGAAATCGAAGGAACAGGTAAGTGAACCAACAATGCACTAGCTTAAAGGAACCTATTTAGAAAATAAAAAATTATCCTTTACAACCCCTTGAACTCTTGTGTAGATCACTGAATCAAGATAGGGTTTAGGTGAATATCGGGGGGGGGGGGGGGGGCTGCACACAAAGGTTTTTTTTTACCTTCATGCATAGATCACATAAAAGGTAAAAACCTTCAACCTGTAGACCTACTTTAAAAATCTACAGGCTTCTAAGGTAATAAAGCAGGCTCCAAATGTTAAAAGAGACCTGACATTAAATGTGATGTTAGTGGTGTTACATAGCTAACAGGCTCAGTCTTATCTAACATCAGTAATATGCAAAGTCGGTATGTTCATTACATACATGCTGAGTTCCAAAGTATGAACCATCTACAGATTAATAAAATAGACACACCTGTCTTATCTTTCCTGGAAAGTAACTGATTTCAGATAGCTTTAAATTATTTATGCATTTATATAAGCCAAATTTCATAAATATATGTTATTCCCAGATTTATGCCCAGTATTAGTGCTTTTATTAGAGTGCTTTAATTAATCAGACAAGAACAAACCAAAGCAATCAGGCTGTGAGCCAAGCAAGCTCAACACACAACAATTAGGCCTCCATGCCAAAGAAGTAAAGCGGTATGTACGCCTTTGGCACAGAAGGAGTTAAGTTGGCGTGCTAGGCACACACATACTGGGTCCAGGCTCCAGGCAGGGTAATACACTGCTGGCTGGGACCTCCTGCTTTCACAGAGCGGAGCAAGTTTAATTAACAGGGGAGGGAGTCAGAAACCCACATTAGCAACTTGCAAACTTCATTAGCATGGGGCGACCGCATGTAATTAAAATAATGAGTTTTTGGTTTTACTGCAAACTGCTTGAAAGGGAAAAAATAGAAAGGAAATCAAGATAAATGAGTGAAAAAAACAAGAAAAGCTTTGTAAATTAAGGCAGGGCAATACCTCAGTGCTTTCCAGGTTTAATGTTTTAGAAAAAATTACCTAAATTGTTCTTTCGCCAAAGTTGCTTTACAAAGCCACAATATCAAAATGACTTACTTATGGCAAACCAAAAGTTTAAAAGGAATTTCTTTACAGTCAAAGTGGATCAAGACTTTAGATCCCACTCAATGTTTGGGTCCAGGCCCAATGCTGTAAGTCGGGAGTAGGCAATCTTTCAGAGGTTGATATCTACAATCAAAGATCCCCAGGGGGTAGGATTGTTGTTGTGCGTCATTGTCGCTCTTTTTAGAAAAATAAAATAAAGTCCCCAATGAAAACAAAGTGTGTCACAGAAGTGCGTCTACTGCCCTGCTTCAATCACCCCCTTCTTTCACATCATCCCCCCCCAGTAATAAACAATGCCCCCCCCACTGTAGTGTTTTCTGCCCCCACACAAACACACGGTTATGTCCTCTGCTCCCCCTCCCACACAGTAGCCTACCCCCCCACACACACGGTAGTGTCCTCTGCCCCCCCACATAGTAGCCTACCCCCCCACACACACACACGGTAGTGTCCTCCGCCCCTCAACACTAGTGTTCTGAAGCCCCCCCAAAGCAGTGTTCTTTGCCCCCCCCCAAAAGCAATGTCCTCTGCCACCCTCCCCCCCTCAGTAGTGTCCTCTACATCCCCCCCCCCCCACAGTAGTGTCCCCTGCCCGGCACTGTCCTCTGCATCCCCCCCTCACAGTAGTGTCCCCCTACCCCCCCTTCTGTAGTGGCCTCTGCCCCATAGCAGTGTCCTCTGTCGTCATCCCCCACAGTAATCCCCTCCTATATCAGTGTCCTCTGCACCCCCCATAGTAATGTCCTTTGCATCCCCCCATAGCAGTTTTCTCTGCAACCCCCTACCCCCTGCATAGTACCACAGTAGTATCCTGTTTCCTCTGTGTTCACAACACACAGCCATGTGTAAGTAGCACTCTCCTACCTTACAGCAGCTGTGCAGCAGAGGAAAGTGAGAGGCAGCACAATGCTGAATGGAGGTGGGAGCGGGAACTTCCAGAGCTAACTTTTCATTTAACAAGCAGATGACTGGTTGTTAGGACTGCCTAGCAACCAATCACTTGCTGATTAACTGTAAAGTTATCTAAAGCAGTTGCTGTGCTTCTGCCCTCCATCCAGCACTGTTTTTTCTCTCACTCGGCTCTGCTACTAAAAGGAGAGTGGCAAAGGCTGGAGGAACGGCTCAGCACAGCACTGATTATGATCTACCTGTTCGCTTCCCGCGACCGACAGGTAGTTCGCAATCGAGGAGTTGCCAACCCCAGCTGTAAGATGACTCTCTTATGGAAACACTGCTTGGTTTACAGTGCAAGGAGCTCTAAAGCAGGAGAACCATACCTGGGATTTCATCTCCTTCAGCAGGTTCTTGTCATGGTCCAGGTATGCTCTCTTATAGAAATAATGCATTGCTGCACAGGTTTGCTCCATTGTGTCCATGCCATCATCTAGGACAGCCTCTCTCAACCTTTTTATCATGGATGAACCTTAGAAATAACATTCTGGTCTCAGCTGACTGCTGTTAACAATTACTATAGCTACAGCTAACATTTCATTAGCATGATGGTCACTTGAAAGAATGCTCCTTACATTTGTGGTTATTGGGAAAAATGTCACCTCTACAGATAAATAACTATGGACACCAATATTTTTAACTGAGAGTAGAAATTGCTTATTGATCAAGGACCTCTAGCAAGTTCAATAGGAACCCTGGGGTTCCACAGAACCGTGGTTGAAAAACACTGATCTAAGCACTCAAGCAGTACCTGAGCAGAGGTTGCCCTTAAACCCATGGACCTTTTCTGAGCAATCCATCCATTTGTAGCTTAATGTAACTAAGCTAACAATTTGGTTAAACCCGTCTTCTGGTTTTTGATTCCGGTCTGCTGGCTGTCCCAACCTTTAGGCTGTTCAATGGCTGAATCTGTCTAGCAGCACCCATAACCCACCTACCAGTTGCATCTGCTAAAACTGCGACTGAATCTTCGGACACCCCTTCATTCTTTTCTCCCATGTCTCTGTTGTGGATCTTCTTTTTTATATTTATTTTTTAAACATGTGGCTTTAAATAATCTTTAACAATTTTAAAATCTTCCTCTAAATCCACATTTATTGAAAGTATTTCTGCAAAATGAATTTCAGATTCCTACCCGTTTCTGCTCTAGAAATACAGTTTGCTCATATAGCTTGCTAAAATGTTTCAAAATTTAAGCCAAAATGGTTTTACAGGGAGAAAGAAGGCAAAACAGAACTTGATAATCAGTAGAGTAGAACACCCACTTGTCAGTTTCCCTCACAGATGACTCGTATGTCTAGACCAGACAGGGAGAAAAAATACTTTTGTATCCCTCAGAGTCTTGGGTGGGACAGGATCTCCATCCCTGTTTCCGGGTGTTGTGGACAGCCAGCAGGGTGTGTGCCCAGGTGCATATAACAAGGGGCTGGTGAGAGCAGTAAGTGGAGGAAGGTGGAGGGTGAGCAGCTTGCTACTGCTGTTGCTGTGTGAAGACAGACCTGTGTCTGGTAAGCTGTCTGCCCTGTGGGAGACTGCAGCCCATGTAAGAGGGATTCTTTGCCCAGGGACGGAGAAAGGCTGGCCAGCCTTGAGAGTCAAGGAGACTTAGGAAGCCAGTGAGTCCAGGGGGCTCAGTTTGAGTTCAGAATCGCTAAGTTTGTTGGAAGCAAGCAGAGGAACTGCTGATGAGAGAGCCAGGAGGCTCGGTATGTTTTTCATTTGAGTGCTAAATGAATTTTGAACCCCTGCGTGGGAATCCTGAATGGACTTGTTTTTTGTTTTTCCATTTAATAAACGTGCGCTACCAGGCCCTTAACTATAAACGCCTGTCTGACGTGGACCTGCACTAAAAATGCATCTATCCCTTGAGCTAAACACCCCCAATATCACAATACATATAAAACACATCTCTATTACACATAGCATGGTCGGGTCTGCTCTTCTCCGGAGCTCAGACACTGCTTGGGGCAGACTTCAGTGCAGCGTATAGACTTATGTTTTGAGTGGCTCTAATTAAACACCATCTTTCCACTAATGATATCTCTT
The DNA here is from genome assembly GCA_028564925.1 of Lithobates sylvaticus. Taxonomy (NCBI): domain Eukaryota; kingdom Metazoa; phylum Chordata; class Amphibia; order Anura; family Ranidae; genus Lithobates; species Lithobates sylvaticus. The sequence goes on along the minus strand of CM053027.1, from coordinate 123,700,363 downwards.
CTCTTTAATGACAGTTATTACATTCTGCGGCAAACCAAATTGTATAAGTCAGTTAAGAAACAGTTCAGCGTGAGAGGGCAACATAACCAAGACCCAGATCTTAATAGCTTAATTATGTGTTTAGGAAACAAGAAAACAGCACAGGGAACTCTGCACCCCCCGTGCTGACAAGCTGGCATGCCCCTTGACTCACAAGTGTGCTGTGCCAAGATCATGGAAGGCCTGAGGGACAGCCAAACATTAATTAGCACTGTGGTGTTTGCAGGGTGGTAACATTAGACATAATTATTGCCAAAGTTCGCAGATATTGAGAATCTTATTGCTGAAAAAGCTGAGAGGCCAATTAACAGAGTAAATGTATACATTTACTGCAACTGGGAAAAATACCAGGATGCCACAATATAACCTGACCTTGTGACCAGTGATGGACTAGTGTAATAATATGCATGTTTTGCATAAGGACACACTACAAAATAAAGAAAGAGCCATCTGTAATGTAATAGAGATAATGTTCCCCTGGAATATTAAATTCTGTGAGTTCAATCAGAAGGAATTGATGTGGTACAATTGACATGCTGTGGACAGTCTATTCTGCTTTCAAGTTCGAAAAGTCACATATTCTCTACCTTGTAGAAATGATGGATTATCCTGGGGTCATTCCTTGTTTTTGTTTTCAACTCTCTCCATGCTATTATAAAGTATAAAGTAGATTTGTTTTCAAACTTGGAGACAGATCACGTATATTAATATGTATGTATCTTGATGACATTGGTAACCAGTCCATGGCACGTCTTAATAAATAAGTCACATTATAAATAAGGATGAGCTCTGTCGTGTTCGCACAGCCCACGTGCAGAGCCCACCAGGAAGTCGGCATTGCGCTGCGCTAATCACAGGCAGTGAGACATTTCTCTATGCGCGGCTACAGAGATTGGGAAATGTCTCACTGCCTGTGATTAACGCAGCACAATGCTGACTTCCTGGCGGGCTCTGCACATGGGCTGTGCAAACACACCAGCGCTCATCCTTAGTTATAAAGTCTAATATTCAGAAGACCAAGCCCATCTTTGTTCTTTGGCAAATAAAGAGCAAATAATGATATTTGTGGTCTCTTCCGTGCCATAAAAACTAGCCATAGCCTTCAATAGTAGACTCACATCTTTATGTTTAGGACAAATCGGTAGTGTTTGTAAAGGGTATAGCTGACGGGCTAAACTCGCAATCTTGATAAAGTGACCTCTCCCAAACAAAGATAGTGGAAGAATAGCCCATATTTCCAATTTATTTTAAGGTGGGTACACACTATAAGAAAATCGGGAAAACGCTCGTCTGATTTTCCTTGATGTTTTAAGTCGAAAACCGAGGATGGAACTAATGTATGAAAATTCTCATACGACAAAGGCTTTCTTTTTGTTGTTTATTGTTTCTGATCATGCCCAGTATTTTGTATCTGATTTTTCACATATGAAAACCGTACGACAACAGTACACACTACGCAAAAAACGTTAGTGCTGTATATGTACGAGAAAAAGTTTGGAGTTTGTCGCTTTGGAAATTCCGATTTGTAAAGTCTGAATCGAATGTTGAAAGTTGTGTATACACTATACGAAAAACGGAATTCTCCTTCTGATTTTCTTATAGTGTGTACCCTCCTTTACTCTCTTATTTATCTGCCGTGGATAATACAAAACATATAATGAAGATGGTGTCTTACCCATATTTATCCCTAAACAGGTAATGTATTATTTCATTATAACAAATGGAGTATTTTGTATCAATTTGCATGGTATTTCTCAGGGTCTCCTGATAGCAGATGATGCCTGTGTAATGTGTGTTAATATGGTCACTTGCAGTCTTCATTGGAAGCCCAAGTGATAGAGTAACAAGGCACGACTGAGAGACCGGCCTCATCACCCCATTACAGGAAGTGCCTAGGTAATAACCTTCATGGCAGGGTCTCATGGTATTATTTTAATGAAAACTGCACATTTAAAAATATTAAAGATGACTTTTGAAGGACTGACATAAACTTATTAAAGGTTATATGAGATTTAAGTAATCAGATTTACATATACTTTAAAGTTTCCCAACTGGCATTGGCAATTCACTGATTGACATTGCACATAGCTTCATAAACTTCTAAAAAATCTGATTGGTTGCTATAGTTTCTAAAAAAAATAAAAAAACACGGCAACTTCAAGTATATTATTAAGTGAAAGTCTACCTCTATACAGTAAACGCAGCTTACATTTTGGTGCATTCTCCTGGAAGTACTCGCATCACCTAACTAGACTTTCACAGATGAATGAAGGAATTGCAGCACATCAGTGTTTAAAACTACAACTTTCTTCACAGTAAAAACAGAAGGCAAAAAACAATATTTTACCAAAAAAGAATACAGAGCTTAGAAAATTCAGTTTTAGGCCCCTTTCACATGGGGCGGATCCGCCCGAATGGAATGTGTCTGCTCAGCAGGCGATCTCTCCGCTGATCCCGCTGAGCAGGCACATGACAGGTCCTGTCTGCTCTGCTATGCAGAGCGGACAAGGATAAAGTCTGCGTCCCTCTATGGGGTGGTCGGATGGAAACAGACTGCATGCCCGTTGCCATCCGATTGTCATCTGATCAGACCTGCTGGACGGATTGCAAACGTATCGCCATACATCTGTTTTCAGCGGATTTTATCGGATCGGATGCCAGACAACATCCGCCTCTCCATAGAGGACAATGGGTGACCCGATCCGGTCCTGCCTGAAAAACGGACGGGCGGACCCGATCGGTCCGATCATGTGAAAGGGGCCTTAAAGGGGTTGTAAACCCTTGTTTTTTGTTCTAAATAACATATCATACTTACCTCCACTGTGCATATTGTTTTGCACAGAGTGGCCCTGATGTCATCTTCAGGGGTCCCCAACAGCACACGCAGCTCCTCCCCACATCGAACACATGAAGAAAGGGAGGTGCAAAAAAGGAAGGAAAGCCAAGACACCAGCTGAAATCTATCAGTAATTAGAAAGCAATCCCACCCTTGTCAGTGCAAATTAATATCAGCTGGTTCAGTCTCAACTGATGGCCTATAAAAAGATGTCTCATTACCAAGGTGTCACACAAGAAACATCTTATTATGGGTAAAAGCAAAGAGCTCTCTCAGGACCTTTGCAACCTTATTGTTGCAAAAAATACTGATGGCATTGGTAACAGTAGGATTTATAAACTTCTGGATGTTCCAGTCAGCACTGTTGGTGTCACAATCTGGAAGTGGAAAGAACATAATTTCACCATAAACTGACCACAACCAGGTGCTCCTCGCAAGATTTCTGACAGGAGGAGTGAAAAGAATTATCATAAGAGTTGTCCAAGTGCCAAGGGCCACTTGTGGAGAGCTTCAGAAAGACCTGGAATTAGCAGGTACAATGGTTTAAAAGAAAACAATAAGTAATACACTCAACCGCCATGCCCTGTGTGCACACTCACTACGCAAGACTCCATTGCTGAAGAAAAAGCATGTTGAAGCTCATTTAATGTTTACTGCACAACATTTAGACAAGCATGTGATATACGTGCAGAATATAGTCTGGTCAGATGAGACCAAAATGTAACTCTTTGCATGCCATAATGCAGACCATGTTTGGAGGTCAAATGCCACTGCATATCACTTCAAAAACACCCCAATACCAACAGTGAGATTTGGAGGTGGGGACATCATGGAGTGGGGCTGTTTTTCAGCATACGGTACTGGCAAACTTCATGTCCTTGAAGGAAGGATGAATGTAAAAATGTACCAAGACATTCTTAATAAAAATCTGCTGCAACCAACAGGATGATGAAACGAGGATGGACATTTCAGCAAGACAATGATCCCAAACACAAAGCCAAGGAAACCCTCAATTGGTTTCAAAGAAAGAAAATAAAGCTAATAGAATGGTCCAGCCAATCACCTGATTTGAATCCAATAGAAAATCTCTGGAAAAAAAATAAAGATCAGAGTTCATAGAAGAGGAACCTTCAAAATTTGAAGACTGTGGAAGAATGGGACAAAATCAACCCTGAGCAATGCATGCGACTACTTTCGCCATACAGGAGACGTCTTAAAGCCTAAATAAATTTCAGTTAGCGTGTTCAATACTCTTTCCTTGTGTCATTCCATTTTTTACTCATAACTTCATTTATGAACTTATTTGTTTTGGTTTCTTTGTATGTATGGATTGCATGGGTTATTACAGACATGTGGTGAAAATGTCATGTCAATAGCACCTTTAGAAATATATTGTGCCCCTCCCTACTCCTTTACTGGGCTCTCCCATGTGATCGGGGAACCTGGTACTGCCGCCGCTTGGTGCACTTGTAAAGTGAGAGGGGAGGAAGGTACGTCTGTACCCGGATCCCCTTTGTAATGTAAGAAATCAGGACAGGACAAGGATTTTATCACTTCTGGTTTCGGTCTGATGTTTACAAGCCATTACCTGAAAGTATCTGAATAAACTTATTTTGGATTTGATGAGATGTTTTTCAGGTCAGAGGAGAGATCTGGAGTCTAATAGACCCCAGATCTCTTGGTAAAGTGTAAAAAAAGCGTTGCCTATGCAGATTTTTAGGTAACTTTGTTTGTTGCTGTTCCATGGGCGCACTCAATTGTAAAAGCGTGACAGGTTAGGTAGGTAGGTATCCATGTACTTAGTGCAACATCATCATTAATAATAAAAAAAAAAAATGAATAATTAAAAAAAAAAAAAGTATTATATTGTGTTCACTACTCATTTTAGTTTTTGTTCCTGAAAATTTGAGTTTTAACAATGTTGTGCAACAATAAAAATTGCAACCACCATTTTATTCTCCAGGGTCTCTGCTTTCAAAAAATATATAACATATGGGGAGGGAGGGGAGGGGTTCAAAGTAACTTTCTGGAAAAAAAATATGATTATATAATTATATATACAGGGGGTCCCCGACTTACGAACACCCGACCTACGAACAACCCCTACTTACGAACGGGGTGCTGCGGGGACCCTCCGCCATTTTTCGGTGGTTTTCGCCGTCTTTCGGCCGTTCTGCGCATGTGCGGCCATACGGAAATGTCCGTAATTTGCCGCGCATGCGCAGAACGGCAACAGACGGAGCATCGGAAATGTCCGGAAATCTGCGTATTTGTCGGTCTGCGCATGCGCGCCGACTTACGAACATTTCCGACTTCCGTACACGGGGCCAGTCCCTAACGAGTTCGTAACTCGGGGACCCCCTGTAATCATCATATTATAATTGGACTGGGGGTCAAGTGGTTAGATAAAAACAATAAATGTACAGCATTTCTAAATATAGCCTATGCAAATTCTGGAATCTGTCCTGATATCATAGTGGATCAAGAACAGGGAGCTAATCAGGATCTGCTGCATGCACATGTGCTGACAAGGAAAATGCAAACAAACAGAATGATAGAAGAATGAGATGACCTCATCAGTGTGCTGCTGCTCCTTCACTCTCCAATCACAGGCTAGGAATAGAAAAGGTGACCAATCTGTATTGCCTAAAGGCAGAAAAGATCAGTCTGGTCACCAACCTGGTTGGATGGTTTGATGGCGCTTTGTAAATCTAAGGGATTCTGGAAAAAATGTAACATTATTTACTGATAAAACAGCTACCATATATATTTTCCAGCTGTGTATTTAGCGGTTTTCTGGGCACTCAGATTTAAAGCATGGCCATCATAAAACAATAATAATAAAAATAATATTTTCCCACTATTGCAGTTATATTCAGGGAAGTATATATTTGTCCATGTCTGCCCAATCTTGGCCAGGGACTGGGGGGTGCAAGGAGGTTGTCTGGGTTGGGGAGGCATGTAATGCCCTTGAAAGTAAAACCTTAAAACTTTGCCAATTAACTTTTAATTCTTAAAAGAAACACTATCTGCTTTTTGTCATACCTTTATTACAGTATAAATGATATTTAAAAGGAAAGAATGTGCCCTTAAAATGAACTTATTAAAATTCACACCCCACATTAATCAGTCAGCACTATCAAATTATATGTTTTTATTTGTGCAAAAAAAGGTACCCCTTTCTTGCCATTAATAAAAAATAAAATAAAAAACCACTACACTCAGGCTCCCTCATATACCTACTTCCTATGTTACAATTACATGGTCTATGGCCACCAGAAACATTGGAGGTGTTACAGTGCCTTGAAGAAAAGTATTCATACCCCTTGAAATTTTCCACATTTTGTCATGTTACAACCAAAAACGTAAATGTATTTTATTGGGATTTTATGTGATAGACCAACATAAAGTGGCACATAATTGTGGAGTGGAAGGAAAATGATAAATGGTTTTCAACATTTTTTACAAATAAATATTAGAAAAGTGTAGCGTGCATTTGTATTCAGCCTGGGCATGCATCATATGACGTCCTTGTCTAAAAGTATTGTGTTTTTTTTTTTTCGAAAAAAAAATTCAAAATTTTTTTTTGTTTATAGTGCAAAAAAATGTATTAACCTCTAAAGAAGGACTTTGTAGTCCTTAACCACTTGCCTACCAGGCACCAACACCCCCCTCCCATCCAGACCAATTTTTAGCTTTCGGTGCTCTCACGCTTTGACTGACAATTACCCAGTCATGCAACACTGTACCCAAATGAATTTTTTGTCCTTTTTTTCCCACAAATAGAGCTTTCTTTTGGTGGTATTTGATCACCTCTGGGTTTTTTATTTTTTGCGCTATAATTGAAAAAAGACCGAAAATTTTGAAAAAAAACGCATTTTTCTTTGTTTCTGTGATACAATTTAGGAAATTATTAATTTTTCTTCATAAATTTTGGCCACAATTTATACTGCCACATATCTTTGGTAAAAATAACCCAAATTAGTGGAAATTATTTGGTCTTTGTGAAAGTTACAGACTCTACAATCTGTGGTGCGAATTATACAAAATTGATCACATCTGATGTACTGGTGGCCTATCTCATTTCTTGTGACCCGAACAAGCCAGGAAAGTACAAATACCCCCCAAATGACCCCTTTTTTGAAAGTAGACATCCCAAGGTATTTAGTAAGAGGCATCGTGAGCTTTTTGATGTTGTCATTTTTTTCCCACAATTCTTTGCAAAATGAATTATTTTTTTTTTTTTTTATTTTTTTTCTACAAAATTGTCATTGTAATAGGTTATTTCTCTCACATGGCATGTGTATACCACAAATGACACCCCAAAATAAATTCTGCTACTCCTCCTGATTATTACGATACCACATATGTGGGACTTTTCCACAGCCTGACCACATAGAGAGGCCCAACATGCAGGGAGCGCCATCACGTGTTCTAGGAGCATAAATTACACATCTAAATTGTTGACTACCTATTACACTTTTGAAGGCCCTGGAGCACCAGGACAATGACACGTGACACTGACGTGGCACTGATGACACGTGACACTGACGTGGCACTGATGACAGATGGTACTAATACGGGGCACTGATGACACGTGACACTGATGACAGATGGCACTAATATATGTGGCACTGATGAGAGATGGCACTCATACATGGCACTGATATCACGTGGCACTAATATGTGGCACTGATGAGAGATGGCACTAATACGTGGCACTGATGACAGACGGCACTAATACGTGGCACTGATGACACATGACACTGATGACAGATGGCACTGATACGTGGCATTGATGACAGGCGACACTGATAACAGATGGCACGTGACACTGACAGGTGGCACTGATGACAGATGGCACTAATATGTGGCACTGATGACAGATGGCACTATGTGGAACTGATGACAGATGGCACTATGTGGCACTGATGACAGATGGCACTGACTACAGATGGCACTGACTACAGATGGCACTGGCAGATGGCACTGGCAGATAGCACTGGGGATGTCATTGGGGACAGATTGCAGTGGTGGCAGTGGGCACAGATGGCATTTGATTTTTTTTTTTTTTTTTTAAAAACTTACGGCGCTGCAGCCGTTCATCTCCCCCTCCTCACACGCTGTCTCTGTGTGAGGAGGAGGAGCGGCGCTGAGAGATGATCTCATATGTTTACATATGAGATCATCTCTCATTGGCCAGGGCGATCGCGCTGTAAACGGCCTGCTGTTATTGGCCGTTTACAGCGATCTGTGATTGGCCGTGTCCGAGGGACACGGCCAACACAGAATTTCCCTGCTGCGCGCTCGTGAGCGCGCACAGGGAACGAGGAAAGGGGAGGCCGTCATATGACGGCCTCCCGGGATTTCACATCCGCGCTGTGGCCGTCATTCGGCTACGGCCGGATGCGAAGTGGTTAAAGTGGTTTTAAACCATCCTCTACTACTTTAGCTCATCTTAATCTATAAAGCACAGGCAGCTGATCGCTGCCTGTGAAAGTGCACTCACAGTTTTGGTTTTGATATAAATCGTCCTTTTATGTTCTGTGACGTGTCCCGTGCTTGCGCACTGTGTATATCCTTAAACGGCATACAGTATGTGCCATTTCTGTCTCTGCTTGCCAGGTCATTAGATAACAATGACAACGGCACAGAGCGAAGTCTCGCGATGCTAGTGATTTCCCCTTCTCATTGTGTTAGCTCTGTTGCCGTAGTAACGGCAGTCGAGATAAAGGCTTGTTCTAAAGCTATGGCGCATGCGCGAGATTTTAACAGGGAAAAGAACTAAGGGCGGAAGTTATGTACACAAATGCTTCAGCATACAGGAGGAAGAATGGCGCCGGCGATACCCGGAAGAGGCATAATAAAAAAAATGATAAAAAAGGTATTTAGAAAGCTTGTTTTTTACAAATTTATATATATATCGCTTACCAACGTTAAACAGCATGTATATATTAGAAAAAACAGCAATAAGTTAAGGGGTTTACTTCCTCTTTAACATGTAAGGTGTTTACGTCTGTATGGATCATCACTAGTTCCAGGATAGTGGTTTCTTCATACAACTGTACAACTGGGTATCAGATATTGTTTTTATGTATTGATCTATATGCACATTATTGTTGCATTCTATAAAATTTATACTTTTTAATCTGAATCTTTTGGTCTTTCTATAATAAACCCCTAGGTGTTTCAACCGTGCCTTTTGGCATTAGGTTTCTAAAGTTCTTTGTTCCTCTTCTCCGTTTCAGGGGCAAATTTTTGCCTGAATTGGACCCTAAAACAGACCCCAAGATGCACAGGACTCCTGTACAAGCCGCTCCACAGCCGCAACGGAGATATGTGAACCGGCTCCATAGAGAATCGGTCAAAATCTCCTGTCATGCCAATTGGATACAGGGAAACCCACATCCAATTCTCACTAGTGTGAAGCCAGCTCCACAGATTGCACCCAAGCCTTCTGGCACAGATGACTTTTAAAAGCAAAATTCCTGCCAAAGAGATAGAGAAGGTTCTTTTTTATTGCTCGCTGATTGAGTTTCACGTTTTTACTGGTACGTGATGTCTCCTGATATTAATGATGAGCTTCATCAAGTGAATTAGCCTGCCTTAGTGAGGGACACAAATTAAGCTTTTCAGACATTGGGTTATCTGTTCATAGACAGAAGGAGGAATGTAGTTGCATTTTTACCCTTGTATAGTCAGAGCTTTTTATTATTTCTAAACACACATACATTTTAAATGCATGTGTTTTTAACTTTAAATGCACTTAAAACGCAAAAACATATCTTTTTTAAATCGGATGAGCCATACACTAAAATTATTATAGTTGCAATTTTTTTATGTCACTTGTGCAGCCACAAGTTTGTTTACATGCCAATAAAATCGTAGTAAAGGAATTAAGGCTCTCCATAGACAGTGCTCACAATTCTTATGGCTGATTCCTTTGTTGCACTTTTCATAAAAAGAAAAAAATTATATGTTTACAAAATACACATAAAACCTTTCCAAGTAATACTGAAATGATTCTTCCAGACACAACAAAATGTGTGTGATGTCTCCATTACCATGAAACAATAAGTCAAACTAAACTCAAAAGTAAAAATGTGCTATGTTATATGCAATATCTAGACATGTTAATTGTCCCTAAGCAGTACCCTGGAAAAAAATACATTTTGTAGATGTCTCCCAATTGTGCCTACCCACTCCTGTACCTTGACCCTGATTCCTCAGTGGCCTCTCCAGCTTTGATATTTAGGGGGGGGGGGCACGTGGGGGGACAGGGAAAAAAGTAGGGGGGCCAACCACAACATGCAAATTATATTTTATATATATTGTTTTTTTTTTTTATTTTTTTTTTTTTTTTTTTTTCAATAGAATGCCCTCCGGAGGTCATTAATGCAGCCTCACCAATGCCCATCAATGCAGCCTCACCAGTGCCCAACTACCCATCTTTGCAGCCTCACCGGTGTCCATCAATGCAGCCTGATCAGTGCCCATCAAAGCAGCCTCACCAGTGCCCATCCAAACATTTTAAATAAAATAAACTGCGGAGAAAAAAAAATTATATATTCAATATTATCATATAATCCATGCTGACTGATAGTGTAAAAAGTACCCTACCGACTCAGCTTAAATAAAACTGGGGTTCCTGAAGCCATGGGAAACATGCAAACAGAAAAAGTAAACCAAAGGTTTGAATTTAAGCTTCAAATGGGTATGAGTACAAAAAAAACTTTAATTGATGCAAAAAAGACACATGTAAACGTTAAAGCTGGCTATTGAGCCAAAATTAGCAAAACCTTCACCAAAAGTGTAAAAGCATTATGGCAACATTGTCACAATATGAATAAAAACAGCCCGGGCTTACTTGCACACAGACATTCACTTCTCACATACACGCGGGTGACTAGATGTTTGACAGTCTGGGAATAGGCATCCGGTAATACTAAGTACTGGGAGCATGAAGTTTAAGGATCCCTTGAATCAACTGATGAAACAAAAATGTCACAAACTCAGAGCCAGGATTGCCACTCCGGAGGAACAGCCACAGTGAACCAACAGTATGGCAAGTGCTGAGATGAACTGTCCAATAGTTATTCATGTGGATGTTTGCAGACAGATCCCAAATGGAAATGGAGCAGACATGGAGACTGTCAGTGAAAGAGCATATAGGTGGAGATGGATTATCTCTGATGAGTGAAGCTGTAGCAATGTATTGGTGTGAGAGTCTATATAATCAAAACACAGTGTGAAGCTATAAAGCAGGACAAACCGTCCCATGGATAGGTCTCACCCGTCATACAGCCTGCTCCAATGGTCCGTCCATGACAATGAAATGTTACCACCAAAAGGCTCACAAGGTCTCCCAATTAGTCTGTCTTACGTTCCATGACACCATTGGAATGAACCTCATCCAAGTATATATTGCATGTTGCTCTTTCCCACTGGGACTGTGCAGTGGGGCTGTATAGTAAAACTCTGTGGTACTGTGATGCCTGACCAGTTCCGTGCTATTCAGGGTGAAGCGGGGGAAAAGACTGCATGTGTATGGCAAGAGAGCCGGTCTGTAGGACACTGAGACGTCAAAGCATTTTGCTCAAATACGTGAGCTTCGTAAGAACAGAACAATGCAGTGGGCTTCTTGGCATGCTTATAAAAGGAAAACTCCTCACCTTCAGGATTTTTCACATTTAAAGGACCACTGCCTGTCAAAGTTAAAAATCTAATTACCGTAGTTGAAAAAAGTGTTATTACATTTCAAATCTGTGATGGTAATACTGGTATCACTACTGCATATTCTAACCAGTTAAGTAATTTGTCTACAGCATTCATATCAAGCAATCATATTGTCAGAAAAGGGATAAAGGATAAAGTAGGCCAGTGGCCAGCAGGACCCACAGGTCAGTGACCAGCAGGACCCAAAGGTACGCGGCCAGCTCCCAGCAGGACCCACAGGTACGTGACCAGCTCCCAGAGGGATCCACAGGTACGTGATCAGCTCCCAGAGGGACCCACAGGCCGTGGGTTCTGCTAGAAGCTGGCTGCGGACCTGTGGGTCCTGCTGGCCACTGACCTGTGGGTCCTGCTGGGAGCGGACAATAGTCTGGGGGTCATGCTGATCTGTGGGTCCTGCTGGCTGCTTGCCTGTAGGCCATGGCCAGCAGCCAGCAGAACCCACAGATGACTGGCCAGCAGGACCCACAGGTCCGTGGCCAGCTTCCAGCAGGATTCACAGGCCATGGGCACTGGGGCAGGGTAAATGAGGTATATAGGGGGGAGATAGATGGGATGATCATGTGGGGGTCAGCTGGTGGTGTCAGGGTCTCTCACCTCAGCTATAGGCTGAATTGGCAGCTGCCAGCTCAGGCTCAGAGCTCAGCCGGACAGGTCCTCCTCCTTGCATGGCCTCATCCAGTCCTAGCGGGGTGGGTGTTGCTCCTATCTCCTGGGATCAACTTCTGGTGCGTGCACACTGCACTGCAGCCACCAGTGGCACGCCCAGGCCAGCCATGTGTGTGTCCACTGTCCAACTCCAAGAGATCCAACTGCGGCTGGCTCTCCAGACTCCCCCCACTAGGAGCAGGGAGCTTCAGCGCGCAGCCGCCGGACTACAACTCCAATAAACAACAGCTGTGGCTGGCGGCATCTTGTAAAATCACATAGCCATGACTTCTTCAAGACAGCAGCTCCAAGACTGACAAGTGATGAGTCAGTCGGACAGCCCCTGGCGCCAGGCGTTTTATTGACTTATACTTGGGGGGCACACTATAATATTGGGGGGAGGGGGGTTATGGCCCCCTTGGACCCCCCCAGTGACGCCACTGTGATTGCTATATATCTGCAGTGTGAGATCTAAGGCACTGCTGTCTATTACTGCTGGTCTCACATAAATCACAGTGAAATTTGGTGATGTCCAGAATGTGATGGTCACAGTTCTCTTTCCTGGAGGCTCTGACATAAGGAAGCAAAACCCTGCCTCTACCAAGATGGTCACCTCCACACTGAGACACAAGTGCAGAACAAGGCAGAGAAAAATCAGCCGCACGGAGACCATAGGCCAAACTGCTGACTAGTCCTGTTTTTTTTTTTTCCTGCTCACTGCCCGACCACAGTACATATAACTGCTGCAGGGTGGCACAGGCAGGCTTTAGGACATATGTGTATAGCATCCAGCCTGTGCCAGGTAAGGAGCGTACATGTGCGTGTACACTGCTAACCCGTGCCGTCACTGGCTACAGCGGAATTTTGTCAGTAGATCCTGGCCAATGATTTATGGCTGTATGGCTGAGACCTGCTGATCGACTGTAGCCCATAACAGCACGGAGTCCTGTGTTTACAAATGCACAGGGCTCTGTACTCAGATAGGTGATCTGGCTGTTTTTTCTATTTGCAAAGATAGAAAACAGCCAGGTCTGTTAGTAAAAGCCGCACATATTACAATTGTTAAGTACACAGTTAACCCCTTGATTGCCCCTAGATATTAACTCCTTCTTAGCCAGTGCCATTAGTGCCGTGCCAGTGTACAGTATTATATCTGATCACTGTATAAGTGTCACTGTTGATGTCACTGTCAGTTAGTCAGTGTCCCTCCCAGCAAGGGTCTGTTAGCATCAGATTGCCCACCACACTATTACAGTCCCACTCTATAGGTTGCTGATCACCGCCCTTACCAGTATAGTATCATTGTTGTGTAAATTCCAGTATATATATATATATATATATATATATACACACACACACATATATATACACACACACAGTACCATCATTTGTAGACACTATAACTTTCACACAAACCAATTAATATATTTTTTTTTTTACCAAAGACATGTAGTAGAATACATCTTGGCCTAAATTTATGAAGAAATTCGAAATTTTTATTGGATATTTTTTTTAACAAAGAAGAAAATATCAATTTTTATTTTTCAAAATGTTCTGTCTTTTTTAATTTATATAATAAAAAAAATATACAAAAAAACCCAGTGGTGATCAAATACCACCAAATGAAAGCTTTTTTTTGTGTGAAAAAAAATGGTATAAATTTTGTTATTTACCATGAGTGTAACATGACAGCCTTAGGCGAATGACACGCACACTGCCCGCTGTGCCTACAGGGATATGTACGTCACATATCCCAGGAGACATAGCCTTTCATTGAAGAACAGGAGGAGGGGGCGGGACTATCATTGTATCATCAAGAGGCCCGCTAGCTGAACCCAGAAGAGCCGACCGGCCTCTTGACGATTTCAGAGAGAACATGGCGGCACGGAGCTGTGGCCAGGCATGAGATGATCTCAGCAGGTCAACGCTGGATACACTGGATAGGTTAGTATCTGAAATGTGCAGATACCAGGTAAGCAGGGCAAAAAAAATTAAAAATTGGGTTGTCGGCCGCAGATCCACGTGAGCAGAGCTTTCAGAGTTGAATTTCTCTTTAAAACAGACATGTCAAAACATGTCAAGTTATACAATGGAGAAGGGTAAAAAGTTTAGATTCCTCTCATTGATTTTTCTGGCATTAGCCTTTAAGAATTCACACTTTTTTTTTTTTTTTTTTTTAAAGACAAGCAAATTATAAACTGCAAATCCCATGTTTCTTAGAATTTCTAAACCATTGGAAATCCCAGGATGATAAGAAAAGTCTGGTCTACACTGAAGGCTCATACAGAAGAAATAAGCCTCCCACAGCTCAACTGGCTGATGCCTGGCAAGTCTCTGGCTCGATAGATGATACCTGGAAAAGCTCTAGTCCAATTCATTCAATAGCCATGTCCACCATGATGTTATGTCATTATTGCACACACAATTGCAATTGTCAGAAAGCTGCATCCCCTCACTCTTTTGCTCTACAACGAAGGACTGCAGGATTAGTAGTACAAGGTGACAAGTCCAAGTGACCCAATAACATTAGTAAAGTACAAAGTCATCCTCCAGTCTTTCATTATGTTCAGTTCCTCATTTACCTCCCAACTGTTGTCCCTGGTGAGGTCATAGAGGCACTTGAGGAACTGGCCTGCTGTAAGCAACTGCACATTTCTATATGGTGAAAATGTTACAGGACCAACAAGGAACACAGTCATAATACTCTAAATGAACCAATGAAAAAAAAAAGGAAACACTTATGACAAAGCTAGGCAGATCAATAAAAGCAGTAGGAATGTTTCAGTTCAGACATCCCTAGTGTACACTTAACCCACAAGTTAAGGTGGACCTGGACTACATTCTCAGGCGCGTTAGCTGCACAACATTGTAAAAGCTTGCTCTGGTAATGCATTGCACTGTACAAGTCCCCTTTGGAAAGCAGTGTCTGCCACGGAGTCTCTCAGAAAAGAGAGGACAATTGAGACACCAAAATTTGGCATTCCAAGAATCATGTCAAAAAGCAGCTTGGCAAAGAGAGGGTCACTGGGCCAGCAATAACCTATCCACCTACTCATTGTTATTCCCCAGAGATCCCACAAAGGCAGCGTCTCTTGAGCCATTAATCAGAGACCAGAGGAACACAGCTCATCTATCTCTGTTCTGCCTTCTCCTCCAGCGACGTACAGTGTCTGTGCCTACAGGGAGCTCAGTACACATAGCACATACTGGGTGAGCTCTACATCAACTTGAACAAATACCTATTTATGCATGCATCCAAGCATAAACATGAATACATCTTGGTATGTAAGTAAATTCTAAAACATACATACATACATACATACATAGAGTGCAAAAAGTAATTGGACAGGTTATAGTAGTAAATCTTCTCTCTCGTTAGTTCCACACCTTCAAATGTAATTAGTGTTATGCATGCTGCAACATCTGAAAATCTGGCAAACAAGGATGTTTTAGACCTGATCTGTTGATAATAAATCAACATCCAATTGTAATTAAAACCATCAGGATAGAAAACAACTTATTGCAGAACAGCGGAATTAGGTGATGTATGTGATCATCCTACAACCATCTCTATTGTCTTCTGTACTTATCTGAATGTTTCTATCAGAAGCACATTTTCTAGATTCTCACAATTTGTCAAAGATCTGTCCATGCATATGTATTTCAAAACCTGAAAATATTTGCACAAGCCAGCTCTAGACTTTAAATTAGAACAAACAAATCTGCCTATGTGTACTGGCCTGCCCTCTGTGTTGGACCGCTGCCGGCCTTAGGCCTTATTTGCAATTTTGTTCATCTGGCGACGCTACTTTCTGTGCCATCCTTCCATTTCAGTTGAATACCTATGATTTGTATACCTTTGATGTTAAACTTGAAAATCAATAAAAACCTTTGTAAAATAAATTAGAACATGCCAGAAAAATGTGATTATGTATGGCTGTACAGCTGATATAAGAACTTAGCAACCAAACCGCTATTTATAACAGAGTATAAGAAAGAGTGGTGTTGCATACACATGGTCGGACAAAGTTGTCGGAAAATCGATCATTCTGAACGTGGTGACGTTCGTTGCGTACTACAGAACTACGTAGAGGCTAGTAGCCAATAGCTTTGGTCTCATAATTTGATCTGAGCATGCGTGGCACTTTGTCCGTCGGAATTCTCTACACACGATCGGGAAAAGTCCGATCGGATTTTGTTGTCGGAAAATTTGAGAGCAGGATCTCGAAAAAGTCCGATGGAGCACACACACGGGTGGATTTTCCGACAACATGGTCCGATCGGACATTTTTTGTCGGAATTTCCGACCGTGTGTACGGGGCATAAGAGTGTGAGTGAGTAAAAGTCTACTGGTGCAGTATTTCTACACTTCAATTCAACTACCACTAAGACCCCTTTCACACGGACATATATATATAAATAAAATAATGATTTCAAAACTGCATTTTGGATTTACTTGGGTTATCTTTGTGTAATATTAAAATGTGTTTGATGATTTGAATCATTTAAGTGTTAGAAATATGCAAAAAAATTGATCAAAAATCAGGAAGGGGGCAAATACTTTTTCACAGCACTGTATGTATTTCTTGGTAACACTTTACAATAGTACAAAACGACTGACAAGCAGTTTAAATGCTATAATCTGTCAAATGGAGAAATAGATTTTATTGATATTATCTTTGAAGAAGAGATCATTATCACCACATATCAGAAATCAGAAGCAATCTGAATCTACTGCACAATGACATCCTCCTAACATGTTTCAGGCAGTTATATATAAGTGAGTTTGCAGGAGAAAGCAAAGGGAGACCCTCTCACTCATTGAAGTTCCATTGGCCATTACAGGAGGAAAAGAGGTGATGCGACAAACATCAGAACTACAAGCTCAGACCAGTGGTATCACATCCTTGCTACACCTAACTTGCTTCAGATTCTAAATGGATAAAAAATAAAAGCTGGTAGGAAAGTCTAGGTATCCTTATTGTGAAAGTCATCTGACTGATCTTTGGTTTATTGATTGGTTCCCTCTGAGCCACTCATAAAATGCAGGCCACGATGTGGACTAACTTTGCAGTGTTCAGCCAAAAGCGAATAGAGGTATCAATTCTCCATTATAAACACCCACTTAAGAATGGCTGAACACGATTTCAAATATCTATTCATATATGTATTTCAACTGCTTATTTCTGTCTAACTGAAGTTCTGATCCACGGCTCAGATATTACATGTTGTGTGGCTACCTGGCTCCTGGGATTTACTGGTTACTTGTAAGGACCTACAACTCCTTGTACTTCCACAATAATCTCAAACAAATGGATTCCAGTCACAGTTTTAGAGGAATGCACAGTTCAGCCATGGCATTTTCTTGCATGACAATAGATTATCTAGGCTTTATTCTCAGGAGAAAGACATTTAACATATCTTTTACTCGCATTATCTGGCTAAGAATTAAGTGTTTTATACTTTACTAACGCAGAAAGAATAAGGCCACCACAAAGAAAATTACAGTAAGAAAACTCATACCTGTACATCTTGACCTGATCACACCTAGTATACAGCTCATTCTATAGCCACAGGGACTTCTGGGAAATGATTCAGGTTCAGTCTCGGGGGAAATTCATTGCTATAACCTCCATTTCATGGGAGTCAATTATTTTAAGTAAATATTATAGTTTGTCTGGACATTTCCAAAGAAAAATTACTGAAATTAAACAATTTTTCACAAGAATGCTATTTCTTGAATGAAAACCATAAAAAAGAACTGTAATTTATGTCCGATTTGACTAATGGCTCTGTATTCTCTACGCTAGGTTACAAATAAATAGTAGAATGTTCTTATAACAGCAAAACAAAAATTCACCAGAAAGTTATGCTCCAAATCTGCTGGTTGTGGAAGTGTGCAGGATACCAAACTAGGTCAATTTGCACACAAAATTTTAAAGCCCCCTCTTAACAACCCTCTTACTCCAAGTCTGTTGACTCACTTCTGCTGCAGAGCTATGGCCTGGTTCGGTATTTACATATTTGGCAATAATGGGTTGGAGATCCTGGTATATAGTTCCATTCAAGTCAAAAGGGACAGCCCTGAAGAGGATTTCAAGATTGAGGATGTCCACACTGGAGCAGGCCACAGATCTACAGCAGATGCAAGTTAGCAGATGGGTTTGTAGTGGTGGGGATGGGGTTAGTATATAGAGGAACCTTTGCTCCAAAACATGACTTAACATCTCCATGACAGGGAGGAAAAAGCTAAATATACTACACTGAACGTAGCAACAGAAGCTCCACTCACTTCAGGTGTCCAAAATGTTATAAGAAATGGATGATTAATCATAGAATACACTAGACATTTACAATTATATTTTTGTGTTCTGTCTACTTGCACATCTCCTACATAAAGCAACACTGGAGAAGAAAATATAATATCTTTACATACAGTGCTGTAAAAAAGTATTCACCCCCTTCCTGATTTATTTATTTTTTTGCATATTTCTCACACTTACCGTATATATACTCGAGTATAGGTCGACCCGAATATAAGCCGAGGCCCCTAATTTACCACAAAAAAAAAATGGGAAAACGTATTGACTCACATATAAGCCGAGAAATGCAGCAGCTACTGTACGTGGAAAAGAGGGTCAACAATGCCCATCTGCACCTGTGTCCGGTGCATGCCTACCTGTGCAGATCTGCCTACCTCCCTGTGTCCTGTGTACCCATCTGTGTCCTGTGTACCTCCCTGTGTCCTGTGCAGCCTCCATGTGCATATCTGCAGCCTCCGTGTGCCCATCTGCAGCCTCCGTGTGCCCATCTGCAGCCTCCGTGTGCCCATCTGCAGCTCTGTGGGCCGTTTTGCACCGATCAGCATGTCATTAAAACATACGGAGGCCATTCCAGTATTCAAAAGCCGCGCCTCCTCCTCGTCTGTGATAGGTGGAACACTCAATTTCCCAGCAGTCAGTTTTCCGCCTATCAGGGACATCCGCTCATCCTCATACATGGACGAGGATGAGAGGATGTCCGTGATAGGCGGAACACTGACTGCTGGGAAATTGAGTCTTCCGCCTATCACAGACAAGGAGGCGCGGCTTTTGAACACTGGAATGGCCGCAGTCTGTCTGCATGACACACTGATCAGGTATCCCTCTGAAGTCTTGGGGGACTTTGAAGTCCAAGTGCTGAACTGAGGGCAGCTCCGAAGGGATGCTGTGCCCCCAGGGGACATTCCAGCAAGCCATGTCTGCAGCCCAACAATCCAACCAAGAATTCTCTTCACGTTTAACGAAAGGGACATGGGGGGGGGGGGGATAAGACAGGTGTCTTTATCAAACTGACCACACAGTATAGACTAGAATAGACTGCACAGCTAATGAGGGCTTTAGCCCAGTCAGATGAGTCCGACAGACAAGTATCACAGCAAAGGCATGTTACAGGACAAGATCTGCCAAGGAAAACAAGAGAGCTTGTAAGGGGCTCCAATTGCTTGTCGATGGGGTCTTAAAAGGTGCATGCTCACTGGAAAGGTCTAGGCGTTGTTAATGCTAGACTTGGGTGGACTCACTGCTGGGGCAACCCATGTTTTAAGAAACTCCTCTTCAAATAAGCGCAAAGCTGCGGTTTGTTTGGGAGGAGAGAACAATTGGAACAGTTCTTTAAATATCCAAAAAGGAGGTCAAATCCATGGTATACCAAAATGTTTTAGCGATGTCATTAACCATAGAGCAGCCTGAACCAGTGACATAATTGGCAAAAGCTACTCTCTGAATTGCCAGATTAAAAATTGAATGAATCATGTCAAACTGAGGGAAAAGAGGACCTGCAAAACCTCAGGTGTAGTGTCCTCTTTTAGGGACTGAGGAGCCTCTGTGTCAGATAGACTCTGCAGCTGAAGCTCAGAAGCTATAATGCTGTGGATAAATTAGACAGGGATTCTGCTAGAGAGCATAGAAATACAAATTGGTTATCAGGTGTGCCGTTTAGACCAAGAAGTCTGCATGACTGCAGTGAAATCCTTTTGGAACAGGGCCGAGGAAGGGGCCACAGATGAAAAAAACAGGGAAACTCCTGAGATGGAGAGATGAATGCAGAAAATAGCATTTAATACAAGCAGGCTAAATAAAACATTAATACCCTGTGCAAAAACATGCCACAACCGTGGAGGAAGTAGGGTCCACAAAACTCACCACTTCCTGGATTAAGACATTCTACTAACTCATGGGCCCTGGGAATAGCACCATCTGTCTAGCTCTCTAGTAGTTTACTTTACCGCACAACACCTGCAGTGATATTAATGAGTCTTGCAACTAGATGGGTCTCTCCTTACCGCACTTCTGCCTGCAGGAGCTCTCTTCTGCCTACCCAGGAGCCAGAGGACCGCTTGTTTGCTTGGAGACACTGGAACTGGTTGGCTAAGACCACTATTTGTGTCCCCTGGTGTAACACACCAAGTACTCCCTGGATACACATATGGGTACAGAGAGGAAAGGGGTACCCACAGACCACTCCAAGCCACCCCAGGAGGATAAGGACAAGGGTGTAGATGCTCACCATATCCTGAGGATAAGAGGAGGGTAACATCTCTGTGACAAGCTGTCTCTTGCTGAGGTGAGGCGTTGTCTGCCTGGGGGGCCACTGTGATAGAGCAGCAAGTCATTTGATCATATATGCACCTCATGATATATCTCACAGGCTGCCCTATCAGTTGGGGGGTTTGGCTAGAAGATTGATGCTGTTTACTGTACAAAACCACACTTAGTTAAGGTTTCTGTAATCCATCACTGTTAAGGTGTTGCCTGAAGTCTACCCCACAGTGGCACCTAATTGCAGGCGATGTGGGGACGCATCTGGTTCAATTTATTTATTCACTAACCATATCAGTTCCCCAAATAGTTTCTGTATGTCTGCTGGATTTAGTTAATCACCTAGTGTTTAGCAGAGCGTCTAGAACCCTACTAAGTTTACTCCTTTTCTATGCAATGAAGGCAATTGTGTTAGTTTGGAAATCAGACAGGCCTCCTTCTTTAGACTGTTGGAAGACAACGATTAACTCAGTGATACCTTTATACAAAATCAGATATCATTTTTTGCAGATGTCCTAAGAAATTTCACAAGGTATTGGACATATGGCTTGAGTCCCCCTCCATTACTGAAGCTAGAATAGACACTGATCATTCTACCCTACCTTCAGGGGGTTGTTTGCTATTTTTCTGGGGATTGTTGGCTTTGTGTGGTGGACCTAATTGGTCTTTTGAGCCCCCCCTGCCCCTCTTCACTTACAACGATCCCCCTCATCCCTCCATCGGGAAGTTGATTTTTCCCTCTACCAGTACCCACCTTGTTCCGTATACCTGTCTGTAGCGCCATTATACTTACTTGACCAGTTTTACTGTGTTAGTTTCATTCAACCCCAAGACTACAAGCAGCACTCTACTTGTTCAATGACTGAAAGTTCCAACTCTGATACAGTGAAAGATCGTTTAAAACAGCAGCAATCCAGGCATACAGTACGTTAGTCATCATCATGGGTAACTTAATTTTTTAATTAAAAATGTCTTCCTTTTGGTTTTTATCCAGGACTAGCTGTCGTGCATCAGTCCTTCCCAAACCGTTTGTTAGTACTGCAGATCTGACAAAGTGCCCTTTTGATACAGGTGAACTAAAACATACCTACTGACTATTTCTTACCTTGAAGTTTGAATATGATTGACTATAAAATAAATTGAGTTTCAGGCAGCATCTTTTTTTTATAAATTGTGTTTATTAAAGTTTCATGAAAAAAATTACAAAACAGAGCCTCTAGGCATTTCCTGGCTCGACAAACAGATAACAAAAAAACCCTAAAGCCCCATACACACGGTCGGACTTTTTCATGGATTCTGTCCGATCGGACAATGTTGTTGAAAAATCAGACCGTGTGTATGCACCATCGGACAGTGTTCGTCGGTTTGTCCGACGGACAAAGTCTTATCTCCTGCTGGAAATATTTGCCGTCAACCCGGTCCGATCACACCAAACCCGATCGTGTGTACGGTTGTCCGACCGGACAAAGTGCTACGCATGCTCAGATCACATTACAAGACCAAAGCTATTGGCTACTAGCCTCTACGTTGTCCCGTCGTAGGCAACAAACGTCACCACGTTCAGAATGATCGGATTTTCCGACAACTTTGTCCGACCGTGTGTACATACCCTGGCAGAAATGATCCGACGGACCTGGTCCGCGGATTGTCCGACCGTGTGTATGGGGCTTAACAGTAGCTCAGGTACTCAGGTATACCTCATAGTCAAGAGAGAGATACCGCATGTAAAAAACATATACATATATAGCAAATGAAACAATAATCACAAATGTTTACATACCCTGGCAGAAATTTTTAAATGTTGGCATTAATATTGAAAATATGACTGATCGTGCCAAAAAACTGTCTTTTATTTAAACTTATTTAAGTTTACATACCCTGGAATGTTTGTCCTTGGTACAGACACAGAAGGTGGCACACAGGTTAGTATTGCAATTAAAAGGTTAATTTCACACATGTGTGGGTTTTTAAATCACAATTAGTGTCTGTGTATAAAAAGTCAATGAGTTTGTTAGCTCTCACATGGATGCACTAAGCAAGCTAGACACTGAGCCATGAGGAGGTTGAAAAGAACAGTCAAAAGACCAGCGTAACAAGGTAATGAAACCAAAAAAAATAAAAAATGAAGAATATAAAGATATCCAAAGCCTTGAATATGCCAGTCAGTACTGTTTAATCACTTATTAAGAAGTGGAAAATTAGGGGCTCTTTTGATACCAAGCCAAGGTCAGGTAGATCAAGAAAGATTGCAGCCAAAACTGGCGAAAGAATTGCTCAGGATACAAAGAAAAATCTACAGGTAACCGCAGGGGAAATACAGGCTGCTCTTCAAAAAGATGGTGTGGTTATTTTTAAGGAGCACAATTCAACGATACTTGAACAAAAAAGAGCTCCATGGTTAAGCTGCCAAAAGGAAGCCTTTACTGCGCCAATGCCACAAAAAAGCCATTGAGACATGTCAAGGTGTTGTTGAGCATATTGTAACCAGGCTTTTTTGTGGAATTTGTGCAGTAAAGGCTTCTGTCTAGCAACTTGATCATGCAGCTCTTAAGTATCATCGTATTGTGCTCCTAAAAAACAACCACACCATCTTTTTCCAGAGCCTGTATGTCTTCTGAGGTTACCTGTGGGTTTTTCTTTGTATCCCGAACAGATTCTGTGGCAGTTGTTGAAATCTTTCTTGATCTACCTGACCTTGGCTTGGTATCAAGAGATCCCCAAATTTTCCACTTCTTATTAAGTGACTGAACAGTACTGACTGGCATATTCAAGGCTTTGGATATCTTTTTAAAACCTTTTCCATTTTTGTAAAGTTTCATTACCTTGTTACGCAGGTCTTTTGACTGTTCTTTTCTACCTCCTCATGGCTCAGTGTCTAGCCTGCTTAGTGCCCCCATGCAAGAGCTAACAAACTCATTGACTATTTATACACAGACACTAATTGTGATTTAAAATTAACCTTAAATTGCCATATAAACCTGTGTGTGCCACCTTATGTGTCTGTACCAAGGCCACACATCCCAGGATATGTAAACTTTTTATCAGGGCCATTTGGGTGATTTCTGTTATCATTATGATTTAAAAAGGATCCAAAAAACTATGTAATAACAAATGGCTTCATGTGATTGCTTTTCCTAAATAAATTAGTTTTTTAGCATGATCAGTCATATTTTCAATATTAATGTCAAAATGTCACAATTTCTGCCAAAGTATGCAAACTTTTGAGCATGACTGTATACAAAACAAGGTGGGTACTCAAGTAAAGTGCAAATCGGTTTAAGTGAAGAGGAAAGGGGGGCTGTGGTGGACCAATTAGGTCCACCACACAAATCCAACAACCCCCAGAAAAATAGCAAACAAGCCCCCTGAAGGTAGGACAAAATGATCAGTGTCTATTCTAGCTTCAGTAATGGAGGGGGACTCAAGCCATATGGTCCCTTACCTTTTCTTTGGACATCTGCAAGAAAGATACAGTATCTCATTTTGTATAACGGTATCACCGAGTTAATCGGTGTCTTACAACAGTCTAAAGAAAGAGGCCTGTATGATTTCCCAAACTAGCACAAATGTTTTCCTGGCATAGAAAAGAAGTAAACTTAGTAGGGTCCTAGACACCTTTGGTAATCACTAGGTGATTAACTAAACCCAGCTGACATACAGCAATATTTGGGGAACTGATATCATGGTTAGCAGATAAATGGAACCACAAAAGGCCAGAACTCTCAAATGTGGGGGCAGAACCAAAAGACATGGAATAAAAATCAGCAGGTGCGTCCCCACATTGCCAGCAATTAGGTGCCATTGTGGGGTAGACATCAGGCAACACCTTAACAGTGATGGATTATGGAAACCCAAGCTAAGTGAACATTCTCATTTAAAGAGTTTCTGTCACTGTGGGGTGAAAGAGGGCAAATTGCTGTAGGTAATAAATCTTCACAAACATTATCTGGTTGTCAACTGGTAGTCCCTAGTCATTCTAAATAGAAAACCAAAAAAAAATTAATAGTTATGGACTCAACCAGATCAAAAATGGGTCCCTCAAATGTATAAATAGATTTGTAGCCAATGTATTAAACCAACCCAGTTTATTGTACACAGAAAACAAACATTTAAAAGACAGTTTAAAAGCCCACTTCCATGTATTCAGACAAAGCATCTGTAGATGCCCTAAAGGGTGATCAATTATTTAATATCTAATATTGAATTGTGACTCCAGCCCCATGGGTATATATCAATACAGTTCCTAGAAGTAAATTTTTCCTCCTCTGGACCACGACTTCATCTATCTGCCATAGATCTTTACATGTGACTTTCCAAAATGCAGGTGTCCACTACATAACCAGTTGGTATCCACATGAACGCATATCTTGCAATTATAGTGCGAGGGAGGTACAATTGAACCTGTGTGGCTCTGGGTTATCAAACCCTCCCTCTGGACCACACTGTATACAGGGGGTCCCCGACTTACGAACGCCCGACCTACGAACATCCCCTACTTACGAACAGGGCGCTGCGGGGACCCTCCGCCATTTTTTGCCGTCCTCTGGCCGTTCTGCGCATGCGCGGCCATACGGAGCCTCGGAAAATGCCGGCAAACTACGGAAATGTCCGTAATTTGCTGCGCATGCGCAGAACGGCATTAGATGGAACTATGTCCGGAAATTTCCGTATTTGTCGTCTGCGCATGCATGGCCGACTTCCGAACATTTCCGACTTCCGTACAGGCGGGCAGTCCCTAACGAGTTCGTAACTCGGGGACCCCCTGTACTGCACATGTCAACATGATTTCTACCCAGGACACATATCACTTTATGTTTGTTATCCAAATATAGACTTCAACGAGTGTTAGGCTTGATCTGAAGGAAATATATAACCTTCATGGAAAGTATTTTTCCAATGTTTGGATTTAATTATATATGTTGAAAAGACTTTCAGTACCTATGAAATATGGACGTTGCCTGTCCAAAGGAGGTCATGCATTGTTTTTGCACATTTTTGTTTTTCGATATGACTAATGAGTCTT
Organism: Lithobates sylvaticus; assembly: GCA_028564925.1. Lineage (NCBI taxonomy): Eukaryota > Metazoa > Chordata > Amphibia > Anura > Ranidae > Lithobates > Lithobates sylvaticus. The sequence goes on along the minus strand of CM053027.1, from coordinate 123,674,505 downwards.
TCATGGAAGAATTTATTCTAAAAACAGTCTTGATATATACCCATGGGGCTGGAGTCACAATTCAATATTAGACATTAAAGTGGGAGTAAACACCCATCTCTGAGTCATCCAGGCCGTTCAGAGTCCTGTGCTGTAAACGGCAGCTCCCGCGTGCATGCGCAGTAGTGACGTCATCGTTCCAGCCAGCCACGCAGCCTGAGTCAGCGAACCAAGAATGAAGGCCGGGTGAAGATGAAAGCACCTGCAGCGGTGACAGCGCGGCACTGGAAGGCTTCGTTTTCAGGTAAGTTTAACATAATGTGCTAGTATGCGATGCATATGACATTACCTTTCAGGGTACAAAAATGAAAAAAGAAAAAAAACACCAAGTGGTTTACTACCGCTTTAAATGACTGAGCACCCTGTAGGGCTTCGACAGATGCTTTGTCTGAGCACATGGAGGTGGCTTTTTAAACTGGTCTTTAAAATGTGTGTTTTCCATGTACAATAAATTGGATTGGTTTAAAGGATAAGTTCACCTTTGGAAACATGTTACATGTTCCACACGATTTTAGGGTGGAACAGGTAACATGTTCCCAGTGCTGCAGTCATCGTCTGCTGCCCCCCTCCACGTGGCAGCAGCACAGGGAGAAGTTCCCCCCGTACTAGCTGCCACGATTTGAAAACAGCATGGCCGTGCAGGACTCCACCCAAAGGGAGCATCATTTATACACACAATACAGTGTATCTGAATGAACTAAAAGCCCTGACATCCTTAGCGACTGTCGGGTTGTAGCTCTCAATGGACTAACACAGCGTTTTGAGCACTGTGGTAGCTCATTGAGTCTTCCGGTCATTGAGTATTTGAAGTGTATGGGAAAGCTGACAGTGTGCAGGAGACCTGCATGGCATCAGTGATCTGCCGATAGCTGGTGCAATGCTTTCCAGGCTCCAGCTACAAAAAATAATAAATGCACATTTTTTTTACCGGCAACAAAATGTGCATTTATTTATTTTTTTCAAAAAGTAAACTTATCCTTTAATGCTTTGGCTACAATTCCTTTTTTACATTTTTGGGACCCGTTTTTGATCTGGTTGAGTCAATAACTCGTAATTTTGTTTTTCTACATATCTGCAATAGCACCCAAACCCTGCCAGTCATGGCCAAGCCTCAGACCAATCTGCCCCTGCATTGCTTATCCACCCCTTCCTGCATCTTTATCATTCCTACTGGCTAGAGGGGCAGCTCTTCATACTAATAAGACAACAGGAATACATTTGGGGTGTTAGTGGTAAAATCCAGCACTACTGAAAACCATCCCTGTTGCCCCCCCCCCCCCATTCTCCTGTGACAGGGTCTCCTATCACAGCTCTAGTGTTTTTGGATAGCATTAGCAGCTAACTCATTGGTTGTACTGAATTTGTTCTTTCTGGAATCAGAAAATTAGTATTAAGAAATATACCACCACCGCTAAATCTTCGTTAGATTACCTATTCCTTTTGCCTGCAGACTAGTGTCTCACTCATTATTGCTTCAAATATTTGTGTGTACTATAGCTTCGTAACTCCTTGTGTGTCTAAAAAATTCTGTAACAGAAAATAATGTTATGCAACAGCGTACATTTTTAAAGCTGAACTCCAGTTATGGCAATTATGGGTAGAATTTTGAATGAAAATTCTTAAAGTGGTTCTAAAGGCTCAAGATTGTTTTACCTTGATGCATTCTATGTATCAAGGTAAAAAAAAAATTCTCTCTGCAGCATCCCGCCTTGCCCTCCCAATACTCACCTTAGCACCCTCTCAGCGATGTGCACAAGAGCCTCGGCTCTCCGGGTACTCTCCCTCCTCATTGGCTGAGAGAACAGGGGGAGCCATTGGCTCCCACTACTGTCAATCACAGCCAGTTAGCCAATCAGGAGGGAGAGGAGGGGGATGAGCCGCAGCTCTGTGTATGTGAATGGACACGCAGATCCGCGACTCAGGAACAAGCATGCTTGGGTGTTCTCAATGTAGCCCGGCAGCCCATCAGCGTGGGACCTGGAAGCTAGTAGAGATTGCTGCAGTGGCGGTGCCTACTACATGTATTCCAGCTTCCACAGGGATCCAAAAAAGTATGGCACATACATTGGCCCAGCTTGGACCAATGTAAAAATTACCATACCTGGAATTCACCTTTAAATGCTTCAGTTCCTTATCTCCGCAAAGAGTAAAGTGCCCAGCCATGAAAACTGTAAGTATTACAGTCGAAAACCCCTTGTATCATCTTAAAATGAACTAAAAAACTGAAGATTTTCTATCCTATAGGCAACATCTAGAAATGTTTTTTTTTTTTGTATTGCCTATGCAGTACCATGAACAATGTACATTTTGCCTTGAATAACTTATGAATAATGGTGTAATTTCGGGCATGTAACTATCCCTAGGTTATCCTGTTCAGTAGGAGTAAGATTTGGTGATGTCACCACTGTGCTGCTCATTGGTCTGAGGATTTGGTGGAGAGGAAGCTGTAGCCTGCAAAGCAAGCATCTCTCTGCTCCTACTTCATTATTTTTGTGTATCTGTGGTAATTGCGCCTCTCCTGCTGCTTCTTAAAGCCCAACTTCAGGGAAATAAAAAAGTGTTCACACTGCAAAGGGTTAATTGATGTTTAGTTTCTAGGGGAGAGGGAAAATTTGTTTTACTTTCCTGATTCTCGGGTCCCCTGGCAGGTGACGCTCCCCAAGATCTGGCTGTGGACTGTCCCTCAATGTCTCCACGTCCAGTGCAGGGCTCTGGACCCTTGACCGCTAGAGCGTGGTGTGCAGATCCTGTGGGGAGCAGTCTAGCTGCGGCGAGGAGTGGAGGTTCAGGTAAGTAAAACTTTTATTGCTCTCCTAGACCTAAAACTAGCAAAATCCTTGCAGTCAGGCACAGCCCTACTAAAAGGGATTATCTTTTCTTTGCCCAGATTTGGGCTTTAAATACTTTTCACCAGTCATCAGGGGGCAGCTTGAACAAGAAAGCAAGGCTTCTCTACGAAGATGGCCGTTTCTGAAACAAGGAAAGGAAAATCAGTACAAGGGGACATACCAGTTGTAGGGAATCCAATACTGCTGACTAGTCCTTTGCCCTTTTTTGGAGCACAGCTTGGACACTACAGGTACTCTTTAAAACTGCCCAACTAAAGTATGTATATATCTTGCACAGATGTTAACTTCTACGGAACAAAATGCCACATTTAGTATATTTTAAGCCAATCTCCCAATGTATTGTGTGGAGAGAAAAAGTCAGTCACAGAAATAGCTATGATGGAGCGCTAAACTTTTACCACTTCTATTTTTGAGCTTATGACTAAACTGCAAACTATGTCCCGAAGCGATGTGCTAGCGAGAGTTCCACTGTAGAGCTGTCTATGTGCGAACACATTATTAATTATACACTTAGCTATGATTACGGTTTTGTAACTACAGAGACAGCTACATTTTATTATTCGCTGCGGAAGGATAAATAAATAATAAGTATCCCTGTCTGTTTTCAGTAGCGCTGTGTGCCTTGGGTGAAAGGAAAGAGCAGAGACCTGGTTGCCCTCTCAGGCACTGGAGCACTACAGGCCTGTGAGTGGATCTGAGAGACACAGGCCTGCAATAAATAGGCCTCAGGGAATCTGCTGCTCCACCTTGAAGTCTTCCGGCAGCTTTGTATTAATTAAATTGGTATGTTTTTTTTTTTTGTGTGTATCCGTCTTATTTCCCTCTTCTTCTCTAAGCGAGGGGGGGGGGGGGGGGGGGGAGTGTTTGTGAATATTTTATAGAAATTCATAACCGTAACAGGAATAAATATTAAACAACAAGTGGAGGAAGGGGTGGGGGGAGAAGGGAGGATGCGATGGAGGGGAAAAAGGAGAAGCGAGAGAGTAGAATAAAAAGCAGGGCTTGGGGAATCGGCTTTCTTCCAGGAGCACATTGCTGAATCGTAATCAGAAGTCGGAAAGAGTGAAGGGAGCGAACATTAAAACTACTAGCAGATCAACAGACCCTGCAAGAGCTCACTGTTAACCCGTGCAATGGAACCCATACATCTACACTGGCCTGGTTGTTTTAAGTACAAATTGAGTATTAACCTGTAAGGCCTCATTTATAATGGGGCATTAAAAAAAGGGAGCTGGGCCACAGTTTTACGACCCCTCAACTGCCCAAGTTAACCCTACATGCTGGCAGGGTGGTACACGTGCCGTGACAAAAGTTATATCCTATGTCACGTTCAGCGGGCAGCACCAGTGCCAAATTATATTAGCAAAGCGGAACTTCCCCTAAAAGGGGAAGTTCTACTCTTCTTCGCCCCTTTGTCATATTTGGATTTTTTTTGGGTGGGGATCGGGAACCTAGTATTGACAAATGCCCGCTCCCACTCCTGCTCAGGTCACCCAGGCAATCCAAGCAGAAGTCCCCCTCCCCCCAGGTGATCCGAGTGGAAGTTCTCCCCTCCCCCCCCCCAGGCGATCCAAGTGGATGTTTTCCCGCCCCCTGCCTGCAACCTTCTGGGACACATCACAGGCCCCAGAAGGCTGCGGGACCCGTCACAAAGTGCAGCACCGCTTGCATATGCACAGTGGGCAGCTGGCTGTAAAGCCACAAGGAGTCACTGTTGGCTGCCCAAAGTTAAAGGGATTGTAAAGGCAGAACGTTTTTTATCTTAATGAATGCTATGCATTAAGATAAAAAGCCTTCTTTGTGCAGCAGCCCCCTAACACTTACCTGAGGTCCCGCTCTCTCCATGAGTGAGCAGCCATCCCAGATTCTCCCTCCTGAATGGCTGAGACATAGCAGCGGCGCCACTGCTGCTTCTGTCAAAGTCAGCTATCCAATCAGGGGAGAGAGGGGGTGGGGCCAGGTCAGGGCTCCGTGTCTGAATGGACACAGGGAGTTGCAACTCGGCTCGGGGGAGCTTGCTGTGGGGGCACTGAACAGGAGGGAGGGGCCAGGATCACAGAAGAGGGACCCGAGAAGAGAGGGTTGGAGCTGCTCTGTGCAAATCCCCTGCAACAGAGCAGGTGAGTATAACATGTTTGTAATTTTTATAGGAAAAAAAACAAGACTTTACAATCACTTTAACATGCCAGCGCCAGGGATCCAAAGATCAGTAAAGAACCGGTCTGGGTGAGGATGGTGCTAGATCCTTGGGCAGGTAGGTATCTGTTTATTAAAAGTCAGCAGCTACAGTTTTTGTCAAATTGGGACCAGCAGCTGAGTCGGTACAGCCGTTGTGCCCTAGTTGACATGAGTGGGACTGCCTGTTCGTGGAAGCACAAAACATTGTGCAATCTGTGCAGGCAAAACACAGCCCTCAAATGAGTTTACGTTTAAGTACGCCCGTGTGAATGAGGCCAAACACTCACAGCAATGCAAGCTAGAACTCCTCCCATTTTTATTCATTTTGCTATCTGTGTCCAGTTGGGAAGATTCTCTTTACTAACAGTGTGGTCACCAGGCAGGAAGTGAGGGCACATATCTAGAATGAAAACACAGAGAGAAATAATAAATTATTCTCAAAATAATATATAATTTTTATTTATCATTTTTACATGTCAAGCCCCAAGGGAAAATGACAACCAGGATTCGCAGTTCCATGGTAACTGTTCACGGATGAACTTTAACCACTTCAATACCAGGCACTTTCGCCCCTTCCTGCCCAGGACAATTTTCAGCTTTCAGCGCTGTCACACTTTGAATGACAATTGTGCGGTCATGTAACACTGTGCCCAAACAACATTTTTATCATTATCTTCCCACAAATAGAGCTTTATTTTGGTGGTATTTGATCACCTCTGGGGTTTTTATTTTTTGATAAACTAAAAAAGACTAAAATGCGTTAAAATAGCACCTGCAAAGCGCCCTGAAAAGGCGGCTCTCCATTTACTCCTGTGTGAAACCCCGAGGGCTTTCACATTGGAGCGGTGCACTGGCAGGGTGTCAGAAAAAGTCCTGCCAGCAGCTTCTTTGGAGTGATGAACTCGCAGTGAACTCACTGCTGCTCCACCGCTCCTCCCCATTGAAATCAATGGGGCAGCGCTGCTATACCACCGGAAAAATACAGCTGTGTTTGGCGGGCAGATTTAACCCCTTTTTGGCCGCTAGCGGGGGTTAAAACCGCCCATTAGCAGCCGAATAGCGCCGCTAAAACGACAGTAAAGCATTAACTGCTGACGCCGGGCACCAGCAGTGTGAAAGGGGTCTTAGTGCTCTTAATTGAGACAAGTACAGACTACAGAGGGATATACTTAGTTCATATTTCATGTCTGAGGTTTAAAGCCACTTTAAAGCCTATCTCCTTTGCTGTGGGGCAACCACTGTATTGCAAAGTTTAAAATGTTTATTTATGTCTAGGGGACCGTGAAAAGTACTTTTACTTACCCAATTCTCTACTACCCAGGCAGCTGGTGCTCTCCTCTACTCCCCTATGCTCTGGCAATGGACTGTTCCCCGGTGTCCTCATGTCCAATGCAGGACTATGGGCTCTGCCTTGTACTTGATGGGGTCAGAGGACTTCTGACCGCCAGTGCTTAGGGGACATGCAGATGCGGGAAATGGTCTAACAGTGTTGCCGAAGCCTGCAATAGTGGAGGAACGGTTAAGTAAAACTGCTTTTTACGGACCCCCGAGACTTAAAATGAGCATCTAACAGTTGTAGTGCGGAAGCAGTCCCACTACAAGCAAATGTTTTTAGTTCACCCACAATTCTGCTTTAAAAAATGTCAATAGTGTAGGATACACAATGCTTTAGCAAACTAAAGATAACTCAGTTAAAGTTCCACTCCTTTGGTTGGCATTGCTGTAATGTAAAATAAGTGAATAAATACAGAATAAAGAGTGATATCACCTGATAATTGTCACTACAGGGGGTTAAGCACTCAGGTGCACAGATTACGCTTTTCCAAGTCCTCCTACAAGCTTTTAGGCATTTTACTATAACATGCAGTATAAATAAACACCCACACATATACATATGATAGCAGTTACATTAAAAGGAATAACAACAGGAAATATTGTATGCAGGTATCTCCATGCAGTCATTACATATGATTCAATTCAGTATACAAAGTCCTTTTTTTTTTTACTGTTTTACTCTATGTGCCGTTTTTTTTTTCTTCGCAATTACATGCAGATCAAGCTGTCCAGCAAAACTGACAAGTACAACGGTTTGGACAAAATATAACAAGCGTGAATAAGAGAAGTTCATTGTAACTGTTTGTACGATATACAATCTAAAAAAAAGTTCATTGTATAAACATGGATGTTTGCATTGGATGAAAATACATGCTAGTGTCTATGGAAAGGGAAGGCAGAGAAATCTGCACACATCCAAAGGACCAGCCTCACATGGGGCAAAACAACAATGATCACACTGGAACAATAAAACCTGTAAATTGACTTTCCTCCGAGAGACCTCAGGCAGTGGATGTCTGTCAAGGTTGGGTGAGCAATACAAATATGGAGAAAATGTGATAAAGGCAGCACTTTTAGCATTTCAATAAAACATACACCTTATTAAACCAGAGCTCCACCCGATTTTAAGACATTAGACCAATACAATAAGCGTTATATCCTAATGTAAAAACGGAACGTTTTTTTTTTTCCACTGTAACTTACTTGTGATTGTAATCTTCTCTACTTCCTGTATGTCTAGTCTTCGGATATGGGCATGGATAGTGCAGCTATTTCGTAATTTCCTGAGAGCCGCACTGGCTCCTGGGAGCTTGTGTCATTGTTCCCGCTCCGGTCTCTCTGGCCACATAACATCTAGCAGCCGGAGCACTCACACCTCTCCCAGGGCTCATTCCAAACCGGAGTAGTCCAGGAACATCCCCATGTCCTACAGCTCTGTCAGGAGGGATCTCTACCGTCAGCCCGGCTTCAGCCTTTCAGCCGAGGAGGAAGCCAAGATGGCGCCTGGAGCACAGCATACAGATGATGAGAGGGGAGAAGCTATGGATGCAGCCACGGACTCGGGATTACTGGTGGTCCCTCTGCCAGGGCCTGAATCAGTAAGTAACCTCTTCCCCAACATCCATAGAATCTTTACTGGAAAGAACACTGGGTGAACTTATTGCCACCCCTGTGAGAGCCCAGATATGTCGGCCCTGCTCAGCTCACATTCTCCTGCAGGCCCACTGGACTTTACTACACTGATGAATGCCTTTTCCAAGATGCTGTCCAGGGGCCTAGCACAAACATCATCCCAAATCACTTCCACCATACAAGCAGACCTGCAAAATTTAGGCTCTAGAATTAAAGCCACAGAACAAAAAAGTGGAACAAACTATCTCTAGGGCCAACCAGAATATGGACCGCATCCAGGACTTACAAGATCAACTGGACACTGCTATTTCTAAAATTGATGACCCGGAGAACCGCTCCAGCCATTATAATTTCCGCATTAGAGGCCCCGCCCCCCGAAACATCTAGGACACACATCTAGCGGTTAAATCTTTTATCAAAGACATCATTCCAGACATCCAGGACTATCGTTTGGAGCTGGACAGGGCTCACAGAGCTCTTCACCCCCCTTGTTCGGATGGACTACCAAGAGAGATTGTGGTCATAGCACACTTCTATGGGGTTAAAGAAGAGGTCATGCGCTTGGCCAGAAGTGCAGAGCAATTATCCATCCAGGTCCAGGGACACCGTCCAAATATTCACAGATCTCTTCCCCCTCACTATTCAGCGGAGGAGAGCCCTGAAACCACTTCTGCAAGTCTTTTCATAAAAAATAATCAAATATTGGTGGTCCTTCCTCTTCCGCCTATCATCCTCCTACAAAGATAAAACAGACTGCTTCACCTCTATCCATGAAGGGGGAACGCCTGATGGTACACCCGAGCCTCATATCCCTGGACTCATCTTCTGCAAGCCACAAGAACACCGAAATGACTAAACACCCACATCTCCGCAGAGCCCAATTACCCTAGTTTGAAGAAAGCAGAAGTCCAAGCGATCCAAAGAATCTCACCCCCCCCCCCCGTGATTACTAGGAGACCCCAATTCTCGTTCTTTTACTTAGGCTGTTTTTTCCTTTTGGACACCTCAGTCCTGCATATCAATCAACTATTACCATTTGGGGACCCAGCTCCTCTGACATATGTCTGACTGTCCATTAAGGAACCCAGAACCTATTCCTAGTACACACGGACAACAGACTTTCAGTGATATAACGGTATCAATTGGTGGCCCAACCTTTAGCAGTGAACCCCTTTTTATCGCTGTAGATGATTTTGGGTCATAAGTTGTCCGAATCAGGGGGAGCTTAGAGGAGGGGCTTGGCAGCAGGGACCTTTGCCAAAACCCTCTCCTGGCCGTCCCGGTCTTAGTTTACTTCCAGTTTGCAGTTCCTTTCCTATATTTTACCTTTTATAAATAGTTATTATTGATATGGTTACTAGATCGTGACATACTCTGAATCCTAGTTGAGATCAAAATTGTCATTATATTATCTGGATGTTCCACGCCCAGGAGGCTCGGGGGGGGCAGACATCACAGACGGGTCTTTCCCTGTGAGCTCTTCTGAGCTGCGAACATCCCCTAGGAGGGGGTTTCTTTCTTTCAATGACAACAAATTGTTTTATATGGTAGGCCCCCTTCCCTCTACAAAGCCATAATAGGTGGTTGGTGAGGCCAGAGCGGATGCCCTTGCATTTAGGCCGGCTCCCAACGCGGAGGTGGTTGTTGGTCTGCCTCTCAGGCAGACTTCTTGGTTATTACACTAGATTCCCTCAATTTTTTTTAGTAAACACAGAAGACAAAACTAAAGGGGTGGGCATCTTCCTGTCCAAAACTGTCACCTTTTCTCCCAAGGAGGTAATCAGGGATCCCGAGGGCAGATATATCCTTCTCTCGGGATCAGTGAATGGAACCCTATATACATTTATCTCATATTATGCACTGAATCGAGATCAGGCTAGGTTTTTTTTAAGACTATTCTGCTTTTTACGCTACCCCAAAGCACCTTCCCCATGTTGAGGGCATGTGGCCTGGTATGGTTCAGGAGGGGTGGGGGGCGCTCTCTTGTGCCCCCTCTTTTCCTGCGGCCTACCAGGGATAAGGGTCTGGTATGGATTTTTGGGGGGACTCTGATGCACTTTTCTTTTTAATTTGGCACGGGGTTTGAGGGGGACCCCCACGCCATTATTTTTTTAATTTTGGCACGGGTTTCCCTTAATATCCAGACCAGACCTGAAAGGTCTGGTATGGATTTTGGGGGGGACCCCACGCAATTTTTGTTTTTTAATTTTGGTTCGGGGTTCCCCTTTATATTCATACTAGACCCAAAGGGCCTGGTAATGGACTGTGGGGGAACCCCATGCCGTTTTTTCAATGACTTTTATGTGTATTGCCGGGACCGACAATTCATTATAGCCGTGAGTACATTTAAATTACTTTTTTTCTTTTAGAAATGTAATTTTGTGCAGGGACACTTTACAGGCATACTATAGACACCCCCCAGGTAAGAAGTTTAAAGAAATATTTCACTTTTATTGTTTCACTTTAAGCATTATTAAAATCACTGCTCCCAAAAAAACAGCCGTTTTTAAAACTTTTTTTTGCATTGATACATGTCCCCTGGGGCAGGACCCAGGTCCCCAGACAGGAGTACCCAGGGAAAAGAACCCATGGCTTCTGTAAGGGGGGGGGGTGGTTTGGGGTTCCGATTAACTAAATATGGGTGTTTGCATAATTTTGCATTGAGGAGGGGGACTAGACAGGGTTGCCCGTTATCCCCTCTCCTTTTTGCACTGGCTATCGAGCCATTAGCCATAGAGATTAGGGCTAACCCATTTTAGGATTTTGTTATGGCACTCTGCAAGAAAAGGTGATGTTATATGCTGAAGAACAATCTCTGCTTATCAGTGGTGGGAAAGGTGAATTTGATAAAGATGATTCTCATGCCACAACTGCCTTTTTGTCTTCACAATGCCCCAGTGATTGTCCCTTTAAAGACCATTAGAATAGTGAACTCTATCTTCCGCACTTTGATGTGGAAGGATAGACCCCCTAAGATCAAGCTAGAATAGAGTATTACTTGGCTGCACAGCTGCAACACCTTATTGGCATATTCCGGGCTGAGGGGGAACCCACACACAAGCCAGTTGGTTCCTCCCAGGCAATCATGCTTCATACCATAGGTAGGGGTCCCATTCCGATGGCACTGGGGCTCAGGCCTTTGCAAAACCACATAAAAAGTACCCGACATAATCTCATTCAAAAGGTGTGGAATGAATGCAAATACATTTAGAAGGCTTATGGGTATACTGATTATAGTCCTATTTGGTTAAACAACACCTACACCGAACTAGCCAAACTGCAAGCTGGAGCCTGGTGGAAATCCTATGGGATTACACACCTTAAGCAAATATTTCGGAATGGGGTCTCTGGACCTTCACTGTGTTACAGACGGAATATAATCTGCCGACTTCAATGCACTTTTACTATCTACAGCTCCAGCATGCAGTTACAGCACAGAGTAGAGTCTCGGACTGGCACCTATCCCCGACCCAAGTGTTTAGTCTCATTAGGGATGCTGACTCATCTAAAGGGTTTTATTTCACAATGCTATACCATACTTTTGAAATCCTACTTGAGGCAGTATCCCCTGAAAGTAAGGGCAAAGTGGGAGAGAGATGTAGGCCAGAGGAATGGGGAGCAATGGGAAGAGGAATTTCAGGTGGTGGGCATTTTCTCACTGAAAAAAACACAATGACTTACTCAGCTAGCTATATACAATATTGAGGGTATACTACACACCTCATAGACTCCAGATGATGAATCTGCAATCTGAGGCTACATGCACACAGTGTAAACGTGATCATGGTGACCTTATTCATCTCTTGTGGTGGTGCCCCAAACTGTACACATATTGGGCCGGAGTGGTGAATAATGTTAATTCAATCTTTAAAGTGTCTTTATCTTTAGACCCGAGAGCTTGTCTGCTGGGAGTACTGGAAGGTGCATACTAGGGAGGCCATTCATAGAGTTCTTTTTCAGGCCAGGAAACTGATTATGGTTCATTGGAAATCGGAAGACCCCCCATCGATAAAGGAATGGATTCATAATATTGGCGAGGTATTACGAATGGAGAAACTTATATACCAACATAGGGGAAGTGCACTAAAATACGAGAGATTATGGTCATGGTTATGGCTTGCCCCAGTGTATTTAATCATGTATAGACTTCTGGGACTTAATGCGGTTTGAGGAACACTCTAGAAAGGAGAATATGGGGGAAAAACTGGTGCTGTCGTGTTTTTCTTACTGTGGTACACTTTTGCTATATGGTTGTGTTCCAATGTACTTTATTGTAAAACTGCAAATGGATGTATACCAATCTTATTTAATTAAAAAATGTTGTTGGATAAAAAATAAAAAATATGGGTGTAACATTATACATGGTATGGAAGATAGACTTGGCTTTTAAAGGGTTAGTCCACCTTTATAAAAAAAAAAAACTGCAGGTAAGGTGGGGTTATGGGTGGGACTGTAGATAAAAAAAAAAACTGTGCAGCTTTGACCAAAGGTAAATAATGCTCTTGCTATAGGTGTAGGCCATTTACTTGCCTCCCAAAGTCTGGCCAAAACACTCCCAGAAATGACATCATTCTGTCCTGCCTTATTGCTATGATGTTGCTAAGACACTCGCAGCTGATTCAAAACCCCTTTGCATGTGCTCCCTCTCCTCTGTCACAGTAGCTCTAAGCAGCGATGTGAAACAGGAGAAGGTGGACCACATATGTGAGGGGGAATTTTAAAGCTCAAGCCTATGATGGTGGGGGTCAGCATTAACCGCTGGGAGTGTCTTAGCAACATCCTATCAACAAGGCAGGACAAGGATGATGCCATCTCTGGGAGTTTTCAGGCCAGGATTTGGAAGGTATGTTAAACGGCACACACCTATAGCAAGGGCACAATACAACTTTAGTCAAAGCTGCACAGCTTGTTTTTATCTAAGGCACCCTTTACACGTATAGGCATTTTTTTTCGTAAAGGTGAACTAACCCTTTAAACCAAAGGTTTTAAATAAAATCTGTCTCACAAAAAAAAAAACAAGTAATATCTAAATGATGATGATGAATGAGGTAATTTCTCACATTTCACACTTTGAGCATATTACTTTCCATCATTGCCCTGTGTTGTGTTCCAGAACACTACAAATGTGTCCGAAAACAAAATATTACACAATATTTCTGTCCTCTGCATGGTTCCTGTCGAAATCCTAAGTAATACCGCTCTCTTCAAAAGGAAGAGCAGTGTCTGGTTCTGGTGATAATTACAGCTGGGTTAATTGCATGGTAATTAGAGACTTCTGAAAGCCTGGCCTGTTTGCGGCCTTCAAGGGCTGAGACTGCTCAGCCAGCTTTATAGTGTGCTGACCTCATTTGCAATGTAGCAACACATCATACATATTAAAATAGTATACTTGACTAAATGAAGGAAAAATAAAAAAAGAAAAAAGAAAGGGGTCTAGGTCCAGTGCGTTCATTTTCAAGCCTCAAGCTCTGTACTATTGTTTTGTGAACATGGATGCAGAGCCTAAATTCCAATTCATAGCCAGTCAGCGGAACACTGGGTCAGAATCTGGTGGTTGCTATGGCTTTGCCCTACAAAACAAAGGCCTTGTCAGTTCCATGGCAAATTATACAAGAGCATTCAACTTTCTGTCTCTTTTGCTGTAACATATACATGTATCAGCATCAATGCTTAAGTGATTTTCTGGCATGCTGAGGTCATTATGGTGATGTGTAAAATCATGAACAATGCCAGCTATACAACAGAGTGGGCACAACAGCAGATAAGGGAATGCGACTCTCTCCCTTGCGTTTGGCAACTGTGGAGATTCTTATCACGTTCTAAGATTCAGCTGGGTGAAAAAGGCCACACGAGACAGTCAAACTAAGATTTCATATTAACACAGGGCTATAAATATTAATGGCGGATCCAGGCAGCCACTAACGAGGCCAGGAACACTGTGCTGTCTGTCTAACCCCCTCACCTAATGCAATTTAATCCAGTCCCAGAAGATTTCCCAGGAATGGAAGAGCACAAGGAGGAGGAATCTGCCACTTCAGCTCTGCCAGCTTCGCTGACAACAAAATGCAGGATTCCTATTGGAGTTTCGCAGGAGGTTAAATGCCACTTTGCTACCATACTTGCCCTCCCATTTCAATACATTCACCTAAACATAGCAGAGCAAATAGTGTGTGCACACTCCCTCTATAAAGTAGAAAGGTAAATCACAAAAGCTAAAAGATGTGCTGTTTTTTTATGGCAACCAGGGAGCATATTGGTATAGTGTATTTAAAGCTGAGCTCCAGGGGAAAAAAAATATTTCCGTTGCAGTGGTCCCCCCACCCTGCATTGGAAAGGGTTAAATGCTTACTTTTTCCTAGGTTACCAGTTTAAAGGACTTTAACTTACATTTTCCCTCACTCTTGAAGGCTGCCCCCGTGATATAAGATCACAGTGTCTTCTCTAAGATGCTCTGTAGTCGGAGGTACAATGCATTGTCTAATATCCAGCCTGGTGTAATTAGGTGGGAATGGTGGGAGGTTCCCTTTTCCTCCATAATTGAATCTGGCCTATAGTCCCATAGGCTCGTCCAGTTAATGCCTTCCTGGTAGGGATGGTGCTGCACTGGTCTGGCCAGGGGCCAGGAAAAGAGAAGCCGATGGGGTGGCAGTCCAGGGGTACCGTATTTCTCATGGCGGGAGAGCTCTCTTAGAGTTTTTCTGCACCAAGGCGACTGCATCACTGCACGTCTTTTTCTCACCTGTCTTCAGGGCTGATCCTTTTGGCTAGGACCAGAGGAATATTTTGTTCAGGCCGAAAGGCCCACCATTGTCTGCAGCTTTAGCACTTGAAGCAATTGCCCACTTCCCCTTCCCGTTTTTATTTTTGTTGCTTGTCAATGCACTTTTTGCACAGAACTGTATGCACTTTCTCACCTCCTGACTAGTAGGGTGTAGGTTCTTGGACATGCCTAGAAAGTCTTGGGGGGGGGGTGGCATGTGGCCTTTTAGTCAGGTTCTCCGCTTCCAATAAGGTCTCTCTTCGGGGGAGACCGACCTAGTACTTAGGTTGGCCTTGCTTCGGCAGACCTCCAGAAGAAAGGGGTCTGCTTGGTTTTGGCTGGGTGGACCAATGAATACCTCAGTCCCTCCCTGTCAGAAGCCTTACACCCTGCTTTACACCCTGGGGTATCAGGGAAAGGGTCCTTTCTCTTTGGAGAAGGGCCATGTGTACAACCTGTGCACTTTTTTTTGTGCTTCACTTTTGCATGCTCACTTTTTTTATGCACCAGGTGTTAAGTTTTGTGAGTGTGTTTCACCACACTGCAGAGCTTCAAAAAACAGTGTCTGCCCACAACCTGGGGAAGTAAGAGATGAGGTCAGGAAAAGTCCTTTTTACTGGCGACACAAAATTTTACACTTAGGCCACTTTCACATTGGGGCGGTGAGAGCGTCGCCGGTAAAGCACCGCTAGATTTAGCGGCAATTTACCGTAGTTTTAGCTGTGCTTTTCGGTCGCTAGCAGGGTGCTTTTAACCCCCGCTAGCGGCCGAAGAAGGGGTTAATACCGCTAATGCAGCACCACTGCCGAAGCACTTTGCAGGCACTTCGGCAGCTCTGCCCATTCATTTCAATGGGCCGGGGCAGTCTAGGAGCGGTCCACACCGCCCCAAAGATGCTGCTTGCAGGATTTTTTCTAGCATCTTGCAAGCGCACCGCTCCAGTGTGAAAGCACTCAGGCTTTCACACTGGAGTGACAGGAGAGGCACTTTACAGGCACCATTTTTAGCGCTAAAACACCTGTAAAGCGCCTCAGTGTGAAAGTAGCCTAAGGTTTCTCTCTCTGTTAATAAGCAAGGATCCTTCAAGCTGTACAACCTTATTATAGGGTGACACTTGTTTGAGCGATATATCGCATAACTCCATTATGAGTCTACAATCTAAAGGCTCTTCAATACTTATTACCGTGAATGTTGGTAACCAGAATACTTCTGTATCAGATAAACTTCAGCATATTCTGGACTATGATAAATAACGCAGCCTACATTCTGACTAAGGCAAGCATCATTGTTTCCTACCCCAATATACAGTGTGCTCCCAGTTGGGGTGTTTGGGAGGGGAACAATATCCTTGCTGCATGCTCGGGCACTAGGCCCAAATCAATGATTAACTAACATCTGGTATATGCCTGCCCACCATTATAATATCCAGGTACAGCTGTATGACAGGAAACATTGCAGATTACGTTTGTTTGTATACTCTTATATTGTATGATCAATACTTCAATAAAAATCATTTGTTTAAATGAAAAAAAAAAGAAGAAAAACACATTATTTTTGCTATGGTGACCATTGAAAAAAAAAATGTTTCTGTCTCAGTGGAAATTGCACCTGGACAAATAATGAGGTCTCCTAGCGGACAGGGGGTCTTCTAATTCCACATTCTATTCAAAACTTAAAAAAAAAAAAAAAAAGATGAATACAAAATCACATAACCATTTCCAACTCTTGTTTTTTTTACTGTTACAGATCAGCAGTTCAAAGAAGAGAACATTGGTGCACGAATGCAGCAGTTTGAACACAACAGTATTACGTTGAAAGTAAAATTGCCAAAAAACTGGAAAAACCTCTGTCAACTTTGAGCACATACACCACAACTTTTCATTTAGCTATGATTTATTTTGTTAATGTTTCATTAAAAGATGTCAAAAGTGATAACATATGACTTGATTTCATAAATGAATCATTTTTGTAGTCTGTTTTTTGAAAGCTGCTGTGATGATTCGATGAAAATACAAGGGCTAAGAAAGGAAAAGAAAGTGATCATGGAGTGGAGTGACAACAATTAAAACAACTGCTGTCATCTCAAGAGAGGGTTGTTTCCTTTGTGAATCCTCCAGGCAGTAGCAGTTGTCCTGGTGATGACTGCAGTTTATGAAGGTACCAGAGAAAAAAAGGCACATGGAAAATAATGGTTCTACCATAGGAAAGAAAGGCACAAGGAAAATTATGTGGAATTTCTCTAAAGTACAGTATATCTGCCTTTGAAAGCCATTTTATGGTCACATACCGTACCGTTTCCTCTAGTGAAAAGACCCCCACTATCCCTAGTTTAGGGATCATTTTTGAACCTATCTGCTGATCTACCCGGTTGCAGTCAAGATCAAAGGATAGTTGGAGGGGTCCCCCCATAGGTCCAATTGAACTTAAGCTGGCATGAAGTTGGGGAATATGGTGTGCTCACTTGTTATTTTTTTTTAGGATAATGTGATGGAAGGGGTATCTGGATCTTAAAAATGGCTGTGAAGAATTGCAAGTCATTTAGTTAAAACAATTTGCATGTAATTTAGCTGCGATTTTTGCAACTTACCCAAAACCCTAAATACCATTTGCAGTTTCTTCAAAAAGCATGAATTTGTATTAAAGTTACATAAAAATAAAAGATTTTGAGATGTCATAATGTTGTGGGCCAGTAGAACCTCTTGCCCTGGCATTACGCTGCAAATAATGACCACTTCTCTCTATCTGGTAACAGTAGTCTCTCTGCAATGCTTAGACACACTGTTTTCTGCATGGTAACAGTAATCCTTCTGCAGTGGTCCAACACACCCACTGTGAAGCTAGGTTCACATGTGTGTGTGTGTGTAATTCCCGCTGTGCGTTCACACCTGGACCCACAGCCACAACCACCTGCATACCTCCTAACCATCCTGGACTCCGCGGGACTGTCCCAAGATTGCAAGTAAGTCCTGGGGTCCTGCAGATCTGGGCGGGAGTCCTAAAACAAGTTCCGGCACAGGGCTGCACTCAGTGAAAGTATCCACAATGGGTGCAATGTGTGCTCTCACCCTGTCAGCAAGGTGCGTTGTCTGCCTCTCTCTCCCACACCTCAATCCTTTTTGCAGCCACTGCTGGCCTCCTAGCAGCTGATGGCGCACTGCAGATGTGGACAACTCCACCTCTGAGCTCTGTCCCCCAACTCCGGTTCCTGCTTCCCAGCGACTACTGCCTGGTAAGGTAATGGACTTACAGGGCCAGCACAAGGCTGGGGGGGGGGGGGAAGGAAGGCAAGAACAAGTATTTTATTGGGGAGGCACGGTCTGCTTGGAGTAGCCACAACACTAGGTTGAGATATTTCAACCTATGCAGCTGGGCCTGTCTCTGCCTCCGCCTAGCTCCTGTAACAGGATCTGATGGAAAGATTCCTTTCTGGGAGGTGGGTTTGGGGGGGCAGAGAGATGAGGTCATCCCAACCACTGGAAATCTTCCATGCCACTGAAGTCAGGATGAGGTCTGTGAATTTAGTGAGGAGGAGGGAGAGTTCTGTACACTGTAACAGACTGGGGGGCGGGGGGCAGACTGTGCCAGGGGACAGGCTGCTGCCTTATATGTAACATGCATTGCTGTCTGTGCCTTCCATGTAAGGTGCCATGCTGTGCCTTCTATGTAGCATGCATTCCTGCCTGCGCCTTCCATGTAACGTGTCATGCTGTGCCTTCAGTGTAATGTGCATTGCTGAGCCTTCAATGTAACCTGCATTGCTGTACCTTCAATGTAACCTGCATTGCTGTACCTTCCAGGTAACCTGCATTGCTGTACCTTCCAGGTAACCTGCATTGCTGTACCTTCCATGTAACCCGCATTGCTGTGCCTTCCATGAGACCTGCATTGCTGTGCCTTCCATGAGACCTGCATTGCTGTGCCTTCCATGAGACCTGCATTGCTGTGCCTTCCATGAGACCTGCATTGCTGTGCCCTCCATGAGACCTGCATTCGTGGGCTTTCCATGTAATGTGCATTGCAGTGCCTTCCATGTAACGTGCCCTCCATGTAAAGTGCATTGCTGAGCCTTCCGTTTAATGTGCATTGCTGAGCCTTTCATGCAATGCACCCTGCTGTTCCTTCCATGTAACATGCCTTGCCATGCCTATCAAGTAACGTGCATTGGTGTGCAACTTATTTAAGGGGTTCCCCAAGATCTAAAACTTTTTGCCAAGGGTTCCCTTAATGTAAAAAGGTTGAGAAACCCTGCACTTTATTGTACATTAAAGAATCCTGCATTATATACACTATATTCCATATTACATACTTCTGATCTAAATATTAATGGTCTTAACAGTTGCTGGTTGCTAATCAGTCCCTGATATTCTAGTGAAGTTCTTCTTTAAGGTAGGATCAGAAAGCGTTAGCCCTCTATTTTCAGTAAATACAAACTTATACCTAAGGAAGTGTTTCATTTTTGTAGAACTTATTGTGCTGAGGTTTATACCCATCTGTAAGAGTCTTAATTATGGCACAGCAGCCTAAGCATATTTTATAGGTACAAGAAGGCTTTTATCTAACCATGCCCCTTTAAGCCCCTCCCACTATTAACGCAATTTGGGCATACACACCATTTGCAGCGGCACACTGCGCGTGCCATATTACTACTCTACCCTCAGTTCCCAAAGGTACCCCAGGTCTTTTACAATCCTAGCAACATCCCTGGTACAAGGAAAACCACACCCACTCATCGCTATTGCACACTAAACACACCACTTTTTTTTTTTTATTTGAGCAAATGGGGCCCAGCTTATAATCTTGCACACAGGCCCACTGATTTCATAAAATATCCGAGACGATGGCTGAGCTCCCGCATGCTGGGCAGGATTATACACAATAGACCCACCCCCTGCTTCATAGTGCACAGTACTTTGTCCTCCAAAAATATATTGTACTAGTCCAGTGGGGAGGGGCATGTGGTTGTCAGCAGCATGTATACTGAATGTTTTACTAAAACTATAGAGTGCAAAATCTGGTGCAACTTTGCATAGAAACCAATTAGCTTCCAGGATTTTTTGTCAAAGCTTAATTGAACAAGCTGCAGTTAGAAGTTGATTGGCTGCCAGATTCTGAGTGCACCGGTTTTAGTAAATCTACCCTTAGGTCTTCCTAGATACTCATACCATTGCCTGGTCCCCCCATGTGTAGATGCTGACTTCTGTCTCTGTGAAAAAATCTCTGCTTCTCTATCCAGCCTGACAGCCCCAGCCAGGAACAGAAGAAACTGTGTCTGTCCTGCCAACATTTGAGACCACCATTTTGCCCCCTAGCCTGCATAACACTGCTAATCTCTCTCCTTCCTGACCTGCCCAGCATACATATGGATCTTCAATCTTAAACTTCTCTGAGCTGTAGAAGTATTCCTGTAAATATGCAGCTCTTCCACGTTTTAACATACCTGCCCACACTGGTTACCATACCTTTGATTTAAATCCTGACGTCTGACGATCTGAGGTCTGCGGTGAGTTTATTACAGATGGAGACTTACAGGGGAGAGGGAAATAGTGACCAGGTATGGAGGCAGGTAACAAGGGTATGTACACTTAAAGTGATTTTGGGGGAGGCCTGGGCGGAGGCCTGGGGGGAGGATATGTGCAACATGCAAAGCATTGCACCTGTGATCAATGGATCTTGGGTGCAATGTCAGGCTCCTGCAAACTCTTCCTCCATCTCCCTGCCCATACCTCTGCATGGGCTTTCAGTTAGAGTGCAGGACGAAGTGTCAAAGGACTACAAGTTTGGGGATCTCCTTCTGCTGCAGTGAGAGATGGGACATGTAGTTAATTCACAGATCTCCACTGATGTCACTTTCCCAATACTGGCACGAGATTTTACCCTTTTACAAATGACCCCTCACAAAGCTCTTCCCCATTTAATCATGCAAGGACAGATTAAAGGCCAACTTCACCTTTAGCATGGGATAACACCCATAGCTACAATGTTGCTAAGCAACCCTCCTCCCTACACACCACCGGAAAAGACTATCTAACGAACCCCAATTATGCCTGGTACAAAAAAAGTAGATGTATGCAAATGCAGTCAACAGATGGCTGAATTAGCCACCCTGATCATTGGATAGCCCAAATTATTAGGACCTACCAGGGCACTCAGGCACTGTAGAAGCCTGTTTGGCTTATATGTATGTACTGTATATACTGTATGTATGGGGATGTACCCCATACATTAGCTCTTGGTGTTGGGTTTTTAGAGCCAACATGAAGGTTACGCATACGCCTTTATCCAATCACAACCATTACCAAGAAGTGACGCAACTGTCCCAGAGGGAGTGGGAGCTCTAGGGGTGGGGGGGATGCTTATCAACAATCTAAATAAAGGTGTGACATGTTGTTACAGGTGGAGTTAGCCTTTATTCTGTCGTTGCATTATTAAATGGGGGGGGGGAGAGCCTTGTGAAGGGTCATTTGTAAAAAGGTGAAAGTCCTTGTGCCAGTATTGGGCAAGTGACATATAATGATAAACACCCACAAGCATTCTTCCAATTGTGACCTTAAATTCCTTTAAATAAAAGACTAAATGTATCTCTGTGATCAATGCTGGCTGCAGAGAGAGCATGCAGTGGCTTTGTAATGTGCACTATTCAATTAAATAGTAGTAGACAGATATATATAACTGCTGAGAAGTCTTAACAGAAAAATACCATAAGTGACGCAGCTCCTGTGATACCATTAGATTTAATAACTGCTACAAAATCGCCACAGTATTCTACACCTGACAATTTTTCCTACAGCACACTGTTCAAAGTCAGAGCTATTGAGCCATGACCTATTCTACCTTGTTTTTTTTTCACCTTAAAATAATGCGGAGATCAGACAGGCCAATTGGGTAGAAAATGCTTGCCACAGTGCAGGACGTGTGGCTCTATACCTTCCCACAGGGAACAAACAAAACAACAGTTTGCTCTGTTTTCTATAACAATATATAGAACAGTAATAAAATGGACAACATGTACCCTTGCCATTACAGCTGTAAGAATATGATTAATAAATACTGACAAGAACAACTTAATCTCACTGCTCTATGACATGTCAAAGAAAACCAGAGCAATAAGCAGCATGTGCTTGCAAAACATGGCCGTACTTTCACTTTTTGTTCCTTTGGTTCAATAAGCCAATTGCCAAACTGCGCTCAGGTGAGTAAACCTGTTTGCTGAGGTCACAGCAAGACATGAGCTGAAAAGAAGGAAAGCCAGGTAAATGACATTTCTATTCTGTCACCAATACCAGTGGAGACAGCTCCATTCGAATAAAGGACACAGTAATCTGCAGCCTTTGAAGTAGGAGACATGAAAGAGGTTGCTGCACATCCAGAGGAAAGGTTGCTCTCATGCCTCTTAAAGGCACAGAAAGGGGTCTGATAATCTGCTTTATTTCAGACTATTTCACCCCCCCCCCCCCTTCACCAACAGATGGTGACGTTACAAGCTGTGAGTTTTGCCTTCCCGGCTCTGTAGGTCCCAGTGGACAACTTCACTCTGTCAGCTTGTTAGCAGGACTGGCTCACATGCTGGGTGCAGCGATAGCTACTGAAGGCTCTGACCTTTCAAAAGCCTGCAGTGGGGCCAGGCACAAAGAAGGCAATCAGCCTTAGCGGCAGAAATCATCGTACAAGCTTGTTACCTCCCTTTTCCAGATCAACTGTTGTCCACAGGGGTTACTCTAACTTTGCTTTCATAACTGACCCACCTTCTCGCCACCAACAAAAGACATTCCATAGTCATAGCTGTCATCAGCACTAATAGCATGCATCAACCCCTGAAGAAATCTTAAATAATAGAAATAGTTTCAAATTCACCCTTTTATTCCCAGCTGCTAAAGAAAATTATAGGAAAACCGCATTATTAAAGCACATGCAGGCTAAAGACTGACAAGCATTAAAAAAAAAAAAAAGAAGTGCAAAGGCACATGATGATCAAGTACATATACGAGATGTCTTATGCTCGGGTACTGACAGCTCAATGTTTAGCAGATTAGGCCAGGGCTTGACAAATTTGCTTGGAATCTAGGAGCCAGCTAAAAAAGTTAGGAGCCAGGTTTTTTTTTTAACGACATGAAGACGAGTGAGGGGAAGATGGCCCCCGCCTGTCTCCAGGTCATTGCAGGGCAGAAGCGACTTTAAATCGTCACTTCTGCCCATAGCTCTTAAAAAGGGACATTTTTTTTTTTTTTTTTTTTCAAATGGCAATTTTTTTTTTTTGCATTTTAGTGTAAATATGAGATCCGAGGTCTTTTTGACCCCCAGATCTCATATTTAAGAGGTCCTGTCATGCCCTATTCCTATTACAAGGGATGTTTACATTCCTTGTAATAGGAATAAAAGTTACACAATTTTTTTTTTCAAAAGAACAGTGAAAAAATTAAAAGTTAAAATAAATAAAAAATAATTTTAAACGAGCCCGTCCCGCCGAGCTTGTTTGCAGAAGAGTAGCGCCCGCATATGAAAGCGGTGTTCAAACCACACATGTGAGGTATTGCCGTGATCGGTAGAGCGAGAGCAATAATTCTAGCCCTAGACCTCCTCTGTAACTCAAAACATGCAACCTGTAGAATTTTTTAAACGTCACCTATGGATATTTTAAAGGGTAGAAGTTTGTCGCCATTCCACGAGCGGGCAAAATTTTGAAGCGAGACATGTTTGGTCTCAATATACTCGCTGTAACATTATCTTTCACAATATAAAAAAAAATTGGGCAAACTTCAATGTTGTGTTATTTTTTAATTTAAAAAAGTATTTTTTCCCAAAAAAGTGCGCTTGTAAGTCCGCTGCGCAAATACGGTGTGACAGAAAGTATTGCAACGACCGCCATTTTATTCTCTAGGGTGTTAGAAAAATAAATATATATAATGTTTGGGGGTTCTAAGTGAAGGAGATAGGCAGACAGTGAAAACAAAATGGCTCGATTAGCATTGCTGGGTGTCATACCAACGGCCACCACAAGAGGGCGCCAGATTCTAGAAGGTACCATAGGACTGCACAAGGCCGCAAAGCCGGGGCCTCAATTACCGGCCGGCGCGGCCCATCGCGATCGCGCGCGGGGGGGGGGGGGGCGATTTTGGAGACAGGATACCCCCAGCTGTGCTGCCCCAGGCGCCAGGTCGCTAATTCTAGTCGCCAATGCGACCTGGCGCCTGGTATTCGTCGAGCACTGGATTAGGCCATCCACTGGGACAGACTATCTAACCAACCCCAATCTTATGCAGGGTACAATAAAAGCGGTGGTGTACATGCAATTGCAGTCAAGAGAGAGCTGAATTGACTGCCCTAACCATCGGATAGCCCTCAATACTCGAACCTACCTGCTTAGCATGCACTGTATGTATGTATGTATACTTCTGAGGTGCTAGGCCTTTAGAGCTTAAAACCTTAAGATTATCCCTACCCCTTTATCCGACCATAACCATTACTAATACATAACCCAACCCCTAAACATTTGCCTAAGCAAATCTATACAATTAAATCTGAACTTTAGTATATTTTTTGAGAGGGATACGGCACGAAACAGGTTTGTGTAATTATGTGTATTACATTATCTGCAGGCAGCTGCTTTTGGTAAAATCCCTGAAGTGTTTCCTTCACAGCCCCCGAATCCTGACCTAAGCGTCTGTCTTTCCAAACTGTAAAGGTTAACAGCAGCTGCTGCTACTGAGAAAGGTTGCACCATCCGTCCCCCTCTGCCCTCTCCACCATACATAATGTTCGTAATACTACACTCTAGAGATTGACCGATTATCGGTGCGGTCGATATTCACTTTGTTAGAAGTATCAGTCAACAAACTGACCGATCTTATTGATATTGCGTAAAGGGGTTTTACCGAGGTGATGGCATCACCCCGGTACCGTTCTTTAGAGCAGAACAAAATCCAAAGTGTAGCACTTAAATTATGTGTTTAGGAAAGAATTGGAATTTATCCAAAAAAAAATCAAAATCCATCTCAAAAATATAATCGATAAAGTCAAACAACGGCAAAATTGGTAAAGTGAAGAAATTCCACCAAAGTTCAGTGCACAAAATGAACAACAAGAAGAACAATCCAGAATCTTGTAATCTCGATCTGCTTACCAGAACCAAGTTGTAAATAAGCGATGTTATCAAAGGTGCCGGAGGTGGGTGAGACTTGATCAAAGCGACAAATGAAGACTGGATTCATTTGTCGCTTTGATCAAGTCTCACCCACCTCCGGCACCTTTGATAACATCGCTTATTTACAACTTGGTTCTGGTAAGCAGATCGAGATTACAAGATTCTGGATTGTTCCTCTTGTTGTTCATTTTGTGCACTGAACTTTGGTGGAATTTCTTCACATTACCAATTTTGCCGTTGTTTGACTTTATCGATTATATTTTTGAGATGGATTTTGATTTTTTTGGATAAATTCCAATTCTTTCCTAAACACATAATTTAAGCGCTACACTTTGGATTTTTGTATATTTTTAGTTTGCTTATCAACAAACTGTGTGGGCTGCTATCACTTTCACACTTTTGGAATTAGCGCAGATATTTTGTTCACCCGTTTTTTCACATTTATTATTGTAAGAACAACCAATGCGGCTCAACAGCCGCTCGGCTGTTATTACAAGCAGGACTTCCCCCCCCTCCCGCCACTGGCCTATGCTCTCCCGTCCCACTGGGAGGCCTGAGCAACCAGCCTGCATGTCCGCCGGCTGGCCGAAGACCCGAACAAAGCCGATGCTTTGTTCGGGTCTCGGATCTAGTAATCTGGAAGAGATGTCATGACATCACATCCCGGATTACTGGCATCTCAAAGCCGCCAGTTTTAAAAAATAAAGTATTCAAAAAACGCTGATCTTGATGTTTTGAATACTTTGAATTGCAGTGCAGGGTTTGGGGTCTTATAGACCCCCGATCTCTCCATAAAGAGTACCTCTCAATGCCTATTACTGTCACAAGGGATGTTTACATTCCTTGTGACAGCAATAGCAGTGATAAACAAAAAAAAAAATGTAAAATGACAATTTTTTTTTTTAAATGTACAAAATATAGGCTATCGGCAGGAGAGGTGGCCGAAATATCGGTATCATATCGGCACTGAAAAAAACAACATGGGTCGATCACTACTACACTCCCACAATGCACATATTCTGTGAATGGCTGGTGAACATCCTGTCATTAAAGTGCTCCACTTCCATTCAAAGAATGTAATCCATTGTGTGAGAGTAGTAATAACCTTAGTATTAACCTTGAAACTTGATTACAGTAGGATCCAAAGAACTCCGTTCAACATTTGGGTATAGTCCCTGCCTTTAGGAGGTTTGAACACTACGCAAATCAAAAGAAGCACAACTGTATATAGTGTCTAAACCCCTGCATCTGCACACAAACTCAGTAGCACAGCAGTAACAGCAGAAGGGTAAATCAACCTTCCATAACACAATTCTGAACTGTGGCAACAAGCCAACCACATAGGGTGCTATATCCCAACTGGTCTGGAGACAAGAATTTTATGTTGAGTGCAACAAAAAAAAATCCTAAACCAAAATAATGTTCTCTGTGTAATTAAAGAGACACAGGACACCATTCTTCAACATGAGTCCAAAAGCAATTCCCCAAAAAAGAAAGGCAGGTAAACATGTCCTTGCTTCTAAGCTTTTATGCAGGTGCAGGGGTATAGCCACAATATGGGGTGTGTCTCCTTTGATTTGCATTATGTCCAAACCACCAATTTGGAGTGGAGAGTTATGCCCACTAGGGATGAGCCGAACACCCCCCCGTTCGGCTCGCACCAGAACCCGCGAACGGACCTAAAGTCCGTGCGAGCTTTAGAACCCTATTAGTTATAATGGATGCGAACGTTCGAAATTAAAAGTGCTAATTTTAAAGGCTAATATGCATGTTAATGTCATAAAAAGTGTTTGGGGACCTGGGTCCTGCCCCAGGGGACATGTATCAATGCAAAATTTTTTTTTAAAAACGGCCGTTTTTTCAGGAGCAGTGATTTTAATAATGCTTAAATTGAAACAATAAAAGTGTAATATTCCTTTAAATTTCGTACCTGGGGGGGTGTCTATAGTATGCCTGTAAAGGGGCGCATGTTTCCCGTGTTTAGAACTGTCTCTGCGCAAAGTGTCATTTTTGAAAGTAAAAAAGCTATTTAAAATCACTCGCGGCTAATGTTAATTCACGGCTCCCGTAACACAGAGAACAGTGATTCATTGAAACTCATTCATTAAAAAAAGTCATTGATAAAAAATAAAAAAAAATGAAAAAAAAAAAAGCGTAGGGGTCCCCCAAATTCAATAACCAGGCCCTTCAGGTCTGGGATGGATATTAAGGGGGATCCCAGCCAAAAAAAAAAAAAAAAAAAATGGCGTAGGGTCCCCCTCAAAATCCATACCAGACCCTTGAGGTCTGGTATGGATTTTAAGGGGAACCCTAGCCAAAAAAAAATGGCGTGGGGTCCCCCTCAAAATCCATACCAGACCCTTATCCGAGCACGCAACCTGGCAGGCCGCAGGAAAAGAGGGGGGGACGAGAGCGGCCCCCCCTCTCGCCTGAACCGTACCAGGCCACATGCCCTCAACATTGGGAGGATGCTTTGGGGGTCTAAGACCCCTAAAGCACCTTGTCCCCATGTTGATGAGGACAAGGGCCTCTTCCCCACAACCCTGGCCGGTGGTTGTGGGGGTCTGCGGGCGGGGGGCTTATCGGAATCTGGAAGCCCCCTTTAACAAGGGGACCCCCAGAGCCCGCCCCCCCCCCCTGTGTGAAATGGTAAGGGGGTACAAAAGTACCCCTACCATTTCACCAAAAAAGTGGCAAAAATGGTAAAAATGACAGGAGACAGTCTTTGACAATTCCTTTATTAAAATCTTCTTTCTTCTTTCTTCATCCTTCGGATTCTTCATCTTCTCCTTCCTTCATCTTCTTCCATCTTCTTCTTCCATTTTCTTCTTCCTCCGATCCGCTTCTTCTTGCGCTGGTCTTCTCGTCCTTCTCGTCCGGCATCTTCTTCCGTCGGCGTCTTTTTTATTAATGAATGACAGCTCTCTGTGTTACAGGAGCCATCAATTCATTAGCCGCGAGTGATTTAAATAGCTTTCTTCCTGCAAAAATGACACTTTTTTGCAGGGAAAGTTCTAAGCACAGGAAACCTGCCCCCCTTCACAGGCCACCTATAGACACCCCCCAGATGTGATACTGCAATGCTGTTCTAACAGCATGCACACACATATCCCCAGAAATAAAGCACATACTGTTGTCAGCAGTCAGCAGCACACTGACACGCTGACACTGTCTGAAACATAATATGCGAGGCCGCCGGCGCGGCGGCCTCTTATACCGTGGGGCGTGTACTAAAGCCCCTGAGCTATAATTGGCTACAGGCATCCTGCCTGTAGCCAATTATGGCTCTCCTCGCTGCCGGCGCTGTGATTGGCCAAGCATGCGGGGTCACAGTGCATGCTTGGCCAATCATCAGCCAGCATTGCACTGCGCGGGCCGCAATGCATTGCGGGGCCGCTCGCATCACACGAATTTGATGCGAGCGGCCCCAATAGTTCTGGGCTCGCCGAGCGAGCGAGCGAACACCCGGTGCTCGATTCGAACATGGGTTCGAATCGAACACCGGGCTCATCCTTAATGCCCACACATTGAAGATTAGAGTCCTGTATCCTCCAATAAATAACGGAAAATGTATTTTAAGGCGCTTTGGCAAAGTCTTGAGCGGAATCATGGGCACAAAACAGCTAGTAAGGCCGATGTCACAGCCTAGGGAAAGTGTGGTTATGCCTGAATCTGAACTACTACCTCCTGAAGATTCTGAAGTTTGTTGGCTAGCTCACAAAATGTTAACTTATTGTGTTGTCTTGCTGAAAAATCACTTCTTGGGCTAGAATAACAGATGCCTTCTGACTATTCCGAAACAAAAGTCTGTTTGAGACTTCTGAAGAGATTAACTAAAGAATCTGCTTAAATCAGAAGATATCAGATATGGAAAAAAAGCATGGCGATGTTCTGCTCCAGAGAGCCACAACTTCTACCAGAAGTCCTGTGAAGATTCATGGCACTAAAGAGAAGTTAAAAAGCAATAATAGTATCTCAAGTTTTACTCCATATACACTGTAATTGAAGGTCAATTAAATAAATGGGGATGCATTTTTTTTTATATTTACAGATATCATAAATGCTGCTTGATCTATCAAGGAGTTGACTGAGAACCCTATTTCCATGCTTTTTTGGTACCTTAAAAAACCTATTAAGGTTTAACCACTTACCACCAAATCACGTACATGTATGTGATTGACTTCAAGTGCTTATATTGGGGTTATGACTGCAGCTGTTAGCCATAACCCCAGTATAATTTTCTTCAGCTGCCAGTGTTCTACAAAGTAAAAGCAATCCTAGCAGCTAATTGGCCACTGGATTGCAATTACAGGTGGCCCCCCCCCCAGCTCCCGCCCCCGTCTGAAATCTGTTCAGGCAGTGGTGCCGGCTTACAATACAAGTGTTCAGAGACTGGATCATCTCTGATCACCTCTATGGTCTGTGGAGGAGAGCAAGGTCTCTAACATCCACCAGCTCTGTGATGTCATCATGGAGGAGTAGAAGAGGACTCCAGTGGCAACCTGTGAAGTGCTGGTGAACTCCATGAACAAGAGGGTTAAGGCAGTGCTGGAAAATAATGAAGGCCACACAAAATATTGACACTTTGAGCCCAATTTGGACAATTTCACCTAGGGGTGCACTCACTTTTGTTGCCAGCGGTTTGGACATGAATGGTTGTGTGTTGAGTTATTTTAAGGGGACAGCAAATTTACACTGTTATGCAAGCTGTACACTCACTATTTTACATTGTAGCAAAGTGTAATTTCTTCAGTGTTGTCACATGTAAAGATATAATAATATATTTACAAAAATGTGTAAGGGTGTACTCACAGTGTGAGATACTGTATGTTTTAACTGGGCTACCTGGAAATAGTTTTTAGTATGGGAACCAGCCAAGCCCCCTGCATCCTTTGGTTTAATCCTCGGTTCGCCATCTTTTACAAATGACATCTCAAAATTGGTCGGTAATTTATACCATCTTTGGAGAACCCATATGGGAGAACTGTGTAAAATATATAGATATATAGTGATTTCAGATGTGATGAAAGAAGACACCACTTCAATTTGACATGTGATTTGTGGGAGGGACTGTTATAATGAGTCTAGGGTAAACTGGACAGTCCACCTTAGTGTGATATAAGGGATAAAAGAGTTTCTAGTGGCTGTCACAAGAAACTTGAGTGCTTTGTCTGCTTTTGATATTTTATCTTCACTTAGTTCCCTAAGTCTAGCCATGTTCTCTGGCTGTCTAACTAAGGCAGCCAATGGTTCCAATGCAAGGGAGGACACCCTTTTCTTGTTCCTCCAATGACGACATCACGAAGCTGGTGGATGTTAGAGACCTTGCGCTCCTCCACCTTCCATTTGAGGATGCCCCACAGATGCTCAATAGGGTTTAGGTCTGGAGACATACTTGGCCAGTCCATCATCTTTACCCTCAGCTTCTTTAGCAAGGCAGTGGTCGCCTTGGAGGTGTGTTTGGGGTCGTTATGTTGGAATACTGCCATGCGACCCAGTCTCCGAAGGGAGGGGATCATGCTCTGCTTCAGTATGTCACAGTACATGTTGGCATTCATGGTTCCCTCAATGAACTGTAGCTCCCCAGTGTCGGCAGCACTCATGAAGCCCCAGACCATGACACTCCCACCACCATGCTTGACTGTAGGCAACACACACTTGTCTTTGAACTCCTCACCTGGTTGCCGCCACACACGCTTGACACCATCTGAACCAAATACGTTCAACTTGGTCTCATCAGACCACAGGACATGGTTCCAGTAATCCATGTCTTTAATCTGCTTGTCTTTGGCAAACTGCGGGCTTTCTTGTGCATCAGCTTTAGAAGAGGCTTCCTTCTGGGACCACAGCCATGCAGACCAATTTGATGCTTAAGTGCCCCAAAAGCTGAGCTGCTTGACGGCTTGACTGATATTTGCTGAACACTTGCCCCACTACCTATAGCCTCCTCCATGTTTCTATTTGGCAGTGAGGCTGCCCATCATAGTGATGAGCCATTGGGAACAAGCTGGAATTGGGAAAGGTTGGGGCTAGTGCTCAACACTACTGAGAAGAGTGAAAACTTGTGTTACCAGCAACTGGAATCAGGCAGTGCCTGGGCTGAAAAGAAATGCACCTAAATGGTATATGTAGGCAACATTAGATACCTACATTGTAGCACTGGAGACTGTCAGTACCATTTAGCTACTGACAGATATATTTTAACCTGGTAAAGGATCTACAATCCCAGAGACTTTGTAACTCGTCCAACCCCTATTCCTATGTCACTACCCAAGTGGCAGATCTTGCAGAGAAAATTAGTCCACTTATACCCATCAAGAGGGATCAACCACATTAAAGTCTACAGCAGGTTATTTTACACAAAACAGACATAAAATAAATAAAAAAGAAATGAATCATCAATAAAACTTGTCCTTTTAACAAAAAAACAGGAATGTTACAAATTACTTCAACATTGGCCTTTGCATTCGGATCACATACTTCATTATGAAATCCTTCAGTAGTTATCTATTTAGGAGAAAAATGGCTGTAAAATAATATTTGCAGGGCTCGTTAATTATGGCTGCCGTTCTGCATTTTCTGTGGGTTGCCTTGTAATTTGGCCCTCAAGGCTGCTGTGTGAAAACTGCTGCAGAGATCTCTCTTTATTCTCATAGAAAAGAGCGTCCTCCTCCTATAAAATTTTTGCTACTGCAGAATTCTTTACTGTAAAGCTGTATCACATAGAACTATTTACTGGTGAACATTTTCTCTTAAAACTACCACATTCTGTAAAATCCACATTAGATACAGTATCGGCATTTATCAAAGGCTGTTTCAAATGTAGATAAACCCTAAAAAGAAATGATCCCATTTGCTCCCTTTTTGGTCTGTTATATACTCCATTGAAATCATTTTGCTATATCTGATCGTTAAGTGCATAAAATACCTGTCGATCGTGTTAGAAATTCAGAGCTGTCATGTGTCTTGTGAACACTTCCGGTGTTATCTAATTAGCCCTCCAACTTCTTATCACAGGACTCCAGAATGATTAGCATTTATGTTGTAGAGATAGAAGAGTGAGAGGGTTTGAGTAGTTTAGCAAAAGAAAACTGGCAGGTCTGACACCACTCGGTCTACAAAAAGGCTGTGTGTTGTCAGATCACAACAGGAGCTGAGTGTACATCTTGACAGATCAACAGGTATTTTTCTGTACTGTAAAGTGATACTAATTTATCTATCAGTATTATCTATTAATATTTTACATTTTAATTTAGGAAGTCCAAACAGACATATGACCTTGCTTAGAAGCAAGGAATAGTGGTGAAGGTCTCAGTACTCGAGCAGAGCGTGGGACTGATGTTTATTCCAATATGTCTGTATACTAATCCTTGTTGCAAGTAGAATTTTAATAAAACTCTTGTGCTTTTAACTGGATGCTGCGCAATGAGATGTGTTTCCTCTTCTTCCTGACATATGGCTCAATTGGATCTGAGGCCTGTGGGAGATCAATAGACACAATATTGGCGTTCCCTATAAAAAGGACATGTGACTCAAAAACCACACCAAAAATGCAATGCGGGCGTATTTTTACTGCGTTTTCCATTGCTTTCAATGGGAAGGTGCATTTTGGTGTGTTTTTTTTTTTAGCTCCCCAAACCTGGTCCAAAGATGCTGCAACCAGGATTTTTTTCACTGCAACAGAAGCGCAACGGCCCTTTGTGAAAACATTCATTGATTTTTAAAGGGAAGCATTTTTTTTGTGCTGTTCAGGTGCCTTTTTTTTTTTAAATGCAAAAGCGCTTAAAAAAACTCCTCAGTGTAAAGGGGGCCCTAACTGGATGATGTTCTGTGTGCTAAAGCACTTTGGGGGTTATTTACTAAAGGGAAATCCACTTTGCACTACAAGTGCACTTGCAGTGCACTTGGAAGTAAAGTCGCTGTAGATCCGAGGGGGACATGCAAGGAAAATAAAAAAACAGCATTTTAGCTTGCACATATTGGATGATAAAATCAGCAGAGCTTCCACTCATTTTAGATCTACCCCTTAGATTTAGATCGACTGCACTTCCAAGTGCACTTTCAGTGCACTTGCTGTGCAAAGTTGATTTGCTTTTCATAAATAACCCCCTTTGTGTTAAACAACTGCCTTGTTTTTCTTTTTATAAAGGGTGCATATCAGAGCTTTGCAGAGAAGCAACTAGTTCCACGAGGAGAGGAGAAAAGAGAATAGAAGAGCCCTTTCCTATAATATGCAGGGCCAAAGGGGACAGTCTTTTCTACTCTAAAGAAATAAAATTGTAGACATGTGCAATTCATTTCGTTCCAAATTCGTTTTAGACGAAATTCGACAAATGCATTCATTTGGAAATATTAAAATTAACGAAAACCTGTTTAACTAATTATTCTGAAAACCAGAATTCGTAAATTCAAAAATGTCTAAATTGGTAAATTCCAAAATTCTTAAAAATTTGAAAAATTTGTAAATTCGAAAATAAGAATGAAAATTCAAAAGAACGAAAATGTGAAAATGAGAGCGAAAATCCAAAAACCCGAATAACTATTAAATTATAGGTATTGGCATTTCCTTTCAAATTTGGCTGTTAGTGAACGTAACGAATACAAATTTATCCAAAGTTACAAGTTATCCAAAATAACGAATGCCGCATCTAAACGAATAGAACGTAACAAATTAATATTAATAAAATTATGATTATTTATTATTCTTAATTTGTTACGGTCCATTAATTTAGATGCAGCATTCGTTATTTCGGATAATTCGTAACTTCTGATAAATTCGTATTCGTTCCGTTCATAAACAGCCAAATTTGAAAGGAAATTACAATACCTTTAATAGTTTGTTATTATTAGTTAGTTAGTTAGTTAGTTTCTGATTTTCAGATTTTAGAATTTCTGAATCTTCGAATTTACTAATTTATTTACGAATACCGCATCTAAAGAAATGGAACATAACAAATTCAAATTTTTCCGAATGAATGATCCGAAAAACAAAAAAAATAATTAAAAAACAAACTAATTGTTTTGGCAGTGCACGTCTATAAAATTGTAAGACTTTGCACACCTTTTGTTTTAAGGTCTAACTGTATGTCTACATTACATTTGCTAATAGATGCAATGGCTGTCAGTGTTGTATAAACTGTATATAGCATCAGCTACAATGATGTGTCCTGACA
Organism: Lithobates sylvaticus; assembly: GCA_028564925.1. NCBI lineage: Eukaryota > Metazoa > Chordata > Amphibia > Anura > Ranidae > Lithobates > Lithobates sylvaticus. Next base: position 123,640,401 of record CM053027.1, on the reverse strand, counting down.
GCAGTATGGGGACCTCCTGCCCCATTCCTATAACAAAATGTATTTAGGCTGAGCGCTGCTCAGCCATTTACAGGAAGCTTTGTATTTTTTGAGTGAATAAATAAATAAATGATAGGCCCTAAAGACAGCCTAACGGCTAAAAACGAGTTTTATGAAGAGACTTTATTGCTGACGTCATGCCGCTGCATATCGGTCAGCATCGGCTTTCTTTGTGAGTTGCAGTTTTGTATTCATATATATTGGTCTGTTAGATTGGCGAGCTATGCATGTGATTCTTATGGTGCAATAAATACTACACTTCTACCATCTTTGCTGACTCCAGTGAGGGCTTTATTTGCTGTAGCTTGGATCAGTGCTGGGAACTGGAGAGGAGAGCACTGTGGATGGATGCATAGACTACCCTGAATGACTACCATGAATTGCTACACATTTTGAAGCACATTTTCTGGCGAGTGCTCATTTCTTGAGGTGGTGGCTGGTGCTTCTTTACACTGAGAAGAGTCTGGTAAGCAGTTGGTGGAGGAATTATTTATTGCACTTTATCACTTTTATACATATATACTATATTTTTACTGTGAAATTATACTGCACTTTAGGACTGATACGTTTATATTTATGTTGATTTTTTCACTTTATATAAATATGTGACCAATTGTACTTTGTGATTAGTTGTTGCACTCTTATTGTGTGACACTGCAGGTGATTATCTTTAAGCTTCATCTAATTGGGTAAGGTGGAGCGGCGGGTAGAGGACATCACAATCTCCACCTCAGCCAATCAGCAGAAAGCTTGTATTAATTCTTAAAAATACATGGCTTCCTGTGAATGGCTGCGCCGTGCTCAGCCAGACTTGACTTTATTCTAGAAATGGGACACAGTCGAAACACAGCATAATAGCAACAGCTGATGCTACATAGACGTTACACATCGCTAACAGCGGCTGCATCAATTAGTAAGACCCCTTTCACACTGAGGCAGTAGTTTTCAGGCGTTTTAGTGCTAGAAATAGCACCTGTAAAGCTGCCTCCCATTCGCTGCAATGGGCTTGCGGGACATTCGGAAAAGTCCTGCAAGCAATGAATAGGCAATGCTTCCAAAGAGCCACAACGCAGGAGTTTTTAACCCCTTCTCTGGGGTTAAAAGCGCCCCCCCCCCCAGCGGCTGAGAAGTGATGCAAAAGCGCCACTCAAACAGCGGTAAAGCAAAGCGCTGCTCGTTTTAGTGAACCCAGTGTAAAAGGGGTCTTAAAGCGAAGTTCCACCCAACAGTGGAACTTCCGCTTTAAGCACTCCTCGCCCCACTTACATACCACATTTGGCATGCAATTTTTTTTGGGGGGGAGTGGGTGCCTAGTTTTGAGTGAGACTTCCTATCACACTTCCTGCTTCTGACTTCGGGCCGCCTAGGTGGCCCCTCCCTCTCGACAATCTTCTGGGACACTAGCACAGCACTTTAGAGGCCATCTTTACAGCCATTTTTGGTAAATATGGTTGTATTTTGGCAATACATGTGTTGATTTTACATATATATTGTTGTTCAAATGTATGTTCTCTCCTATTATATTTTCTTGTACTCCTTTTCCCCCAGAAGACTGTTACTACTAATGGTCGAAACGCGTCAGTATTTTAGAATGACTATATATACACCTATACCATACTATGTGTTTTATGTACACTTATGGCTGTATCACTATGATGTATATGTAATGGCTTCAGTTACAGAGCTCATGTTTTAACACAAGTTATATTGTATGATATTTTTTCAATAAAATTTATTTTTTCTACCTGTATTCCACTTTTTTGGCTGCAATACAAAACCATGCAGGGAAACTTTTCCTTCTATATTTCATTTGGGGCATGCAGCAATCCTTTTCTCACTACCAGTACCACTTTTTTCTCTTTAGTGTCTGCATATTAAAAGTCAGCAACTACACTTTTTAGGGGACATGACTGTCTGTCTCCATAATATAACTGATTTGGATGTGAGTGAAGGCCAGAGAGACACAAAGCAAATGCTTTCTCCAGTGAACTGAGAAAGGATCCAAATACTCATGATTAGTATACTACATGTGGCAGGTGTTTGTATTTGGATGCAGATCTTGTAAAGAGACCGTGACAAGTCTGTAAAATGGTGGTTCTGTAACCATATGGCATGGCTTTTGAATCTATGTTGATACGTGCTAACCATAGATTGTTTGGATTTTAATTGTAGACTACATACATACAGTTTATATTTCACGATAGAATAGAGGTGAAATTAAAACTTGGACCTATGCTGCAAGTCTCCTTAATCATAATGCTTTTTGACATCTGAAGATAAAGAGTTTTTAAACAAAAAAAAAACAAAAAATGTAATACAGTGGAACCTTGGATTACGAGCATAATCCGTTCCAGGAGAATGCTCGTAATCCAAAGTACTCGCATATCAAAGCGAGTTTCCCCATTGAAGTCAAAGGAAACTAAAATAATTTGTTCCGCATTGACTTCAATGGCATGCAATACCGCATGCGGCCAGAGTCGGGGGGGGCGCCGGAGAGCCTCGGAAACTGACGAAAAGGCCACAGGACACCTCGGCTGACCTCGGAAAGACTTCGCTCCCGAGATTTGCTGAGGTCAGCAGAGCCAAACGCGGTACTGCACACCGCTTTGGCCTGAATCGTGCTCGTTTTGGGGGACAACACTCGCAAACCGAGTTACGATTTTTAAAAATACAGTGTTCCTTTTTGTGAAACGCTCGTTAACCGCGTTACTCGCAATCAGAGGTTACACTTATATATTGCAGTTTTTCCAGTTGTTGTTAGCCGTTTATTTTTACCTATAACACTTTTAAGCAGTTAGAGAAAGTTTTTCTTTTTTGCTCAGAAAAGCAAAGACTACTGTGTTAAAGCTACTGACAGATTGCTTCATAGTTGTAATTTTTGACTTTGTCTTTAGTATCACTTTAAGGCTCGGTTCACACTGGTGCGATGCAAGAACCCGTGCGAATCCAGCATGGGTTCCCACCTCGCACTCGACATTGATTTTGGTGCGGACCAAAAAAAGGGTCTTGCGTGACTTTGGCCTAATGCGATGCAAATTCAGCCAATTCGCATTGCACAAACATCGCATGCGATTTGTACTGCAGTGCAGTGCAAATCACATACAATATCGCACAGCGCACCAGTGTGAACCAAGCCTAAAGTGGAGCTCCACCCAAAAGGGAAATCTCTGCTTATTTGCCTCCCCCCGCCCCACCCTCTGCTGCCACATTTGTCACTTTTCTGGGAAGCGGGTACCTGGTTTGAACTTCACACATGCACAGTAAGGAATTGGCTGGGCTTCACTGCCAGTTTCCCTTAACCGAGATGGTGGCGGCAGCACCCGAGAGACGATTATAAAATTGGCTCGAGAGAGATGATATCGCTGGATTCGTGGACCGGCATGTGTCCTAATGTTGAAAGTCAGCAGCTACAGTATTTGTTTTTATTTGCATTTTTTATGAAGGAGCCCGGAGCTCCCCTTTAACCACTTCAAACCCGGAAAAAATGTACCACCTTCCTGACCAGAGCACTTTTTGCGATTCGGCACTGCGTCGCTTTAACTGACAATTGTGCGGTCGTGCAACGTGACTCCCAAACAAAATTTATGTCTTTTTTTCCCACAAATAGAGCTTTCTTTTGGTGGTATTTGATCACCTCTGCAGTTTTAATTTTTTGCGCTATAAACAAAAAAATAGCGACAATTTTGAAAGAAAACACATTATTTTTTACTATAATAAATATCCCCAAAATATATATAAAAAAAATATTTTTCCTCAGTTTAGGCCGATAACCATTCTTCTACATATTTTTGGTAAAAAAAAAAAAAAAAAAAAGAAAAATCGCAATAAGCGTTTAGTGATTGGTTTGCGCAAAAGTTATAGCGTCTACAAAATAGGGGATAGTTCTATGGCATTTTTATTGATAATTCTTTTTTTTTTTTTTTTACTAGTAATGGTGGCGATTAGCAATTTTTATCATGACTGCGACATTATGGCGGACACATCAGACACTTTTGGCGCGATTTTGGGACCATTCACATTTATACAGCGATCAGTGCGATTAAAAATGCATTGATTACTGTGTAAATGTGACTGGCAGTGAAGGGGTTAACCACTAGGTGGCGTTGTAGGGGTTAAGTGTGTCCTAGGGTGTGATTCTAACTGTATTGGGCTGTGTGTGACACTACACTGAGCACCGCTCCCGATCACAGGGAGCGGTGATCAGTGTCAGTGTCATTAGGCAGAACGGGGAGGTGCTTGTTTACATTAGCATCTCCCCGTTCTTCCTCACCGTAAGACGATCGCGGGTATGCCCGCGGACATAGAGTCCGCAGGACCTGCGATCACGGAGCTCCCGGCGGGCGCGCAAGCTGCCTCTTAAGGGGCAACGTATGTTAATCTGCATGTACGTGCCGCAGTATATCTGCGTAAGTCGGTCAGGAAGCGATTAAGCACAAAAGACACAATGAAAATATTACTGTACATAATGAGGAATGTATCTCAGCAGTAACTTGGAAGCTGCTTCCTTGATTGTAAACAATCTGCCTTTGACGGTGACAAGGAAATTAAATTAAGCATACCTTGTACAAGGTTTTCTTAAGCAGCACAAGAAACAAGAACAAGCCTGCCATCAGGCCATCCCACCGTCAGTTGGTACAGTTTATCTTTTTGTTCACATGCAAGATTTTCATGTAAACTAAATGCATTTCAAGCCGATATCAAATTTGAAGAATAAGAAGTCACAAAACGGGTTGTATAATGGTCTGTCATTATCCCTTTGCTGCAAACGATGTATGGGCTGAAATAACAACAACAGTGGTGTGTAGTAACTCATGGCAACCAATATATAAAAATAAAAAAAAACGCTTTTTTTTTTTTGTTTCCCCAATCTAAGGTGTGAACTAATATCTGTCTGGTTGTGGTATGTTACTGAACACAACTGTTCTTTGTTTTCAGTCGTTACATATATCAAAGCACATCATCAATGAATAAATGAACCTGATGCCATTTTCACATAGATATAATTTGCTATTTAAAAAAGGAACCTGTGAAGACAGCTTAACCATGTTAAAGCCAGGCCTCCAACTACTGCTGGACACCCAGATCAGTCAGTCCGTGGAATAATCAGCAGTCACAGATAACAGTTGTCCAAACAGTTTCCTTTAATTATGTTCATAGTTGGGAGAGGTGTTTTGTAGAATACTCTACACCAGACTACGCAGATTAGTTGGTATTAAAGAGCTACAATCCTTTAAAGTTCTCATTAAACCTGGACTCTGCGTAAAGAGAACCTATACATAGCCAATTAAAGAGGATCTTCAGCCTGTTAGAAAAACAATTAAAAGTTAGCAGCTATAAATATACTGCAGAAAAAAGGTTTAGATAGAGAAGACTGGGGGTGGGCCAACATCCCTGTGTACAATATACAGAGAATGAAGCAAAAGAGAAGTTCTGGACAGCCGCACTCCGGAATATACCCTTTAATGTAAAAAAATCTAAGAAATACACGCCACAGCAGAAAAAACTGGGACAAACGAGCTAACGCGTTTCACACTTAACAGTGCTTAGTCATAGCTACCCTAGCACCAAAAACAATGTAATATATATATATATATAATGTAATATATATATATATATATATATATATATATATATATATATATATATATATATACACACACACACACACTAAAATATGTTAGACATGTGACTCCATGTGTGATTGAGTCCAATGGCAATGTACAACTACAGTAGCGGAAAATTAAAAAAAAATTAAAAAAAAAAAATCATAATTTTTTCTTCAACTTTTGACATGTGTTGTCAGGCCAAAATGTATGGATCTTTAGTCCTGGTTCACAATCTGATGCGATTTAGATGCGTTCCAAAAATCATAGATTTGCATGTCATTCCATTCTTTTCTATGAAGGCCATTCACAGCTTTATGGTGTGACTCTGATGCGGAAAAAATAAAAAAAGGGTCCTGTGCGTGTTTAGTGCAGTACGATTTTCATCTCCACAGATAAAAATGTGCATTACCTGTCAAGCACAAATTGCACCTCAAGTTCACACTGTACCACATGCAAATCACACCACATCAGTGTGAACCTAGGCCCAAAGAGTAACTGAACCTAGCTTCCAACACAGCTGTGGGTGGGGCTGATCCCTTGTGGGGCACTCATGGAGTTGGGTGCAGAATAAAGGGTAAGCGTGGCTGTAAAGATTACGCAGCAATCCAGGTGCAGACCATCCTGTAGCAAAGTCCTTGTGGCAGTAAATAGAGGGGCCAGTGGTATGATTTAACACCTGGTCATCTACCTGAGACCAAGCTCTGAGTGGTTACGTTTTAGCTCCAAGTTAGCAAAACTTATACCGTAAAGTGATTGAATTCCAAACATAGCGCCGGTTTATCTTGTTAAAGAGTTTTATTGAGTTTACAAAATGAAAAACATAACAGCAATGTTGAATGAACATATAAAGACAATGAAGCTCTACAGGACTCAGGCTAATTGGTAGCACTTGTGCTTGTATAGAATTATTGGAGTAACAATTCACCAAAAGTAATAACCCAGGAGACAATTCGAAGAAAGATTAGTTCTCATGGAGAAGCCGCTAGTAGTTCTACGAGAAAAGCAGTATTTTGTTACATAGCACCAGTTCTAATAGTGGTCAGAGATGCAGGATGATCCTGTTTTAGCTGGCTACGATCCTGGTGCCTTTATAGGGTCCATGCCTCGGTCATCATGGTGAGCTTACACCCCAAAGGAGTCTTTAGGGTCTGGGTTGCACGGGGATGGACCACAGTCCTGGACCTGTATAGCACCTTGCGGCCGAGTACAGGTTGCACAAAGTGCCAAGGTGTGCACACGCACAGGATCCATTGCCCAAAGGAACGTTATTTTACATGGCATGGGGTCTGGGTATGGCTAACAAAGTTTTTACTAAGGTTTCATCTATCTGGGTGCACTGCTTATATTGTTGCATTAGAAGATTTGATTGAAAAATCCAAAGATACAATAATAAACTAATTAAGCTAAGACTGATTTCTCCATACAGACACTAGTGAGAAAATGAGGACTCCTGGAGTGGGGTAGGGTTATAGGGGAGGTGCCCATGAGGAGTGTCCTCAAAAGCCTTGCCCAATCACCTGGAGATATAAGTCTACTGTATATTCCAGGGTCTATGAATGCTCAGCCTGTACTATACTGTATGATTAGCATAATTATATTTCATTATTAGAAATGAATAAGTTGAATCACCTTCACTTATTACATCTGTTGATGATGCCAGGGTATGAAAGAAGCAAAAAGCAAGTGGGGAATTTCACTTACCTGAATTATTCCAAATCTGAAAATCAGTTTTAGATAGACTGGACCCTTAATGTGAGGTGGGAACAAGGGCATAGTAACAACTTTGCTGGTTATACTGTCCCCTTCACTGATAAAACTTTCGGGTGCCTCCCTTGGCAGCCAGAGCCCCCTTCAGAATCCCTTTTTCAATATCCTGTTTATCGCCGAGTCCCAGTTTACATTCTGTAAATGCGTGTCTGGCTACATTCTTCTGGTGAGCCCCAGTGATGGTGAGTGGTTTTGGCACATGGGTTACCCCTGGCTGTTTTTAAATCTGTATACTTCATGTGGCTAACATGCGATTTTCCATCTTCAACATGTAAGTCTTTTTTTGGCTTGGTTCCATAATAGACAAAGGCTATACTGTTTGTTTTGTTATGCTGTATCTGTCTAAACTTCATCTATTTCCATTTGTAGTATGAATGCTTTCATCTACGGACACATCCATGAAGAAAGAAGTAGCTTCTGAAACTCGTTGGGTGTGGAGCATGCACTCTATGTGTTGTCCTACGACTCCTTACAGCATCTAGCCATTGTGTCATGTTTATAAGTAACTGTATTAGCCACGTTTTCTTTATGTTATGTATTTTTGTATTGTATATACTATAATAAAACTTATCTTATTATATATATATATATATATATATATATATATATATATATATATATATATACACACACATACATACATACATACACATACATACACACACACACACACACACACACACACATACATACATACATCATGCGCACACACACAATGCTAAAGTTTGGAAAGAGATAGATGTTGCAATACCCATGCGCCCGGCCCCTAATTTACATGCAGGACGCCGGACGCATAAATTCCAATAGGGTTTTTTTTTTTTTTTCCTTTAGAAGTGCGTGATTAGAGCCGGAGGCTACAATTGGCCTAAAAAAAGGATGGGCTTGGGGCGCAGACCACTGTGCCCCAAGCGCACCCAGTTGTGTAAAAATAGCGAATTAATATTGTGTGTGTGTGTGTGTGTGTGTGTGTGTGTGTGTGTGTGTGTGTGTGTGTGTGTGTGTGTGTGTGTGTGTGTGTGTGTGTGTGTGTGTAAAACTGCAATTTTATTAGTGCTCGTTAACCATGTTGACTCTAGTGCTCTCTTAACAACTAGGCAGTTACATTTTATCAAGATAATAATAAAAATGCAAATGATCATGAAAAAACATTTCTCATATGGGTAATTTGCTGAAGTACCAGAATAACAAAAATCCATTTATTCTGTGCAGTACAGGATCTTATACTTGTTACGCGCAAATTCCTTGCAGCCGAGATCTGAGAGGTATAACATTTTCTACTGCAGAGCAGAATATGAACAAATATTACAGCACGTACAAAGCTTTTCATAAGGGGCTAGTTAAGAATGGATTCCTAACCAAAGGAACTGGGCTGCAGATACATACAGACCAGTGTAAGCTCTTATTTAAAAAGCAATCCTATGTATTTTAACCTAGTTTTTTTTTTCTAAAAGAAACCTGTGGAATTTTAAATTTGTACTGCATAACATTTCACTTCTGCAGTGAAAACTTTAAAGCAGGGATGGGATGGGCAGCCATAGAGATACTGCAGCATTTGAGAACCAGAATCTGAAGTGAACAGGGGAGAGGATGATGAGCCACAGATTGTCACCTTTACTTTTACTATATAGTAATCATATAGTCTCCCAGTGTAAAGGGGCTATAAACATACACTGGTTAGAAATAATCTTAGCAGCTGTCATTCTTGGTTTGGCGTTTGTGCAGAAACATACTGGTGGTCTTCAGCTATCTTAAGTGAGTCTGGGCTTCTGGTGTGTTGCTGTAAATGTAAGGAGAATAGGACTGCTCTTAAATATTTGTATATATATATATATATATATATATATATACATATATATTTGTATGTACAGTATATATATATATATATATATATATATATATATATATATATATATATATATATATATATATATATATATATATATTGTAACCTGGGGGACAGGTAGCAGGTACAAAGCTCACTGGGAGGGGCTGTTTGGTAAGGCACAGATACCAAATCCACTTGAGGTAGTGAAAACAGTGCTGGGTTTATTTGATTTAAATACAAGTCCATACACAGGTGCTGCACAGTCTTCCAGAAAACACATCAAAACAGAAACAACCAAACAAAAGTCCTAGCCGTGTCTCGGCTCTAACTATAACATACACCGTCTCTAACTATCAAGCTGAGCAAGCCTACCGCTTGTCAGCTTCTGTAAAGAGTTTTTAAAGGGTTTTACCAACCTTTTAGCTCCTCACAAACCATCCCTGTTTGTGTGTCCCAGGCAGAGAGCAAAAGCTGTTTGCTCAGGTGAGCTTAAATTAGCCTGGAAAGGAGGACTAAGATCCGAACTGGATCATGTCTCAGAGACCTCTGAATGTATATGAGAGGAGCCTGGGAGATGTATAAACCCCGAACAGGACTTCTCCTGGCTCTCTCTGGGACGCTCTGCTACATATCCTCCCCCCTTGTTTCAACCCCAGGGTTGGAACACCTGTGGCCCAACAGGAGTGAACACGGGACAGGGCATCTACATTCCCCATCTCCACACCTGGCCTGTGTTTTACAGTGAAGGAGTAATCCTGTAGAGCCAAAAACCACCGGTTCACCCGTCTATTAGTCTCCTTCTTTTGGGCCATCCATTTCAGGGGAGCATGGTCAGTTATCAAGTCAAACTGGCGCACTAACAAATAGTACCTGAGCGCGTCCAGGGCCCATTTTATGGCTAAACATTCTTTTTCAATGACTGCATACCTTTTCTCATGGTCATTGAGCTTTCTGCTTAGGTATACGACAGGGTGTTCTTCCCCATTGTATACCTGTGACAGTACCGCCCCGATACCAACATCAGACGCATCCGTCTGAACCAAAAACTCTCTGGAGAAATCGGGAGAGTACAGTACTGGCTGTGCACACAGAGCCTTCTTCAGGACCTGGAAAGACTCCTCTGCTACTGGGGACCATTTCACCATTACAGAGTCTTTCCCTTTCGTAAGGTCTGTCAGAGGGGCAGCTATAGTTGCAAAATTTGGGATAAATCTTCTATAATACCCTGCAATACCAAGAAAGGCCCTGACCTGCTTTTTGTTTGCAGGGCGTGGCCATTCCTGGATGGCTGCTATTTTACTCACTTGTGGTTTTATGACACCACGGCCAATAGTGTAGCCCAAATACTTGGCTTCCTCTAGACCAATGGCACATTTTTTTGGATTTGCCGTAAAACCTTCTTTGAAGAGGGAATCAAGAACAGCCTGGACACGAGGCAAGTGAGACTCCCAATCAGTACTATGTACCACTATGTCATCTAGATAGGCTGCTGCATATCGTCGGTGGGGTTTTAGGGTCCTGTCCATGGCCCTCTGAAATGTCGCGGGGGCATTTTGCAACCCAAAAGGCATTTTTTTTATATTGAAAGGAACCGTCTGGGGTCACGAACGCAGTCTTCTCTTTGGCGCTACCAGTTAGGGGTATTTGCCAATACCCTTTTGTCAAGTCTAAAGTGGTAAGATAGCGAGCCTTGCCAAGTCGGTCTATAAGTTCGTCTACTCTGGGCATTGGGTATGTGTCAAACTTTGTCACCGCATTAAGTTTCCTGAAGTCGTTACAGAACCTCCACGTGCCATCCGGTTTTGGGACTAGCACGATGGGGCTAGACCAGTCACTATTGGATTCCTCAATGACATCTAGCTCCAACATTTTTTTAACTTCCTTGCTGATGTCCTTTCTCCTCGCTTCAGGAATTCGGTAAGGTTTGAGCTTGACACGTACCCCAGGTTCAGTAACAATATCATGCTGAACTGCTGAAGTCGTCCCAGGTAACTCTGAAAACTTCTCTCTATTCCTTATCAGGAATTCTCTAGTGTCCTGTTTTTGGGAATATGAGAGGGTGTCTGGAATCGTGACCTCAGGGATGAGAGGGGACTCAGTACCCGTAGGCGTTACTGGGAGAGGCCTCGCAGTTAACGCCATTCTATCTTTCCAGGGTTTTAACAGGTTTATATGGTAAACCTGTTCGGGCTTTTTTCGCTCCTTTTTCCTGGTTGATAAACCTTGTAGTTGACCTCCCCAACTCTCTCAATTACTTCAAAGGGACCCTGCCACTTAGCCAGGAACTTGCTCTCAACAGTGGGAACTAACACCAGGACCCTGTCACCAGGTGAGAAAACACGGAGTTGGGCCCCCCTGTTGTATATTCTCTGTTGGGCTGCCTGGGCCTGCAGTAAGTGTTCTTTTACCACTGGCATGACTTCTGCAATCCTCTCCTGCATTTGGGCAATATGCTCAATGACACTTTTATGGGGTGTCTGTTCTCCCTCCCAAGTTTCTTTGGCTATGTCTAAGAGTCCCCGAGGGTGTCTCCCATAAAGCAACTCAAATGGTGAGTACCCCGTAGAGGACTGGGGAACCTCCCTGATGGCAAACATCAAGTATGGTATCAGGAAGTCCCAGTTTTTCCCATCCTTGTCCACAACCTTTTTTAACATGCTCTTTAACGTCTTATTGAAGCGTTCCACTAAGCCATCCGTTTGAGGATGATACACTGAGGTTCGCAGCTGCGTCACTTTAAATAACTTACAGAGCTCCCTAGTTATTCGCGACATAAACGGGGTGCCCTGGTCTGTAAGGATTTCTTTCGGGATGCCAACCCGACTGAACACCATAAACAGTTCTTTGGCAATGTTTTTAGCAGACGCAGCACGTAAGGGAACTGCTTCAGGGTAACGGGTAGCATAATCCATGATTACGAGGATATGCTGATGACCCCGGGCAGACTTGGGAAGTGGGCCCACAAGGTCCATGGCAATCCTCTCAAAGGGCACTTCAATAATAGGCAAGGGCACTAAAGGACTTCGGAAGTGGGATAGTGGGGCTGACATCTGACACACAGGACAGGATTGACAGTAATTCTTAACATCTTTCTGTATCCCCGGCCAGCAAAACCTGCGCAACACCCTTTCAGTACTTTTTTCAACCCCTAAATGGCCTCCTAGCAAGTGCCCATGGGCAAGTTCTAACACCAGCCGTCTGTATGGCTTAGGGACCACCAACTGTTCAACCACTTCATCATTCATTTTACATACACGATACAGTAAATCCTCATTGCTGCTGAAATAAGGAAAACAGGGCCTGTCCCCGGGTTCGACAGGTACACCATTAATCACTATTACATTTTCCCAGGCCCTGGAAAGGGTATGGTCTTTTCTCTGCTCAGTACCAAAATTTTCCTTATGCACATTAAGGTCATCAAACTCTAACATAGGCTCGGGGTCAGCAGACGGCTGTCCGGCTCTACTGGTAGTGGGGACTTCCTCAGGGTCCTCCAGCTCTCCTGCCATAACCGATAGAGGAAAAGCCGGGGAGCCCTGAGAAGAGTCCCCTGAACCCACATTGTCAGTAGTGGCCAGGAATTCTGGCTCTGCGACTGAGTCAGGTACAGCGACCGAGTTGGGATGATCCCACAGTTCCCAAAACTTAGGGAAGTCCCTACCAATGATGGCCTCATGCACCAAGTGGGGAACAAGTCCAACCGGATGGGTCACTGTACCTAAACCAGTTTTAAACTGAACAGTTGTTACAGGATACTCCCGGGTATTCCCATGTATACAGATCACAGCAACATTTTTAGCATGATAATTTACAGGTTCAATCATTTCAGCTGTAACCAAAGTCACTAGACTTCCAGAGTCCAGCAAGGCTGTAATAGGCTTATCATTCACAGTCATTTGGCACATTGGTTTTCTCATATTTGGCGTTGCAGTGCATGAAACCGCTGCAAACATAGACTGCCTTCTAATAGATAAATCACACTGCATTGGTTCATCTGTCAATGGACAATTTGCCGCAACATGTCCCATTTCTTGGCAACGAAAACACCTGACGTTTCCCCAGTTTGGTTTGCTGACAGGCACTGGCTTCCCTTGTTTGGGATGCCGAGCTTCAGTCCTGGCACCAAAAAAAATCCTCCCCCCTATTTCCTTGCCATGCTTACACCCACTTCCCCTGGAACAGTCTTACCGGTTGCCTGGGGAGACCGTGGCTTTGGGTGGAAAGTCCGTGCGGCTGTAGGGGTGGTGACCAGGTTCTTTGCAGCAAAATACCTTTCAACGAGTTCCACCAGGTGGGTTGCCGAATTGGGGTCTCCTTGACTCACCCACTCCTGCAGGGGAATTGGTAGTGACCTCAGAAACTGGTCCATGACCACACGCTCCACTATTTGTGGCCCAGACAGGGACTCCGGCTGTAGCCATTTCCTCACCAGGTGAATTAGGTCAAACATCTGCGATCTTGGGGGCTTCTTGTCTTGGAAGAACCAGCTGTGGACCCGCTGTGCTCGAACTGCCAAAGTGACACCAAGTCGTGCCAGTATTTCCTGTTTGACCTTTTCATAGCCTTCTGCGATTCCCCAGTAAGCAACGGGGCGACCAGTCCTGCCCACTGGGTTTTAGGCCAACCTTCCCTCTCAGCGGTCCGTTCAAACGTTAGCAGAAAGGCCTCTGGATCATCCTCTGTAGTCATCTTAGACAAAAAGCGAGCCACATGGATGGCTGAAGGCTTGTCTCCAACATTATCAATGTTAGCAGGTGACCACTGTGCTATTGTCTCCACAACCTCAGACAAGGTTTTCCTATCTGCTTTTGCATCAGTGGCTAGCTGTTCAAACAGCCTCTGCGTTTGTTCCTGTGCGATAGCATTAGCTTGCTGTTGTGCCGCGTGGAGTGCAGCATTAGCTTGCTGTTGTGCAGCGTGGAGTGCAGCGTTTGTTTTCTGCTGTTCGGCGTTTGCATGCTGTTGTGCAGCGTGGAGTGCAGCGTTTGTTTTCTGCTGTTCAGCGTGGAGTGCAGCGCTTGTTTTCTGCTGTACAGCGTTTGCTTGCTGTAGTGCAGCATTGGATATCATCAATTGTTTTAGGATTTCCTCCATGTTTAGTCACTCTAGGTACTGGCCTTTTAAGTAGTAACTTACTACAGCTGCCCGCTGAAATCCACCATATGTAACCTGGGGGACAGGTAGCAGGTACAAAGCTCACTGGGAGGGGCTGTTTAGTAAGGCACAGATACCAAATCCACTTGAGGTAGTGAAAACAGTGCTGGGTTTATTTGATTTAAATACAAATCCATACACAGGTGCTGCACAGTCTTCCAGAAAACACATCAAAACAGAAACAACCAAACAAAAGTCCTAGCCGTGTCTCGGCTCTAACTATAACATACACTGTCTCTAACTATCAAGCTGAGCAAGCCTACCGCTTGTCAGCTTCTGTAAAGAGTTTTTAAAGGGTTTTACCAACCTTTTGGCTCCTCACAAACCATCCCTGTTTGTGTGTCCCAGGCAGAGAGCAAAAGCTGTTTGCTCAGGTGAGCTTAAATTAGCCTGGAAAGGAGGACTAAGATCCGAACTGGATCATGTCTCAGAGACCTCTGAATGTATATGAGAGGAGCCTGGGAGATGTATAAACCCCGAACAGGACTTCTCCTGGCTCTCTCTGGGACGCTCTGCTACAATATATATATATATATATATATATATATATATATATATAAACACACACACACACACACACACACACACACACACACACACACACATATATATAATATATATATATATACACACACATACACATACACACACACACACACACGTACACCCCTTACATTTCTGTAAATATTGTATTATATCTTTTCAGAACAGCACTGAAGAAATTACACTTTGCTACAATGTAAAGTAGTGAGTGTACAGCTTGTATAACAGTGTAAATTTGATGTCCCCTAAAAATAACTCAACACACAGCCATTAATGTCTAAACCACTGGCAACAAAAGTGAGTACACCCCTAAGTGAAAAAGTCCAAATTGGGCCCAAAGTGTCAATATTTTGTGTGGCCACCATTATTTTCCAGCACTGTCTTAGCCCTCTTGGGCATGGAGTTCACCAGAGCTTCACAGGTTGCCACTGGAGTCCTCTTCCACTCCTCCATGAAGACATCATGGAGCTGGTGGATGTTAGAGACCTTGCGCTCCTCCACCTTCCGTTTGAGGATGCCCCACAGATTCTCAATAGGGTTTAGGTCTGGAGGCATACTCGGCCAGTCCATCACCTTTGCCCTCAGCTTCTTTAGCAAGGCACTGGTCGTCTTGGAGGTCTGTTTGGGGTTGTTATGTTGGAATACTGCCATGCGGCCCAGTCTCCAAAGGGAGGGGATCATGCTCTGCTTCAGTATGTCACAGTACAAGTTGGCATTCATGGTTCCCTCAATGAACTAATGCTCCCCAGTGCCAGCAGCATGCAGCCCCAGCAGCATGCAGCCCCAGACCATGATACTCCTACCACCATGCTTGACTATAGGCAAGACACACTTGCCTTTGAACTCCTCACCTGGTTGCCGTCACACACGCTTGACACCATCTGAACCAAATACGTTCATCTTGGTCTCATCAGACCACAGGACATGGTTCCAGTAATCCATGTCCTTCGTCTGCTTCTCTTCAGCAAAATGCAGGCTTTCTTGTGCATCAGCTTTAGAAAAGGGCTTCCTTCTGGGACGACAGCCATGCAGACCAATTTGATGCAGATGCAAAGACCACCTCTGGATATGACACTGAGCACGTGCACTCAACTTCTTTGCTCGACCATGGCAAAGGCCTGTTCTGAGTGGAGAAGGGTAAAGCTGCGCCAATGAATAGTAATTAAGTGTAAATACAAAAGATAAAAAAGGGCACGGAAGGGCACAGATAAATAATGGTCATAAAAAACACACACATGGATGTGGCTAAAAATAAAGTCCAATGATGGCTATAGTTAGTCCATAACATAAATCCATAAGAACTTTATAGCATATATCAATTAATCTTGAATCCTGGTTTCCAATGGCAAACCGGTTTCCAATATAAAAGAAACACCACCGTGACTGTCCTGTCTTTTCACACTGTGACATGCAAAAGATGATCAGACCCAACCACCTGCTGAATTAAAGGCTTACCAGATGGCTGGGTAAATAAGGCATTGAATAATAACCTCCTAGGCAGATGATAGTTGATACGACTGGTCCCACTCAGGAGCGAACATTCACTGGAGCTAGGAAACTTTAACGCTGTCCACTTCACCAGAGCCAATCCAACTGATATGCTCAGATAAAAAGAATGGGGCCACCCATAGTGTAATACTGACTAAAATCAATTTATTTCGTATAATGAATTAAAAACACTTACGTAGAAACGCAGTTAAACAAGCACAATAGAAAATACACTGCCAGCCGGTCAGTGGTAACCCGTCCCCTCTTCCAAGTCTGCGTGGTGGCGTCGCTGCGTGCCTTCCCACTTCTAGCAGCAGCCTTTTAGGTTAGGCCCTCCCTTCCCTTTTTTCCTCTTCCCCCCCATCCTGTGTATTTCTTTGCCTCCCTTTTCAGCGCGGTTTATTTAATTTTACTTTACTGTTCTGAGTGGAACCTGTCCTGTTAAACCGCTGTATGGTCTTGGCTACCGTGCTGCAGCTCAGTTTCAGGGTCTTTGCAAGTTTCTTATAGTCTAGGCCATCTTTATGTAGAGCAACCATTTTTTTTTTCAGATCCTCAGAGAGTTCTTTGCCATGAGGTGCCATGTTGAACTTCCAGTGACCAGTATGAGAGTGTGAGAGCGGTAAAACCAAATTGAAACACACCTGCTCCCCAGTCATACCTAGTGCTAGACCTCCTCTAACTCTAAATAGGTAACCTGTAAACATTTTGAAAGTGTTGCCTATGGATATTTTTAAGTGCCGTAGTTTGACAGCATTCAACAAGTGTATGCAATTTTAAAGCATGACATATTAGGTATCTATTTACGTGGCATAGCTTCATCTTTCATATTTTACAAACATATTGAGGTATATTTTGTGCTTTGTTTTTTTATTCATTAAAGTATATTTTTCCCCCAAAAATTTAACTGTGTGAAAACACCCTTGCGCAAATATCATGTGACAAAAAAAATGGCAACAGTTGCAATTTTTTTTCCTAGGGTCTCTGCTTAATTAATATATATATATATATATATATATATATATATATATATATATATATATATATATATATATATATATATATATATATATATATATATAATGTTTGGGGGTTGTAGGTAATTTGCTAGCAAAATACTGATTTAAAGTCTTTTGTGCCTGGAGTTCAGCTTTAAAAAAAACAAAACATAACTGTGTGCAGGTGGCAGAGCAGTTTCCTTCAAATAAATTAGATTGCTCTTGGAGGCTGCACATTATACAGATTAAGATCACTTGTGTGACATGACAACATTAAAACATTTTTCTTCCATACACTACAACTAAAGAGGTTGGAAAACATTTGCACATGACAGGAAAAAATTGCAGAGGAAGGCGTTTAAATGTAGGAAATATGCATTATGTGTTATTTTCCTCTCTGATGCTTTGCTACTTTTAATATGAAATTACTGTGATTTAACATGCAAGCAAAAGAAAGAGAAAAAGAAGATGGGAATGTTCAACTCAACATATGCTTACCTATATGTAGCGCCGACACTTTTTCAAAGTGCCCGCTATGTGTAATTTTAGTTTTTGCCCAAAACTACAGCTGAGTTTTGGGGTTAATTATTCTAGGTTATACTTCGGCATCAGTTTGATTGGGCTGTACTAAGGCTCTGCCTGGTCATAGGTGAGGTGAGCACCTGTGACAGGCTGAGAACGCAGTCTGGTTAGATGCATTGGGTACCAATCTTTCCCCGGAGCCAATCAGTGGGCGCGTCTGGCCCCGCTGTGTATTCCGGGAAGGGGTACTTAAGGTGCTGAAGTCACGTGGAAAAGGAGTTCGGAGGAGAGTTACATTCCTGGTTCCGGACCAACCCCGTGAGGGGTCCCGGTCCAGGGGTGTCCGCTGACTCCAGGGCCCTGGTCCTCCTGACCAGCCCCAGAGGCCCTCATGCTATGGGGTGGGGATCCATCCGTTTCCGAGTCTCGGAACTGGCTAGTTTGAGGTGCAGTGTTCCGGTGCCATCTCAGGATTGGAGAGGCCCAGCAACTCTACATGCGACCAGGGGAGGACCCGTCGTAGGAGGGCCACGCACGAGGCTGGCTGCTCGGTAAGATCCTGGAAGCTAAGCTGTACGGACACCAAGTTGAATCCGCATTTCTTACGGTATCGTCGGGTCAGCTGCAAGATACAGGTGCTGTAAGAAAAAGTTCCTAACCTATCCTTCAGTTACAACTCAAGTTTCTGAGGGAGAGACTTTTGCAAGTTCACTTAAGTTTCATAACCAAGTCTGTGGCAGAGACTTTGCTAATTCCGAATCACTTGTTGGCTGCTAAATCTTCAAGCAAGGATTTATCAAACAGTCAAGTTGTCCAGTTGTGAGTGGCTACTCCCTGGATCATTTAGAGAGAGACATTTACCGAATGTCAGCAGTTTTAAAGTGCCTGAGCTTTATCACCCATACCCTCTATTCCCAACTGAGAGACTGTGATATGTTTCATAATTTTACGCAAATAAAAATCCTAACCAGGAATTAGGGTGTCAGTCTCAGCAATTACTGGGCTTCAACCCTGGGAACCCCTAGACAAGAACGACGAGCTACAAGGAGGAGGTAATCGGTAAGGCCAGAAATTCATAGCCGCCCCGCAGGGGGTTATGGCGCTACATATACATAAAATAAAGAGTGTTTCAAGCTAATGTTTGTATTGGGCAATACACACCACAACTTTCACAGAGAACAATTAGACTTTTATCATTGCTCTACCTGAGTTGGATCTTAAAGAGAATCTGTATTGTGGAAGCTGGGACCAATGCTCTGACGCTAATCTTTATTAACTCACAATGCCTTCTTACACCTTGTTTCACCCGTGTCTCTCTGCCTGAAGGTATCTTAGTAGAGGAGCAGGGCTTTGTTTTCTCATGTCAGGACATCCCCCCGATGATTAGGCAAAGCAATCTGACTGGTTAGGAAATGAAACAGCAGGAGAGGTACGGAAAGCACAAATCCACTGAATAGGTGAAGCAAAAGCAGGGAGTTCCTAGCACTGTTGGCGCAGCTTCCTCTCCAGCAAGAACAGGGAGATGCACTGTAGAGATAACCACCAAATCTAACTTCAGATTTTGTGGGAATAGCAGGCAGAGCAACAGTGCCTTAGATGATATTACACTGAAAATATACAGCCGATGATGCTCAAGGCAGAAGAGTGCCTAGGCACATGCAGTAGTGCCCTGCCATTTTTTTTCAAAAGGAATTCAGTACAAAAACTTAAATTGAAAGAAATAATCTAACTATACCTAAAAAAAAAAAATTCTTACCCCTCCTCCTACCTATTCTGACTATTAAAAAAAAAGTGTGTACTTACCCATTTTTAATCTGCTCCGGTCACAGGATCCCGCAGCTCTGGCTGCTCTGTGTCAGTGAAGAGGGAGAGCCGACAACAGCTGGGCTAAGTGAGCCTATGAGTGATGTCATGGCTTCTGGAATTCCCAGCCATTGTCAAGCACCCCCTGAGCTGGAGCTGCAGGATCATGTGGCTGGATCAACGTGGATTAAAAATAGGTAAGTACAGAAGATCTTTTTTTATACAGGTTAGGCAGGATAGGTAGGAGGAGATGGGGGGGGGGGGGGATATTTTTATGAATAATTAGGCTTAGGATTTTCTTCCACGTTAAACCTTTAAGGATACTACTTTCGTGCAATTAACATCTGTAGAGGTCTCCCGTAAGATAGCAAAAATTCACTTTTTTTCTTGTTCACTTTAATTTTATCACCTTATCAAAGGCATCCTTATAGCTATTAAAATATTCAGCATAAGAATATATTCTCAGTTGTGGTGGAAGCTAACGCAATCAGAAGAAACCTAAAAAAACAAATTGAAATAACAATTTCCATGGAGATACCATGCCTGTGAAGCAAACCTAAAAATTCCAACACTGCAAGCCATTAACTATTGCACTGCTCCTTAAAGTGCAAGTTCACCTTTACAGAAAAATCTGTAAGTTGAACTTACTCAGGACCCCCTCCTCATCCCCCCCGGTCCCACTGACATGCAGCGCAACGATCTCCCATGTTGAGCTCTGCCATAGCCGCCTCACGGCTCCGGGGCTTAGAAATCCCCTCTGCATTCAAGTGTCTTTTTCCCCGCTGAGAGAACGTGCTACACGGGTTCTGATTGGCCGGCGCCGCCCATGTGAGGGCACTGACCAATTAGAATGCTCCTAAACGTCCTTCCTGACGGGGTACATTTAGGAAATTAAGCTCTGGGGATTTCTAAGCCCCGGACCAGTGAGGCGGCTATAGTAGGTCTCAGAACAAGAGATCACCATGCTACAGGTCAGTTGGACCGGGGGTGTGAGGAGGGGGTCCTGTATAAGTTCACCTTTACAGATTTTTCTGTAAAGGTGAACTTACCCTTTAAGCTATAACACTGCTTCCCACCTTAGTATATGAGAAGATCCATGTTCAGTGGGCAATGGATAAGAAAAAGCATCCCGTGTCCATATTTATTCTGTCCACGCTGAAATCTTTCTTCAGACAAAGATGCCAGAGGAAACAGAAAAGATCTGTGGCTAGATGCATTACCAAAAGATGCCTCCAATGTTCAGGTCAGAGCAATAGCAAGCAATTTCAGAAGTGCTTAGTAAACTTTACCAAAGTCAGTGATTGAGGATGCTTGGGGAAAGCAACAAACCCCTAAAGGAGGGGTCTTCAAACTATGGCCCTCCAGTTGTTTGGGAACTACAATTCCCATCATGTCTAGTCATGTTGGTGAATGTCAGAGTTTTACAATGCCTCTTGGGATGTGTATGATTTAGGGAGCCATGTCATCTGCTGTTTGGTCCGCTGTGATTTAGAAGATCCGAGTGCCAAAAATCTCACAAAAGATCTCTTGAAAAACATTCAAACTCTTTTCATCCCATTGCCAAACGATGTTGGTGGAGGGGTATCAGTCATCCAGAATAGATACACCCATTCACTTGCTGGTGCAAATAAGCCTGAAGTGACTTGTTTATCAAAGGAATACTAAAAATCACAAGGAAGTGAAATAATTTTGCAAGGAGTAATGGTCTCCATTTACCTCTAACCATCAATTTTTGGTCAGTTGCTATAGGAGCGTCTATCAGTCATTCAACACCAGACATTTCTTTTTTTTTTCCCCCTGGACTTTGAAAGCCGCTGGGTTGATTTAAAAGAGAAAATTCACTTTGCAAATTGATCGTTTACTGGATTTAGGTAATATGCTGTGTACACTTCAGTCAACCAATCGTGTGTTTTTTTTGCTTTTTTTTTTTACTTCCCTTGTACAAATCTGTGCATTGTTTTATATGTACAGGATAAATAGATACCTTTTTTATGTTACACAGACTATTATTGTGAATCAATTCTTTATAATTCATATTCAAAACTTTCTAGGAAGTAGTGGCTGTAACAGGAGATTACGAGGTCTATTTAACAAGGACTTCATCCAAGAATAACACAATGCAATCTTAGGCGAAAATGTGTGAAATTTGTATAAACCTGCAGTTGAAAAACCCATAAAGTATATTTAAAGTGTAACTAAAAAGTAAAAATTACATTTATTCTATGATGCAGTGTGTCAGTAGCATTAATACAACAGTCCAAGTTTTTCGGAGTCCCCCACCGTAACCTTGTTTTATTACCCGTTAGTCCTGCCAATACGTCTGTTTTTTTTTTTTTTTCAATTTCCAATAAGAAGACCAAACTTGTCCAGGTAAAGTAGAAGTTAGAGGGTTGAAATAAACCATTTAACACTGACAGGGGTGCCTTTATCCCAAAAGAAAAAAAAAACTGTTGCTGTAACTGTTAAAATGAAAGCCCAACTCCCAACACGTTTTAAAGTCATATCCATCTAAATATACTAGTCCGTCTATCTTTTCTCTACAAGCTGACAATGCCACTGTTCAAGGGTGGCTATGCTCCCCCTTTACAGATTCAGTGGCCGGATCATTTGATCAAAAACTTTTAGCTGTCTGAAGAAATTTACCATGACTTCCTGTTCTGAAGTCACAACAGAAAAAAAATGAGGAAATCTCAACGCCATCAAGCAGTTGAAAGGCATCTAAACACTATAAGCCATAACTCCTTTTCACATTAAAGTCTCCCTCTGTCCTCCTCCCCCCTCCCCTCCCTGCCTGTCAACTCCCACTAGAACCGCTCTGCTCCTCACCCCACTGCTTCAAAACTAACTGATCATTATACCATCCCCTCAGCTGTATCCTACTGCCTGTGCTTTATATATAAAAAAAAAAAAAATTCTACCTGTTTTAACAGTGTCTTCTAGTGATCACATGACTCCAGGCTCTCTGCTCTCCATGTCTGATAGCTCCAGCGGGCAGGGCCAGGGAGGAGAGGAGAGCCTGGAGTCACATGATCGCTGGAAGACACTGTTAAAACAGGTAGAAATCAGATTTTTTTTTATAAAGCACAGGCACTAGGATAAAGCTTTTTATGTGACAGAGGGGATGATATAATGATCAGTTAGTTTTTAAGCAGTGGGGCGAGGAACAGAGCGGTGCTGGTGAGAGCTGACAGGCAGGGAGGGGAGGGGGAGGAGGACAGAGGGAGACAGAGGAGAGCTGCAGATAACAGAGGCACATACTCTGACCATGGTGTCAGGCACCCCTGATGCATCATGGTCATAATACAGGGGGGAGGGCAGAACCAGGCAGGATCAGACAGGTATTTCAGGTGATACAGGGGGCCAAAATACACAGCACAAGCACTGTGCTGTATAAAATGCTTTAAGGGAACAGGATCTATTTTTTGGGGGTTAACAAATGCTTTAAGTGCCTGTATAGAGATACTGTATCTCCAGAGCAGGACAAAAAATCAAAAAGCTGAAGTGACCATATCAATTCAGCTAATAACTCTTCTGCCCTTTACCACAACCTCCAGCATTTACTTGTTTGGTCCTAACAAAAAGACAGGGAGATACAATGAGAATATGACCTAGTAAACAGAAAGCAAACAAGATATACAGGGCAATGTCTATTTTTTTAACCAGTCACCACTGGTGAAAAGCATGTCAATTTCCTAGAGGATTTAAAATGTTTATATAGGTTATATAAGAGCCCAATCATTAAAAGAGAGCTCCAGATTACACACAATGCAATAAACACGTAAATAGCCATGTGTTAATGTCGGGTATTTGTTTACCGATGCAGATGCTGTTCGGAAGGAAAAAAAAGTTCTACGAATTTTGAGGTCCTGGAAAATATGCTGCATACTTAAGAAATGCCCAGCCAGTTGTTTTTCATCAGCTGGGGAGCCACAGATGATGCATACAGCAAGCCAGAGAAGTGAATGAATGGCTATATGCCCCTGTACTTGTTTAAACACAAATTTGTCTCTCCTGTACAGTTTATTCGCACGTAAACGTACAACTTAAGTTCTTGAACGCATCGTTTCCACATTCGGTAAAACACATTGTTCATGCATGTGTGGGTAAACAGAAGCATTGTCATTTATAAGAGTACAGGGGCATAAAGCCATTCAACTCTCTGGCCTCCTGTATGCCTCACCACATGAAGCTTAAAACTTTGGGGTTGTGCTGGGGGTAAAAGAAAGAAGGTGGGGGGTTGGTACAGTTATCCCAAACAGAGGCAAATATTAACATTTCTTTGTGTTCTGTGTTGAATGCTACTCATTTCAGATGATGTAATATAAAAACCAACAAGAATAAAAATAGGGAGGTAGTGGCGCGCAAATAAAATAAACTACACTAAAAGCAGGTAATAAGAATAGGTGAATATGTCCAAATAAGGTAGTAAATGGAGCAGGTAAATGAATTCACGTGATAATGTGCCAGTGATTGTGAAGGTAAAATCACAGATCAATAAAATACATCAAAACATAGTTAAAAAGCAGTGGACATCAATAAATAAAAGGATATATATATATATAAATATATAAGGTGAACGGTGAATGTGATATTTTAAAATCAACGTGAATCTTCATAAAAATGAAAATGAAAAGAACTGCGATCAAATTATGAAAAAAACGCAGTGACAAGCGATGAGTGCAGTAGCCAAAATGAGGCTGCTGTGAAAATAAATAGTAATAGACCAAATGTCTATAAGGTGACTAAAGTGAATAAATAAGCATACATAAAATGACTGAGGTGAGAAATAGTAAATTGAGTAAAATAAAATCGCAGGCTAAAAACGCATCACAACAGGGTAAATGAATCGTCCATATAGAACATGGGTGCAAATAACAGTTCGTTTCCAGGGTGAAGTGAATTCCTGTTGAGTGTGGAGTGCTTTATTGGATGTGGCTATTTGGTGCGATTATAGCGACGCTTTATAATCCTGGTGGGGGTGGTATAGTTGGCCCCTTACCTTACAGCTGTAAGGTTACAGCATGGGTTTGTTAGGTCTTTATGGTCCCTGGTGACCTTCCTCCTTTAGTAGCTCCAAACGGTGTCCCGGTTCTCATTGGTGCTTAGCTTGCATCCAGTTATGGGAAGGGGGGGGGGCTCACATCAGTATAAAGAAGGGGAAGGAAGTAGCCTCATGGTGTAGTAAGTTATTAACAATAAGGAGTTTATTTCAATAAAGTAAAACACAGTGCAATAAAACAGGGGGGTACTCACATTTTGCAATGAGTCAAACAGTAATGTACAAACGAGCGGCGAGCTCGATTTTTCGTCACTTCCGGTCGGTTTGCTATGCTGAGGTCCCGACGCGTGTTCGTCACCGATCACGTGACTTCTTCAGGGGTGCCTAGTGCCTTAGGAAGTGTCTAATTTATAGGCCATTCAATTGTGTATTGGCGGCCATTTTTTTGTGGCCCGATCGCCGGAAATTGTCATATTAACGCCGCCGGAAGTGGTCCGGCGGCCATTTTAGAAATGGAAAAGTCAGTGCTGATAGGCTGAAGGAATCTGGTGTCAGCAGAGAATGTCTAGGATGTATTGCTGAACACTGGGCGGCTTTGTAATTGGAGGATACTTTGCTTTGCCATGCGCAGATGCATAGCTAGCGGGACGGATAATGTTGTTGGTGTAAAAACAGGTTTAAAATTACATCGGCACATTTAAAACATTAAAAGGCCAGATGTAAAAATATAAAATGTTAGGGAGTGAACAGCACAATACTGGGGATAGTATAAAAAATGCTAAGTAAGGTAAAACGTCGGTAAGACTATAAAAGGTTTTAAAAATATTACCGGAAATGACGTTAAATATACACATGATTAAAAATGCATAAGTAGACATCAAAAGGGACGATGGAGAACAACAATAAGATGGTAAAGGAAAAATAAAATAAATAGATAAAAGTGCCCAGAGAGGGGAGGGTGTGGACTTTAAGTAAGGTGCAGTAGATGACTAGCAGTTCATATAGAGTGGAGGGTCTATGGGTGCAAGGGTGGAGGTCTTGCAAATAGGAGAGCATCAGTGGTCATAAAAAATATATTATTAAAGGAGTGGTAGCAAGAAGATCAAGCAAATATCTGAGCTATAATTGGTAAGGGTGGGCATTAATGCCAGTAAAATTTTGTAAAAGTTGTAAAAGATTAAGATTAATAAACGAGGGAGATGGTTCTAAAAATCACTAAGGAAACAATTCAGGTCAAATTCGATGTTTAAGCCATATGGCGTTAAAGTATTGAGGGTGAAGATCCATTTCGATTCAAGCTGGCTTATAGTTCTGACCTTATGGCCTCCTCTCCAGTGTTTGACATAGGGTTCAATCCCCCAGAATTTCAGGTGTGTGGGGTCTTTTTTGTGATGTATAGCAAAATGCCTTGATACGTTATGTTTGTCGAAACCTTTTATAATGTTTTGGACATGTTCCTTAATTCTGACTTTGAGTGGTCGCTTTGTGCGACCAACATACTGAAGGCCGCAACTACATTCTAAAGCGTAAACAGCTCCTATTGTGTTGCAGCAGATGAATTCGTTGATCGTATAGATATTGCCAGTGCTAGTTGATGTGAAGTCCTTCTTTTTTTCATTTGGTTTCTTAGTCCTGGTACAAGCGAAACATCTTTTGCAAGGGTAGAAGCCTTTGCCTGTGAAAAAGGTGAGGCCCCTGCTGGGTGGGTCTGGGATATTTTTAACTATTTTATCCCTAAGTGTGGGTGCTCTCCTGTAGACAAACTTGGGTAAAATGGGTAAAATTTCTTTTAGGCGTGTATCAGCTTGTAAGATGTTCCAATTTCTTTTGATAATCTTTTCAATCTCTTTGTGCTGTATACTGTAATCTAGGATTATTGGTATAGTGTCCTGTCTGGTTGCTCCTTTCGGTTTATCCTTTATAAGATCAGAGCGGACCATTATTTCCACTTCTGTTATGTTTTTATTGATCATTTTATCACAATAGCCTTTTTCAATGAATCTAAGTTTCATATTATTAGCTTGATTCTGGAATTGCTCAATTTGTGTACAATTGCGCCGTAAACGCATGAGTTGTCCCTTAGGGATGTTGAAAATCCAGTTTCTGTGATGGCAAGTGTCTGTGGGTAGGTAACTATTGCGATCAACATCTTTAAAATGTGTTTTTGATCGCAGTTGGCCATTTTCCTGTTCAATATCTAGATCGAGGAAGGTGATTTTTTTATCGCTGATGTCCCATGAGAGTATTATATTTCTATCATTTTTGTTTAATTTCTCCAAGAAATCAATTAATTTATTCTGGTCACCTTTCCACAGGATAAATACATCATCTATGTATCTCCTGTAGATATGTAGCTCCTCCGGTCTATTACTGAATATTTCTTCATCTTCCCATAAATAATCCTGCTACGCTAGGGGCAAATTTTGCCCCCATGGCAACTCCTGTACTTTGATGATAGTAATTCTTATTAAACCAGAATTCAACGAATTCATCTGCTGCAACACAATAGGAGCTGTTTACGCTTTAGAATGTAGTTGCGGCCTTCAGTATGTTGGTCGCACAAAGCGACCACTCAAAGTCAGAATTAAGGAACATGTCCAAAACATTATAAAAGGTTTCGACAAACATAACGTATCAAGGCATTTTGCTATACATCACAAAAAAGACCCCACACACCTGAAATTCTGGGGGATTGAACCCTATGTCAAACACTGGAGAGGAGGCCATAAGGTCAGAACTATAAGCCAGCTTGAATCGAAATGGATCTTCACCCTCAATACTTTAACGCCATATGGCTTAAACATCGAATTTGACCTGAATTGTTTCCTTAGTGATTTTTAGAACCATCTCCCTCGTTTATTAATCTTAATCTTTTACAACTTTTACAAAATTTTACTGGCATTAATGCCAACCCTTACCAATTATAGCTCAGATATTTGCTTGATCTTCTTGCTACCACTCCTTTAATAATATATTTTTTATGACCACTGATGCTCTCCTATTTGCAAGACCTCCACCCTTGCACCCATAGACCCTCCACTCTATATGAACTGCTAGTCATCTACTGCACCTTACTTAAAGTCCACACCCTCCCCTCTCTGGGCACTTTTATCTATTTATTTTATTTTTCCTTTACCATCTTATTGTTGTTCTCCATCGTCCCTTTTGATGTCTACTTATGCATTTTTAATCATGTGTATATTTAACGTCATTTCCGGTAATATTTTTAAAACCTTTTATAGTCTTACCGACGTTTTACCTTACTTAGCATTTTTTATACTATCCCCAGTATTGTGCTGTTCACTCCCTAACATTTTATATTTTTACATCTGGCCTTTTAATGTTTTAAATGCGCCGATGTAATTTTAAACCTGTTTTTACACCAACAACATTATCCGTCCCGCTAGCTATGCATCTGCGCATGGCAAAGCAAAGTATCCTCCAATTACAAAGCCGCCCAGTGTTCAGCAATACATCCTAGACATTCTCTGCTGACACCAGATTCCTTCAGCCTATCAGCACTGACTTTTCCATTTCTAAAATGGCCGCCGGACCACTTCCGGCGGCGTTAATATGACAATTTCCGGTGATCGGGCCACAGAAAAATGGCCGCCAATACACAATTGAATGGCCAATAAATTAGACACTTCCTAAGGCACTAGGCACCCCTGAAGAAGTCACGTGATCGGTGACGAACACGCGTCGGGACCTCAGCATAGCAAACCGACCGGAAGTGACGAAAAATCGAGCTCGCCGCTCGTTTGTACATTACTGTTTGACTCATTGCAAAATGTGAGTACCCCCCTGTTTTATTGCACTGTGTTTTACTTTATTGAAATAAACTCCTTATTGTTAATAACTTACTACACCATGAGGCTACTTCCTTCCCCTTCTTTATACTGATGTGAGCCCCCCCCCCTTCCCATAACTGGATGCAAGCTAAGCACCAATGAGAACCGGGACACCGTTTGGAGCTACTAAAGGAGGAAGGTCACCAGGGACCATAAAGACCTAACAAACCCATGCTGTAACCTTACAGCTGTAAGGTAAGGGGCCAACTATACCACCCCCACCAGGATTATAAAGCGTCGCTATAATCGCACCAAATAGCCACATCCAATAAAGCACTCCACACTCAACAGGAATTCACTTCACCCTGGAAACGAACTGTTATTTGCACCCATGTTCTATATGGACGATTCATTTACCCTGTTGTGATGCGTTTTTAGCCTGCGATTTTATTTTACTCAATTTACTATTTCTCACCTCAGTCATTTTATGTATGCTTATTTATTCACTTTAGTCACCTTATAGACATTTGGTCTATTACTATTTATTTTCACAGCAGCCTCATTTTGGCTACTGCACTCATCGCTTGTCACTGCGTTTTTTTCATAATTTGATCGCAGTTCTTTTCATTTTCATTTTTATGAAGATTCACGTTGATTTTAAAATATCACATTCACCATTCACCTTATATATTTATATATATATATCCTTTATTTATTGATGTCCACTGCTTTTTAACTATGTTTTGATGTATTTTATTGATCTGTGATTTTACCTTCACAATCACTGGCACATTATCACGTGAATTCATTTACCTGCTCCATTTACTACCTTATTTGGACATATTCACCTATTCTTATTACCTGCTTTTAGTGTAGTTTATTTTATTTGCGCGCCACTACCTCCCTATTTTTATTCTTGCCTTTGGGTTCAGACATTACCCCCAGTGTGTGCTGCATTAGATTAGCTTTACTCTTTGCGTAAGCGCGAGATTACTTATTCTATTCATAAAAACCAACAACCTATACATTGAAACTCAACAACTGAAAATTATTGCATGTGCCAAAGCTAGAACTGGCTATCTAATCTCTTACGCTTCTGCCAAAGGGGTATGACAATTGTACATCCTCCCTTGCCCACATAACAGCACAGGAGCACAACCGTGAAACTGCCACATCTATCAAATATTGCCCAGTTAGGAGGCTAATGCCCCCGTACACACGATCGGAAATTCCACCAGCATAAGTCCGATGAGAGCTTTTGGTCGGAAATTTCGACCGTGTGCATGCTCCATCGGACTTTTGAGAGCATGTTCTTTATTTTTCGGTCGGAAAAAGTTCCGATCCGAAATTCCGATCGTCTGTACAAATTCCGACGTGCAAAATTCCTACGCATGCTCGGAAACAATTCGACACATGCTCAAAAGCATTGAACTTCATTTTCTCGGCTCGTCGTAGTGATGTACGTCACCGCTTTCTTGACGGTCAAAAGTTCAAAGAACTTTTGTGTGACCGGTGGTATGCAAGCCAAGCTTGAGCGGAATTCCGTCGGAAAAACGTTCAAATTTTTTCTGACGGAAAATCCGCTCGTGTGTACGGGGCATAAGAGTGTAGTTCCACTAAGGCAGTCCATGAATTCTGCACAGGAGCTGTGCAAAGTAATGCCATGAATGTGTGCGACACGTCTTTTCTATATATCCTTTGCAGATGCCAGCAAGCTTTAGTTGCAACACTGTTATTTTTATACATAAGGGCATTGTGACAGACCACTGTCCTCTTCACCAACTTGACAAATGGCTGGTCAAACTCACATGGCACTGTCACTGATATGCGACAATGACACTCTCAGCCTCACCCTGTGCAAAGATTTTCCAGCTTACAGGACCACATTTTAAGTGCCAAAAGACAGAGAGAGTGATTGTCATTGGGTTTGGTTAACTAAGTAAATAACGCTCTATACTGTCACCAGATATTTCTTATCATAAAATATCAAGGGTTCACACATTAGTAATAGCAATTATGACTTTAGAAAAAAAACATATGTAAAACACTCTGTTATTATAGACAGGTATATTTCAATCGATTTACACTACAGTCGCACTATTCAAGGGACAGGGATTCTTTAAGTTCTGGGTTAGTGCATTAGAGACTTTTTTAACACTTCAAAAGATTGTTTAATAATAGAAAAGGGTAGAAAAAGATGCAAATAAAATATTTAAAGAAAATGGGTATTACAAGGAAACAAAGAGACAATAATGCACATGAAAACAAAAAGGGTTGAAGAATGAAAAGAACTTATCACACCCTGGTTCACCAAAGTCTAATCAATGAACAAGACTGATGTGGCTCTCAAGCCTTTGCAGATGCTTTCCTTTTCCTTGGTTTGAGCTACAGACTGCTGATCAGCCCATCTTTTCTCTCCCTTGTGAAGGGAAATCATCTGACCAATAATGAGGATGAGGAGTGGCTGATAGGTTGTCACAAGATTATGACAATGCCCTGGTAACGCCCCAAAATTCAGTTTTATACAGATATGAATATCTTCGGATACATACAGGGTGCATTCTGGTAACGTGCATTTTATTGTCCAGCATGGAATTAACTTTTAAATGAATGCAAACATGTTGGGTATCTGATGGCTTTTCCACCTACGAGAGGTAATGGGTGAAATATGCTTCTGATACCTCCTAGGAGACTGGTATTTGGTCTTAAAATGCTGCCAATTAAAGGACATAGGTAAATGTGTCCTTATTCTGGCTGTACTGTTATCATCTCAGGAGTCATGAAATAGACGGACGTTTTTGATTCTTTGTTAATAACCAGTCAGTCGAGAATGCCCATTCCACCAGCTGGGTTATTTATGACTGACAATAAGCCCCCGTTCACATCCGCGCAATTTGACATGTGATTTGACATGCCAAATCACAGCCTATTGCCGGCAACAGCACTGTCCCAATCGGTGTGGCGCCACACCGATTTCCAAAATGTGGTTCCTCTACTATATTTGGTGCCTTCGGGGGCTATTTCAATAGACATCTGTGTATAAACCTGCACAGATGTCTTTGAAATCGCCACCCAACCCGCACTGAAATGCAGGTTTTAAATTGTGTGAGTTCAGCGGAACCTGCACGATCGCAAACCTGCGTTCAGTGTGAACGAGGGCTAAATCTGAGACCAGAACAGGTATCTGTTAAAATCCTAGTTACTCGAGCTTAAAACTCCCTGGTTTTATGAGGGTACTGAGACGTGTATCGGGGTTAGATTTTGCTAATCCCATCAAAGTCCTAACAGGGGGGGGGGGGTTTGGAATGCAGATAAAGGTTTGTTGATTGGATAAACTGCAGTACTAATGTAGCCATGCCCTGCAAGGGGGAGGGGGGGTTCATTGCTATCCTGTCTTATTCTCAAATTATGGCATGGGTGACCTGGGACA
Organism: Lithobates sylvaticus; assembly: GCA_028564925.1. Taxonomy (NCBI): domain Eukaryota; kingdom Metazoa; phylum Chordata; class Amphibia; order Anura; family Ranidae; genus Lithobates; species Lithobates sylvaticus. Next base: position 123,608,436 of record CM053027.1, on the reverse strand, counting down.
TGCACAACATGGCTGCCACACACAGCTTTTTGTGTGCCCAATGTGCATTATCATTACAGCCATAAATTCTAAACATGAGTAAGATACTCCTGACTGAGAGCTCATATTTGAAAAAAGCAGCAACCCCTGGATATGGTTTGAAATTTTGTAAGAGGGGGGGCACACAAAAGGTACATCCCTCACATTAAACGGTGGTCGCATTCTCAATTAAATCTTTTTTCTTTTTGGCAACCAAGTTGAAATTGAGAAGTGATACATGGGTAGTGACAGACTCATTCACTTTTCTATAAGGCCAGTTTCTCTGCTGAGCTGCAGTTTGGTCACAATGCGGGTGTACCTGCGCCTTTCGTTTGGTTAACCTGCAGTTTCCCACAGACTTTCTATTATGTTACACATTTTGGTGCGTTTTCTGAAAGCGCACCAAAAGTCCTACATGCTGCATCTTTGCTGCACTTTCAGAAAACTCACAAAAAACCTGTGATATAATGCAAAGTCTATGGGAAATAGGGTAATCACATGATAACCGAGGGTACACCTATGCTGTTGGCCACACCACTGTGCAGAGGTGTGAAACTGACCTAAAGAAAAGTTAAGGTCAGATAACAATTTCAGAGAAGCCAACATTGCCGACAATCAGGAGTGAAAGCTTTCACTGCCTTAACGTGGACTTAAAATTGACTTTAGATTTGCTGATCCTACTCAGAGATTTCAGTAAAAGAATGTCCCCACCAATGTTCCGAATACTTATCTGTTCCCCCAAATCAGTGTCCAAGAGACCAATGCCTCGCTTCCTGTTCCCTCAGTTAAGTGCAGCCAAGAACCAAATCTATTTGAGGTGGAGGTTCGGATTGGCTGCCTCTCAGTCAAAATGGGGTTGATTTATTAAAGGCAAATAGGCTGTTCACTTTACAGGGTGAGTTGAACTTTGCAAGGGAAGTTTTTCTAGCACTCTAGCACATTCACTAAGCTCTGGGGCAAAATTCCTTTGCAAAATAAATAGATTATTTGCCTTTAGAAATTCAACTCCTCCGTTTTTTTACTTTAAGGCCCCTTTTACACTTGCTTTACCAAAAGTGGAAGAAAAATGCATGAGCAATACATTCTATGAAACTCTTCACACCAGTCAGTTGCAGTTTTAAAAATTCTGCATGCTGGATTTTTGGTGCATGTTTGGTGTGGTTAAAAAGTCACACCAAAAACGTACTTCCACATTTAAATGAATGGAAAATGCATCAAAAACGTATCAAAAATGCACCTGCTGTTGTGTTTTTGGTGCAGGTTTTGAGTCACGTCTTTTTTTTCACAGGTACAAAACGCACTGTGTTTTTATCGCATTTTGCAATGGAGAAGTGAAAAAGCAGCCTTATGCCGCGTACACACGACCGGACTAGGTCCGACGGAATTAGTCCGTTGGACAATCCGATCGTTTTTTGTTTAAAAAAAAAAAAAAAAAAATCAGATGGACCTAGAAATAGAACACGTTTCAAATCTGTCCAACGGACTCAATTCCCATCGGGAAAACCATTCGCCTGTACGCTGGTCCGAAGGACCAAATACGACGCAGGGGAAGCCATTGGCTACTGGCTATTGAATACCCTTTTTTAGTCCCATTTACGTCATCACGTTCAAAACGAAAGGACTTAGTCTGCCAGAAAGTCTGGTCGTGTGTACGTGACATTAGTCCATTTTAAAATGACCTTCAACCCGAGTTCCACCCAAAAGTGGAACTTCCGCTCATCTGATTCCCCCCCCCCCTCCCGTGCCACATTTGCCACCTTTCAGGGGGGAGGATACCTGTCTTTCACAGGTATCCTGTCCCCGCTTCTGGGAGCCTGCACCGTGGCCCTTGATGTCACCGCTCGGCTCCCTCCTCCTTCCCCCGCCGCCAAGCCAATAGGAGAGAGAAGCGGAGCCTCGCACATGTGCCTTTCATGTGCCTTCCCTTACCTGCAAATTTGGCGGCAGCAACTGACAGCTGATGGAAACATCAGCTGCTGGTGCAGACATCGCTGGACTCCAGGACAGGTAAGTGTCCTATTATTAAAAGTCAGCAGCTACAGTATGTGCAGCTGCTGGCTTTTAATTTTTGAAGCGGTGGGCAAACCTCCAACTATCCATCTATTAAATTTTCTGCCCTTGTTGTTTTTACTTTGGATAGTAAAAAGATTTTTCTGCCAGTAAATACCTTATACAGCCCACTTTCTGTTTCTTATCTGGTCATTAGCCTAGGCTTATGACATCGTCCACAGCTCTCTCTCTCTCTCTCTCACTCTTGTGAGAGTTTGCCAGGAAGGGAGGGGGGATGAGTCATAAGAGGGCCAATGAAAGCTGCAGAGCTGGAGATGTGCCTCTGTGTGTCTGTGTAAATCCAGGAAGTTAACAGGCAGCAGCTTCAGCTGCCCACAGTTAAAATGGATGCAGCCAGACTCAGTGGAGGGAGATTTCTGCAGCATATTTGGCAAGTACAGAATCACAGTATATATAAAATATGCAAAGTGGTTGGAGGGAAGCTTCAGAATGGCAAAGATGTTTTTATTACAAATGATGTGAACAGAATGCAGTTCTTCTTTGCCTCTGATGCCTAAATCTTGCATTTAATAAACTGCATATGACCTCTTTGTTTACCAGTGATACTTGTCCTTCCTGGTATTCTCTTTGAATGTTAACATAGATAATTCTTGCCAAATAACAGACAAAAACAGAACAGGACAAGTTTATATTCCTCACCTTTCAATGATATCAGCAATAGTGCAGGCAAACATCAGCAACCCTTCTGGCATCTGTAAAGCAACTGTAAAGGAAAATCAACATGAAACTGGTGACTACTTTTAAATAAGATGCACTACACTACATGGCTATCAAAGACATACCGGTACATAAAGGGGGAGAAAAAAATGCATCTGTGACACAAAACATAAAAAAAAAATGACAGCAAATCAAAGTAAGTAACAAGATCAGAGTCCAGGAATAAACATGCAAATGTGACATTTTGGAGATCCGAAGTACATACAAGAGACAGACACTTGAGAAAACATATAGCTGGCATGGGAAATGTAATAAACAAGAAGAAAAATAAAGCATGAAAAACATCTAAGCAAGAGCAGGACAAATAAGTACAAGTAGCTTTAAAAAGAGGCAGACCATTAAAAGAGAGACAGGCGGCTAAAGACAGAGAACAGGTTATTGTACAGACAAATATAGCATGCCATCAGAAGAGAAGCAGGGGAGGAAATGATTAGAGAGGAAAAGGAAGCGGACACTGGACACTGACAGGCAAATGGACCAAATGGAATAAAAGGCAATCAAAGGCTAAGAACGCAGACAAGCATCGCTACTATACAACGCTGGAGGGAGGAAACACAGTGTATCTGAATGGCGTAGAAGGGCTCATTCTGATTGGACAATTTTTTTTACCCCATGGGGTGTTCACAAAATCATAACCCTGCAACAGACACAATGAACAGCGGATGTGTGATCCACACACAAAAATTTCAAATTGGGTTGCAAGTTAAAAAGTCACTGCCTTAAATAAATACTGCCTTAAATAACACTGCCTTAAATAAATACTGCCTTAAATAACTGCCTTAAGGAACAGCAATCAATAATACCACATATAACAATGTAAAGGGGACCTTAACCGCTTCAATACAGGGCTTTTAAACACCCTTCCTTACCAGAGCACTTTTTGTGATTCGGCACTGCGTCGCTTTAACTAACAATTGCGCGGTCGTGCGACGTTACACCCAAACAAAATTGACGTCCTTTTTTTTCCCACAAATAGAGCTTTTTTTTGGTGGTATTTGATTGCCCCTGCGGTTTTTATTTTTTGCGCTATGAACAAAAGAAGAGCGACAATTTTGAAAAAAAAACACAATATTTTTTACTTTTTGCTATAATAAATATCCCATTTTTTTTAAAAAAAAACTATTTTTTTCCTCAGTTTAGGCCGATACGTATTCTTCTACATATTTTTGTTAAAAAAAAATCGCAATAAGCGTATATTGATCGGTTTGCGCAAAAGTTATAGCGTCTACAAAATAGGGGATAGATTTATTGAATTTTTTTTTATTTTTTTTTACTAGTAATGGCGGGGATCTGCGATTTTTTTTTCGTGACTGCGACATTGCAGCGGACACTTCGGACACTTTTGACACATTTTTGGAACCATTCACATTTACACAGCGATCGTTGCTATAAAATTGCAGTGATTACTGTGTAAATGTGACTGGCAGGGAAGGGGTTAACACTAGAGGGCGCTGGAGGGGTTAATGTGTTCCCTAATAGACGTGATTCTAACTGTAGGGGGAGGGGACTTAAGGGGAGGAGACCGATCATGTGTTCCTCCGTACTGGGATCACATGATCGGTCTCCTCTGCACTGACAGGACGTGGAGCTGTGTGTTTACACACACAGCTCCACGTTCCCGCCCGGTCCCGTTGTTTTAACGGGCAATCGCGGGTGCCCGGCGGACATCGCGGCCGCCGGGCACTCGCACCGGGTCCCGAGCGATGCCGCGGGCGCGCGCGCGCGCCCCCAGGCGGCCGGGAATCCGAGGACGTCATATGACGCCCACCCAGGATGGTAGATCCACCTTGTGGGCGTCATATGACGGCGGGCGGTATTGAAGCGGTTAAGGATATGAGCCAAGTACGCAAGACAGACTTTTCAGACTTTGTTAGCTACATGCTTGCTCCAGGTCCTTTACACACTAGGCAGTAATGCCGGGATCATGAGGACAACCCTGCAGTCTAAAATGTAAAGCGGTAGTAAACTGCAAGCAATTTTTTTTTTAACCTGCAAGGCAAAGTTATAATGTGCTAGTATGTATCGCATACTAGCACATTATGTGAAACTTACCCTAGAACAAAGCCCTTCCAGCGGTGAGTTGTCACCACTGACAGCGCTTCCACCTTCACCTGTCTTCCTGTTTACGGCACAGGACTCTGAAGGGAATTGAGTTTCATTGAGGAACCATGAATGCCAACATGTACTGTGACATACTGAAGGAGAGCATGATCCCCTCCCTTCTGAGACTGGGCCGCAGGGCAGTATTCCAACATAATAAAAACCCCAAACACACCTCCAAGTCGACCACTGCCTTGCTAAAGAAGTGGAGGGTAAAGGTGATGAACTGGCTAAGCATGCCTCCAGACCTAAACCCTATTGAGCTTCGGTGGGGCATCCTCAAACGGAACGGGAAGGAGCACATGGTCTCTAACATCCACCAGCTCTGCGATGTTGTCATGGAGGAGTGGAAGAGGACTCCAGTGGCAACGTGTGAAGCTCTGGTGAACTCCATGCCCAAGAGGGTTAAGGCAGTGCTGGAAAATAATGGTGGCCACACAAAATATTGACACTTTGGGTCCAATTTGGACATTTTCACTTAGGGGTGTACTCACTTTTGTTGCCAGCGGTTTTGACATTAATGGCGTAATGGTGTTGAGTTATTTTGAGGGGACAGCAAATTTACACTGTTATACAAGCTGTACACTCACTACTTTACATTGTAGCAAAGTGTAATGTCTACAGTGTTGTCACATGAATAGATACAATAAAATATTTACAAAAATGTGAGGGGTGTACTCACTTTTGTGAGATACTGTAAATACACTGTAGTACACTCCGAGGGAACAATGCCTTATGTTACACAACCCCCTGCTCTCAGACCTGCCCACATTTACCTGCAGCATTCTGTTTCATTTGGCTCAGATGTTGGCTCTGTGAATGGAAAGGCTTCAGGCCCTATCTGCCTCCGTAACAAAGAGACTCACAGATATCACTGGAGCACAAGTGCGGCGACATCCATTGTTCACTCCTTACAGCCCCATAACAGGTTCGTACCGCAATACTGACCTGGGGTAAGAGTTTGCAGGAGTCAGTGCATTGCCCCTGCATTGAACTGATAATGCAAAAAAGTTGTAAATACACATTTCATCTTTTTGTTAATGTGCATTATGTATGTGTTAAAGAGGCTGTCATGTAGGTTATACCCCCTTTTTTATTTTTTTTAAATCAAAGCAGTGCACAACATAAATATTTGATATCTGTGCATTTTGATGCGCTAAAATGCAAATCCACTGTGGTGCTTAGGGGTGCCATTTAAAATGAATGGCACTGCAATGCAACACAAACAGTCTGCGCGTTACTGTGCTCTGTGGTAACATGCAATCTACAGCGTATTACTGCAATGCCAAAAGGTGAATCCAGTATAAATCTGCAATCCTACAATGGTAACATAAAACCATAATAACATAAGCATACCTCTTTTAGCTTCAGCTTGCTGAATCCTCCATATTGTCTTAGGAATTTCAAAGTTATAGTTTTGAGGTAATACAGAAATGGCTTCCAGGAGTAAAGGATTCTGGGAGATTTCATCAGGTATTTGGTTGGCCACACGACGGGCAGTTGGGCGTCCTGTAGAGAGAATGTACAGGAATACAGATTTAATCAATGGAATTAGAACTAGGACATGTAAACCACAGGTCTACATAGGTCTGCGATTGCCTGAAACAATCTCTCTGCATTTTGCTGCAGTGTGATTTTAAATTCAAATTAAGCAGTAACATCATGTTTAAGGTTTATGAAGTACAGGATCCATAATCTTGTACTATCTAATTTCCTTATGTAAAGTTACATAATCTCCCACGCGTCAAATCACAAATCTATTTAGTTTTTAACCAATTAGAAGGATTATAGTGTATTTACACTGAGCTAAGAATTAAATGGTATTATTGCAGTGTTTTCATCAAAGTAAAGCTGGCCATAGATGGAGCGATTTTTTTCCTGCAACCAGGGGTTGCAGGAAAGGAAATCGATTGATTCCCTCCCGTGGAGTGGGGGAAGACCATCCCAGCTGGGAGAACACAGCAATTACTAGCAATATTGCTACTAGCAACAGTCAAATGCTAAATCCGACAGATCAACTTGGGTACATTCAGCTTGCCCATACATGGTTCGAATCTTGGCTGGTCCCTGCTAAACCGGCTGAGAATAAAACCATCTTTGGTAGACATAACTTTGTTTGTGGCTTTCCTATCTTAAAGCAGAGCTCCACTCAAAAGGGGACGCTCCACTTGTTCGGACCCTCCCCCCCCCCCTTCACTGTCATATTTGACACTTTTTGGGGGGAGCTGGTACCTGGTTTTGACAGGTACCCGTGCCCACTACCAGATAAGATCGCAGCAGTGATCGACAAGCATTTTCGGCTCCTCCTCCTTCCCCCACAGCCACACACACAGGTCCCAGAAGATGACAGGACCATTCAGAAAGCGCAGCGTGACTCAACAGGCTGTGAAGCATGAAGGCTTTCCCTTACAATGCCGGCGCTTGCACCCAAAGCCGTTTGACGAATCGGCTTGGGGTGCTGACATCACGGGATCCCTGGACAGGTAAGTGTCCTTATATTAAAAGTTAGCAGCTACAGTATTTGTCGCTGCTGACTTTTCCTCTTTTTTTCCCCAGACTGGAGCTCTTCTTTAACATGCTTGGTCTCCCAAATTTTGTATAAAGCAGCTTTTCTCAAGGGTTCCATGGATCCTTAGGATTCCCCTAGAGCAGTGATGGCGAACCTATGGCACGCGTGCCACAGCTGGCACACAGAGCCATCTCTGTGGGCACACGAGAGGGTCCAGGACACAGCTAGAGGTCTCCATCTCCTCTCAGACCGCCTCTTTTTCCATCCCCCCTCTGTGTCCCCCTCTCTCTCAGCTCACCCCTCTCTCAGCATCTCTCTCTCTGTCCCCCTTCTCCTTTTCTGTTCCCCCTCTCTCACACCCCTCTCTGTCTGTCCCCCGCTCTCTCGCTCTCTCTGTTCCTCTCTCTCTCTCTCTGTTCCTCCTCCTCTCTCTCTCTCTCTCTCTCTGTTCCTCCTCTCTCTCAGCATTTCTCTCACACCCCTCTCTCTGTCCCCCTCCCTCTCAGAATCTCTCTCACACCCCTCTCTCTGTTCCCTCTCTCTTTCAGCATATCTCTCACACCCCTCTCTCTCTCTGTCCCCTCTCCATCTCACACACCCCTCTCTCTCTCTCTCACCCCCCCTCTCTCTCACTCACACCCCTCACTCACACACACACACACACACACACACACACACACACACACACACACACACACACACACAACCCCTCTCTCTCTCTCTCACACAACCCCTCTCTCTCGCGAATTGCTGTGTTGGCACTTTGCAACACAAAACCAATGTATTTGTTTCAGTTTGGGCACTCTGGCTCAAAAAGGTTCGCCATCACTGCCCTAGAGGTATATACAAGTTCCTTGAGCAATGAGGCAAATTCTTCCTCTTAGATACATAACCACTGACAACAATGCTAATTTTAGCTATATGTAAAGTGGGAGATTCCCCCAATGTAAGGTGCATTCTTCTTAGTGACCATCACACTAATGCATCCTTTTTCAAATAGGGTGCCCAGGCAACTGGAAACACCTTCAGGTTCTTCAGGGGTGCCTTGGCATAATGCCTACGGGCCAGTAGATAGACGAAGCTTGACTTTTACTTAAAAGGTTTTACTTGTGCACCATTACATCCTTCCAGCCATTGGTATCCTAACATACAATGACATCATCATCAGGCGCCTGCACAACATCCTTGTTTGCCCGTCCCCTGCCCCTCTCCTTCAGCACTGGGGTCACATTAGCTGAGAGAGTGAGAGAAGGTAATGGAGAAGAGAAACACTGTAATACTAGTCAGTACCAAAGGTGCATTTGCTTTGGAAGAATAAATCACCTCTAATGTTGGGTGTCCAACTTGTGTCTATGTTGCTGCAGTTTGGAAAACTATTAGTTCCGTTTTTTACATTTTAGAATGGGGTGCCTCCAGTGCATCCTTTAAAATTCTGCACAAACGTACCATGATCTGTGTATATATATATATATATATATATATATATATATATATATATATATATATATATATATATATATATATATATATATATATATATAGTAATTATTGGCCGGGGTTCTGTGAGACCAGAAAATTATTTGAACGTTTTTTCTGTGTTAAAATGCTCGAGCAAGGCTGGTATAAAATGAATTTGTAGAATATCTGTCAGGGAGCTCTGTATTTCACTTATTCTATCCCCTGCCTTAGGGCCCGTGTCGATGGAGAATTGTTTACTTCAAGTGGGTTTTGCATTCCTATACAAGTCTATGGGGAAGCAAAACCCACTTCAAGTAAATCAAATGCTCCGGTCAATGAATCCTGAATGATCTCAAAACATCTTAAACTGATGCCACTGACACTGAAGACCAAAGCCCATCAACACCTGCCCTAAAGTAAATCTGTGCCATGCAAGGATAAGCAACAGGTTAACTTTAATGTCTGCCTCCATCCTGCGCATACATGACATCCTTTCGCTCTTTCAACCACTGCAAGCAAAGAGAATATCAGGTACTTCTGAATATGGAGAAGCATGCGACCCATTCTCCTTTCCCTCCATATGACAGTGTTGGTGCTTGGCAACTTCCTAGAGCGGTCACATAGGAGCAGAAAAAGAGTCCCGACCACTGCGTGAGCTCCAACTGGGATCAACTCAGAAATGTCTTCTCCTTGTTCCCAGCCAAGGAAATATTAGATGCTGTAATGGTCATTTTTAAAGTGGTAGTAAACTCTGTACTACCACTTGTACCTACAGGTAAGCCTATAGTAAGGCTTACCTGTAATTACTGTGAATATCTCCTAAACTTGCACAGTTTAGGAGTGTATGCAGCCAATGACATCATTGGCGCATGCGCTCTGAAGGTCCAAATTACAGTGCCGGACCTTCAGAGCCCATGCCAAAAACGTGGCTCCCGCGTGCATGCGTGGGAGTGGCGTCATCGTGGCTCCAGACAATCACATAGCCGGAGCTCGCAAACCCAGAAGACAGACGGGGAAATAGGTCAGCCCTCTCAGCGGTGACTTTACAATGCTGGATGGCTTTGTTCCAAGGTGAGTATTTCATAATGTGCTAGTATGCAATGCATACCAGCACATTATGCCATTGTCTTGCAGGTTTTTTAATACCGGAGGTTTACAACCGCTTTAAAGTGAGCCTGCCTATTGCTTTGCCCTTCATGGGTAATCTACTGGTTCAGTTTGAGAGGTTAATCAGTGAGACAAAGGGTGCATTGCATTCAATAAGTTGGTGACTTGAAGATTCGCATTGGGACAAAAAGCAGTAAAGCGCATCCACTGTGTAAAACTAAAGCAGAGCCTAAGGCCCCTTTCACACCTATACGACTTGTCCCACGATTTGGGACTGCAAAGAAGCATGACAAGTCGTTCCCCATGATTTCCAATGACAGCCATTCATATTAGTACGACTTCAAGTCCTTCCGACTTCAAAAGTAGTCCCTGCACTACTTTGGTCCGATTTTGATGCCACTTACACAGGTATTCCTTGAAATCGCGGTAAAATCGTGCGACTTTGAAGTCGCACAAGTGTGAAAGGGGCCTAAGAATGTACTAAGAAAATATGGCTGCGCTTATGTACATAAATACAAGCAAAACAAAATACAAACATAGAAACAGTTTTTAGAGCACTAACATACATTCATAAAATCATCTAGATCAAGCTGATCTCTTATACGCTGTATCCAAAAAACATAGGTGAAATTATAATAGATTCCCCTTCCTACCTACCTATTAGAGCTGCACAATTAATCGTCAAGAATCGTTATCGCGATCTTGACTAAAGTTTTTCACAATTCTTTCTATGCAAAGAATTCTCTCTGCTCTTCTGAAGCCACAGCCATCAAAAGAAAGCAAGAGAAAAACTGGGCAGTCTGCCAAGACTCATAACATTCTTTATTAGTTGAACTTAAGTATAAACATTGTAACAATTTGTCAATGGAATAGACTTTGTGTAAGTGAAAAAAGTTTAACCACTTAAACACTAAACCTTTTTCTGACATTTGTTGGTTTCAAGTTAAAATCTTTTTTTTTTGCTAGAAAATTACTTAGAACCCCCAAACATTATATATATTTTTTTTTTAGTAGACACCCTAGAGAATAAAATGGTTGTTGTTGCAATATTTTATGTCACACTGTATTTGCGCAGCGGTGTTTCAAATGCAAATTTTTTTTTTTTTTAATTACTATAATGAATAAAAAAATTTTATAAAATAAAAAATAAAATAAAATAATAACCAGTAAAATTAGCCCAAAAAATCGTGATTCTCATTTTGGCCAGAATCGTGCAGCTCTACCTATCCTGTAAAAAAAAAAAAAAAAAGATCCGTATACTTACCTATTTTTAATCCGCTCCAGTCACATGATCCTGCAGCTTTGGCTCCCTTGTATAAGGGAATGCTAAACAAAGGCTGTAAATTCCTAGAGCCGTGATGTCACCCATTGGCTCCAATGGCCCAACTATTGTGGGCACTCCCCTGCAGCCGTTGTACTCTGACTTGGAGGAGCCAGTGCTGCAGGGTCAGATAACTAGACAAGAGCAGATTAAAAATAGGTTAGCATACACACTTTTTTTAGATAGGGTAGGCAGGATAGGTAGAAGGCGGCTCCCCTGTGTAAGGGAGTACTCAACAAAGTCTGTGAATTCTGGAGCCATGACATCACCCATGGAGTCCAAATGCCCAGCTGTTATTGGCACTCCCCTGCAGCAGCTGCTCTCTGACATAGGGAAGCTGGCGCTGCAGGATCACATGACTAGACCAGAGCAGATTAAAAAAAGTTAAGTACACAGACTTTTTTTATATAGGGTAGGCAGGATAGGTAGGAGGAGACTCTCTTATGTAAGGGAATGCTCAACAAGGCTGTTTATTCCTGGAGCCATGATGTCACCCCTGAAATCCAATGGCCCAGCCATTGTGGGCACTCCCCTGCAGCCGCTGCTCTCTGAAATAGAGGAGCTGGCACTGCAGGAATAAATGAATAGACCAGATCAGATTAAAGATAGGTTAGTACGCACACTTTTTGTATATAGGATAGGCAGGATAGGTAGGAGGCTCCCCTGTGTAAAGGGAGTGCTCAACAAGAGCTGTGAATTCCTAGAGCCATGACCTCACCCATGGGCTCCAAAGGCCCAGCTGTTGTTGGCACTCCCCTGCAGCAGCTGCTCTGCGACATTGGTAAGCCAGTGCTGCAGGATCACATGACTAGACCAGAGCAGATTGAAAATAGGTAAGTACACAGGCCTTTTTTTTATACAGGGTAGGCAAGATAGATAGGAGGAGGTTCTCCTATGTAATGGAATGCTCAACAAAGGCTGTGAATTCCTGGAGCCATAATGTCACCCATGGGCTCCAATGGCTCAGTCATTGTGGGCACTCTGCTGCAGCCGCTGCTCTCTGAAATAGAGCAGCTGGCGCTGCAGGATTAAACGAATAGACAAGAGCAGATTAAAAATAAGGAAGTATGCACACTTTTTGTATATGGGGTAGGCAGGATATGTAGAAGGAGGCTCCACTGTGTAGGGAAGTACTCAACAAGGGCTGTCAATTCCTAGAGCCATGGTGTCACCCATGGGCTCCAAAAAGGTCCAGCTGTTGTTGGCACTTCCCTGCAGCAGCTGCTCTCTCATATAGGGAAGCTGGCGGTATTTTTTTTAATACAGGGTAGGCAGGATATATAGGAAGGGGGGGAGAGGGAACAGTTTTAAGAATAGTTCTACTTAAGCCTTTCTTTACCTTTAAGAACAAGTTGCCGAGTAATGCAGAAATAAATAAATACCGACAGTAACGAGGGAGAATAACATGGAAAAAAGGAAGAAAGGAGGCCAACTCGGAATGAGAAAATGTTCTTTTTTATTTTTCATCGTGTAACTGGCCTCCTCCCATACACAACAATAGCTTAATAATTATCTTCATCTCGTCTCAGAAACTGTCAATAACCCGAAATGAGAGAGGCCCAGTGCCTGATAATATCGCAGACAATATGCAGAGACCCCCAGAGCACAATTGCAACAAACTAATATTGGAGCGGCAAAACAACATTACCTCCAAAAGGAAATCTGCATAATTAATTTCGCTATTGTACAAAATGAATTTAAACAAATGAATTTAGTTGGGAGGGGGGGCAGACAGCTGTCATGCGGGACCCACTAAGCTCCAATTAAAAGCTCAAAATACTAATTAATTAACCCTTTGTGTCCTACAGGGATATGGGGGAAGAGGTTTGATTTCAACAGGGAGGGGAACGAGCTGCTTACTCATTACCTGCATGTTCTCCAACACTTGTAAACTCAGTCAACAGTTTCCATCTGCCTTGCTAAAGAGCCATTTATGTACTTACCTTCACAGAGTAAGGTTAATCCTCTTAGCACCATTAATATATAACTGTTTCCTCACTTATAATCCAGCCATAATGAGTTCCAAGCAAAGCCTATGGGCACTGCACTGCTTTTTGTGACTGTTTTTGTTTTACGTATTTTGTGTTAAGTGTTCTTGGATCTCAAATTCTCTATTAGCTCTCAAGCACAGGTGGATCAACTGGTAATAATTATAAGCTGTAAAAAAAGCACAGGGCTGCCAGAGATAATGTGAGAAAGCTTAAAGAATATAATATACAAAACAGTTTTATACCACAGCTGTTCACTCCGGAGAAATCTGGGTCCATCATTGAGAAGGTATACTGTTACCAAAATCTGAAATGCCATGGCAAAAACAATCGTCACATGATCAGGAGCACCCTGGTAAATGCAGGTACCGTGAGCTAGATGCCACCCATCATGAATAAATACAAAAAGATAATTACAAAAAAAAAAAAAAAGTATACAACACAGCTCTCATTGCATCATTCCTCTGTAGACACAGGTTTAAAGTGTTGTTGTGTGTGAAGTTACAGTATAGTAGAAAAAACTAAAAATGACATACAATATGCTTAAAGGGGTGTTTCAGCTAAAAAAAAAAAGTAGCTGCATACTTTAATAAGTACACTTACCCTCCCAGGGCGCCCGCGATGTCGGTCGTGGAGGCCGAGATGTCCCTCGGCGCTCCGGTCCCAGCGCCGCAATCCTCAGTAAGGGAAACAGGCAGCGAAGACTACGGCTTTGCTGCCCGTTTCCTACTGCGCAACGCTTTGTGAATGGGGAACGCGATGTGTTGTGGGACACACAGTTCCCATAACACACCGTGCCTCTTTCACTAGAAGACGGCGCTAGGAGCAGAAGACAGAACAGTTCCGCGGAACAGGAAGAGGCAGATTAGGACGATCTGCCTAGCAACAGCCATTTCTGGTAAGTAAAAAAAAATATATATATATTTTTTTTTCATTTTAAATTTTTATTAACATTTTTATCAAGTTTTTTTTTCAGGGTGGCCCTCCACTTTAAAGTTCTAATTTCTTAATTTGTTCACCATTTTTTTTTTTTATTCTGTGTACATTTAATCCCCATAAATAATATGAAATCAATGTAGAGATCCCCATCTGCGCTAATTTCCTTTATGCCTGTGTCTTCAATTCATTCTGATCAGTCGCACGATTACGATTACAGAAGCATTCATGAAAATATAATCAAGTAACTGATGTGCAAATTACATAGTTACAAGGGTTGTAAAGGCTCAAGGTTTTTTTACCTTCACACATTCTATGCTTGAAGGTAAAAAAAACTTCTGTGTGCAGGGTAGGCAAGATAGAGCCATTGGCTCCCACTGCTGTCAATCACAGCCAGTGAGCCAATAAAGGAGAAGGGGCGGGGCCAAGCCACAGCTCTGTGTGGAAACACAGAGCAGCAATTAGAGAGCTAGCCTGCTTGGGTTCCCCCTATTGTAAGCCGCTTGCTCTGGGGCATTCAGTAGGAGGGAAGGGCCAGGAGCGCTGGCAGAGGACCCGAGAAGAGGAGGATCGGGGGCTGCTCTGTGCAGAACCACTACACAGAACAGGTAAGTATAATATGTTTGTTAATTTAAAAGAAAAAAAATATATGTTGCCTTTTATTATTACTTTAACCAGTCAACGACCGCCCACCGCACATATACTGCAGCAGGGCGGCCGCTCTGCGCCAGATCACGTACCTAGTACAGGCGGTTCCCGGGTTACAAACAAGATAGGGACTGTAGTTTTTTTCTTAAGTTGAATCTGTTTGTGAGTCGGAACAGGTAAATTTTTTAAGTGTAGCTCCAGCCAAAAAATCTATTTTTAAGTTTTTTAGATAGCAAGGGTTGTTACCCCTGTAACATTTGTTTTGCTGTTTGTGCCCCTGTTTAGAAGATTTCACCTCACCTTCTGTCCCAATGACAATTGGATTTTGAAAATTTTGGGTTGTTAGGGAAACATGGACAGGTGATAAAGCTTCAGTGGAGACACCTTTTACCCATATCAACTCTTCCAGGAGTGAATTTCCCTTCCTTAGGGGTGGATCTCCTCTCACTTCCTGTTGTCTCCCTCCGTTTGTAAGTAGGAGTCGTTTGTAAGTCGGATTTTTGTAAGTAGGGGACCCCCTGTACATGATCTGACAGTTCCAGATCTGGGATGCGCACATGCTGCCAGCGTCCCGCTCCCGCTGTGATTAAACACAGCGGGGGCCCAGAAGTGTGTACCGCAGACTCAATGTCTGCCGCCACCTGCCAATTGTATAGGGCCAGGCAGAATGACATGTTAACTATGTTAACAAGGCAGATTGTTGTTCTGTAAGAAGGGAAGGCACAGATCCTTTGTTTCTGCTAAGCAAGTACATGGATCTTTGCCTTCCCCTAGCCAAAGCACCACCCCCCACAGTGAGTAAGCACAACCTAGGTATACATTTAACCCTTTGATCGCCCGAAACATGTTTCGGCCCCCAAAATTTTGGTATATCCCTAATAAGTTCCCCTGCAATCAATGTAGACTCAGTTTAAATTGGATTCCATCAAACCGAGTTAGTTGGTCAGCGTGGAAAATCATGAGTCATTCTGCAGTGCTGAGAGATTTTGTTCATGAATACGTGTCACATACCTAGTGGTAGAGCCCAATATGCAGAGAAAGGCCTCTCTTACACCTCTGACTCGAGAACCCCTGATACAGCAGACAGGAGGTGCAGGAGTGCAGAGTGGCACGAGTTCCTGGCAGGATCGCCTATGGAGGAGCTGGCTTGGAACTTCCGATGACACCACGGAGGACCACCAACAAGAAAGGAGACCAGGAACAGCAGGTAGGCTGAAGACTGTAGCAGGATGGTAATGGAGTGCCAAAGACTGGAAGATAGACACAGCAGCTAGCAAAGTGGGTGTTCTGTAGGTAGGAAACACAGGCAGGTGCAGGCAGAATGGTTCATACACAAGCGGGCAGATCAGATCAGCGGGCAGATGCGGAGGCTGAAGTGACCTCAAGATACAGGCTGGGTCGGTAGCAGGCGGGCAGCAAGGTAACCAGAGGAATAGGCAGAATCAGTGTCAGAGACAAGCCGGGGTCAGATGCAGGCAGATGGCAGGAGTAGTCAGGAACAAGCCAAGTTAGCAACTGGAACAGGTTTAAAAGGTAACAGGTAGCAGGAATCACAGGCAACGCTGTAGACCAGACAGCATTGATCCTGGGTACTAGCCTCGGTTAAATAGCCCATCTAGCGCCAAGACCTGTCACAATGTGTGTGCGCACAACCATTCGCATTCCAGGACTCTAGTTTGCGCACGTGCGGCTTTCTTCATTGGGACGTGGAGGGACAGGCATTCTTCTGCGGGGTGCCATCTTGGTTGCTGGCGTGCCTTTCTTGACAATACGATTGTATTTTATTCAAACAAATTATGAGATTACATGGTGGATGTGATTGATAATTTAAGACTGCATCATGAATGCATCACTACTGATTGAAATCCACTTCCCTGTGTGTGGCATATCGATTGATTGAATTGTCAGCTATAGATAAATTATTCCTATTTGAAGAGATCAATCGGAAAATAAAGAATTAATTGAAGCAAGTCTGGCCACCATGACAGACAGTGGAACAGAGCGAATATTGCTGGTGGGATCATCAGTGACCATTTAATGTCTGTGAGAATCAACCCAGTGTAGACATTACCTGTGCATTTTCTGTTCTGCCTGTATCAAGGTGATCAGGTTAAGCACCCAGTTACGACACTTTCAGGCTAATTAGAATTTTATTAAATAGCTTTTTATTCTGCTTGGCTTAATTCGCCAAGATAACAGACATAATCCATAACACATAAAAATCAACCAGCGGTAAGCAGCGCTTCTCCCATGCAGCGATGTGTGGCCCGAGTCCAACACGAAGACCTCTTACTGTGGGAAAGCAGATGCAGAAGTACATTGTCATTCTGGGTGTATCTACAGGTGGCAGTGTTTTCTCTATCCCAATTTGCATTCATATTTGCACATAATTATTTGCAATGCGCTTTGGAGAATATGACTGATGGTATCTAAAATGCATAGCAAGCAGAATAGGAATTAACTGGCTCCATTTTGTGTATTCTTTCTTGTGTTAAGTCCTCTTACTTTCTGCTTCTCCCCTGTGTACATTTCTGTTGTCATCACAGCATGCATATTTTTTAATAAAAGATTCACTGCTTTCCAAGGACATCACTAGCTTTATCTGCCCTTATTTTATTACTTTAAAGAAAAAAAATATAAAAAAAAATATATTCAAATAAAATCAAGTAGATGGAAACCCTAATGGTATTCATGTCATATAGCATTGTGTAGAATAAACAATTGCCATTTGTCAGGCGTGTGTAATGCTTCTGCTCCTCATTCCAACGTCCTGTTTTGGTTGTGGCATTCTCCTTGTTTGTCTGTCTGTCTGCCAAAAAGTGATTGATGTGGCCAGTCTCTGGGTGGAGACCAAACCTGATTTTTGCCAGCCAAGCCTGCAGTCTCGTGTGTGATACTGCATTTGTAACACGTGCTCTGAGCTCTCTGACTGTCCGCCCTGCTCTGCTGGTGGGATTCCCTTGTCGACTACCTCGGAACGAATAATCGACTACTCTCTGACTTTTGACTTCAGATTTGACCCTGACTATTCTGAACCTTGCCTATCTTGTACCTGGACTGTCATTGAAACACTCTGTCTGTCTGCCAACCACAAGTACCTGTTTGCTTTGCTCAGTTCATGCCTTCGAGCCCCTATATGGTGGCCAGGCACTTAGCATTATGTATAAGTCCTGGGGGCAACCAAGTACCGGTAGGCCTGCTTGCTTATGGGAAAGGGGACTTCTATAGGTAAGGAACACAGAAGCCAGCTATAGTGCCTGACCATCTGTGTTAGGTATAAGCGTGACACCATTTATTTTCAATATAACAACACCTGTTCACATGTTTATCCCTTTTTTGCAACTCAATGCAGTTAATCTCCTGCAGCCTTTCAGCTACTTCCCATCTACATGTACTGTAGAGATGGAATTTCTCAGGGCGGGTTTCTTGATGGTGACAACAGTGGACCATGTTGTATAACATGTTGAAAGCTTACTTGCAATGTAGCGCTGCTGAAACATATCAGCCGAAAGAAGAAAAGGTGCAGATAATGGCACCGAAAAGGATGCGGGGTCTCCCCCAGGGTGCCGCACATTGCGGCGGTGTCAACCTGGCGGCTCAGTCAGTCCTCCCATCCTCCTCCTCTCGCACAGTGGCGATCTCCCTGTGTCACAGAGCTGAATTGTCCCGCACAAACAAATGGCAACCACCCCAACCTAGCCTTTGCAAAAAGGAGCACATGGAAGGATGACACATGTCAAAAAACAACGAAGCAAAAATGCCCAGCTCACTTACCAGGCAGCCTGCAACAAACCGAATTGACCCTGTCTAACAGTTCACATTAAAATCAGGGGGTTTAATTTGCACACATTTACAAATACGTACGTAAGCCGCAGTGGCCATGTAACGGCACTCCAGTGTACTGCAGTCCCAACTATAATTTTGAGAGTCTCCAAAGTTGGAGCACATATATAATAATGAAAAAGTATAAGACAATAAGCGCAGCCAGTATATGTGTGTATCATCTGTTCGCACTGGTGAGCTGATCGACATTTAGTATTTTGAAGTGCACCAGCATGGAAGTTCCCCCTTTGTTCCCAATAGGGGACAAGGTGGCAGCAGATTACAACACTTTTGGGTCGTTTAGGTCATCTGTGATGCCATTTCGGGTCCAGCCTGGGCCACTGTGGAGCTGGTAAGCGTGCTTGCTGTACTTAAAGTGATTGTAAAGTCTTGTTTTTTTTTTTTTTTTTTTTTAAATAACAAACATGTTATACTTGCCTGCCCTGTGCAGTGGTTTTGCCCAGAGCCTCTTCTTCTCGCGTCCCTCTTCGGCGCTCCTAGCCCCTCCCTCCTGTTGAGTGACCCCACAACAAGCAGCTTGCTAGGGGGGGACCGGAGCGGAGCGCAAGCTGTGTGTCCATTCATACCATCTCTCCTGATTGGCTGACTTTGATTGACAGCAGCGGAAGCCAATGGCGCCACTGCTGTGTCTCAGCCAATCAGGAGGGAGAGTCCCGGGTGGCAAGGGACTCGTTAAAATCGCTGGATAGAAATGGGGCTCAGGTAAGTATTAGTAGGTGCTGGGGGGGGAGGGGGAGCTGCACACAGAAGGTTTTTTATCTTAATGCCTAGAATGCATTAAAAGGGTTGTAAGGGCAGAAGGTTATCTTAATGCATTCTATACATTAAGATAAAAAACCTTCTGCGTGTGGCAGCCTCCCCGACACCCCCTAATTACTTACCCGAGCCCCTTCTCTCTGCAGCGATGTCCAGGAGTGTCTTAGCTGTCCCAGACACTCCTCCTGATTGGCTGAGACACTGCAGCGGCGCCATTGGCATCAATCAAAATCAGTCAGCCAATCAGGGAAGAGAGGGGGTGGGGGCAGGTTGGGGTCCCGTGTCTGAATGGATACACAGAGCTCCGATTCAGCTCGGGTGCCCCCTGTATCAAGCTGCTGGCTGAGGGGCACTCACCAGAGGGAAGGGCCAGGAGAGCAGAAGAGGGACCCGAGTAGAGGAGGATTGGGGCTACTCTGTGCAAATCCCACTGCACAGAGCAGGTAAATATAACATGCTTGTTATTTTATTTTTTAACAAGCCTTTACAGGTGGTGAATCACTGAGTAACTTTGGGGTCACGGACCTATTCTTTTAAACACGCCAAGATTCCTCATATGAATGCACACATATATGTTTTGTTCTTATTTTTTGCTCTGCACTATTTCCATATACACAATTTTGATTCATTTATGTCAATTGAGGTGCTGGCAGCTGTTAATCCCCTTGTAGCGCAATTCATTTTTTCCCTTTTTTCCAAGGTATTAGCTAGCAGTAGGGCCATTGGTGTTAGATAGGGTGAAGCTCTGCTTTAATATCTAGGACGATCAAGGGGTTAAATGTGCGCCTAACAATGTAAAGTGTGTGTAATGTGTGCTGCTTTTACTAATATATCTTTGTTTCTTATACCCGCCTAGCAGGGATGCAGGGATAAGAAACAGAGTGATCATTCCCTCTGTAAAGAGAACTGTGTCGATTGTCAACATAAGGCTCTGGGCTGTGATTGGAAACAGCCGATCAGCAGGTCCTAGCCATGAATTAGTGTCCGGGACATGCTATACAGTTATAGCAGGTGTTGGTGCGGGGGGGGGGGGGGGGGGAATGATTGCGCCCTAAACCTGGAAGCAGGTTGCTTTGCCTGCACGGGACGCCGGTCCACAGTACATTGCGGGAGGGCTAGCCGAAAGTGATTCATCCCCCAGACAATTGGCTGTATATCTACTTTGCAGAAGGACAGCTTAACAGAAGTAATTTCTTAGGTAAAAAATTTAAATTAGGGAATTTTGAAAACAAAAATTGCTAATTGCTTTACATTCTATTTTCAAGATGACTACAAATTAGCTGTAAAGATTATGTAACCCTAAAAACAGAGAACTTCAAATATTTCTGCCTACCAGTCCTTTGTTGTGGAGGCTACATTTATTTTCATGTTTCAGGCTAAGGACATGTTCAGCAAGTGCAGAAAATACCTGTTGATCTTTCTAGAAATGCAGTGCCCTTGTCACATCCCATGAGCTAAAAATTGAGCACAAAAGAACCTCATCTTTACTTTGTACACTACTGTTCCCATTAATCCACCAAGTAATAGGGATGAACATAGGCCGACATATTAATTCAATCTTTTTTTTATTGAGATAGAAAATTGAGATAGAAAAAAATGACACAGTAAACATATATGTCTTTCAATAACACATAAACAGATACATATAACTTTGCTACAGTGGTGGCATATCGTCTTATGGTTCAGGTAATTTTGAGCTTCGGTTGTTTTAGTGTGACATATGAGCCTGTATACCTACATCGTCTAATCTGGGTTATTATGAGGCCGACATATTTGATGTCTACCCTGTGTGACAATCGTGGCTGTCCCATAGAGGTTGATTTACTAAAACTGGAGAGTGCAAAATATGGTGCAGCTCTGCATGGTAGCCAATCAGCTTCCAGGTTTTATTGCCAAATATTAAAGGATAAGTCCACCCTAACACTAAAATCTATAGACATCCACAATCTAACACTAACCTATCTAACCCTGTAAAGAAGAAATCGGTATACAGTACATACCTTTTTTGAAGCTGGTCCGGTCTCCATCGACGAAAGCTCTGCAGAGGACACAGTCAACAACAGCTGCAAAATGAATGTGACGTCACCCATAGACTTTCTATGGGGCTTCCGTTGTCGGCACCCACCTCCACAGCAAAGCCGCAGCTGACATCTCAGCATGGGATTGGATCGGGTCGGCTTAAAAAAAGGGTATGCATACCGTTTTTTTCTTTACTGGGTTAGATAGGTTAGTGTTAGATTTAGATCATGAATGTCTGTAGATGTAGAGTTTAGTGTTAAGGTGGACTTAAGGTGGAGTTATCCTTTAACCACTTCAGCCCCGGACCAATTTGCAGCTAAAGGACCAGGCCCCTTTTTGCGATTCGGCACTGCGTCGCTTTAACTAACAATTGTGCGGTCGTGCGATGTGGCTCCAAAACAAAATTGGCGTCCTTTTTTTCCCACAAATAGAGCTTTCTTTTGGTGGTATTTGATCGCCCCTGCGGTTTTTATTTTTTGCGCTATAAACAAAAATAGAGCGACAATTTAGAAAAAAATGCAATATTTTTTACATTTTGCTATAATAAATATCCCCAAAAAATATATAAAAAAACATTTTTTTTCCTCAGTTTAGGCCGATACGTATTCTTCTACATATTTTTGGTAAAAAAAAATCGCAATTAGCGATTATTGATTAGTTTGCGCAAAAGTTATAGCGTTTACAAAATAGGGGATAGTTTTATAGCATTTTTATTAATATTTTTTTTTTTATTAGTAATGGCGGCGATCAGCGATTTTTATTGTGACTGCGACATTTTGGCGGACACATCGGACATTTTTGACACATTTTTGGGACATTTGTCATTTATACAGCAATCACTGCTATTTAACTACTTGCCTACCAGCCACGAACACCTCCTTACTGACCAAGCCATTTTTCAGCTTTCAGCGCTGTCGCATTTTGAATGACAAATGCGCGGTCATGCAACGCTGTACCCAAATAAAATTTTTATCATTTTTTCCCCACAGATAGAGCTTTATTTTGGTGGTATTTGATCACCTCTGCGGTTTTTATTTCTTGCGCTATAAACAAAAGAAGAGGGACAAGTTTGAAAAAACATAATATTTTTTTTACTATTTATTATAATAAATATCCAATTTTTTTTTTTTTTTTTAAACAAATTTTTTCCTCAGTTTAGGCCAATACGTATTCTTCTACATATTTTTGGTAAAAAAAATCGCAATAAGCGTATATTGATTGGTTTGCGCAAAAGTTATAGCGTCTACAAAATAGGGGATAGATTTATAGCATTTTTATTATTATTTTTTTTTTTTTTTACTAGTAATGGCGGCGATTTGCGATTTTTATCGTGACTGCGACATTGCGGCGGACACTTCGGACACTTTTGACTCATTTTTGGGACCATTCACATTTATACAGCGATCCGTGCTATAAAAATGCATTGATTACTGTATAAATGTGACTGGCAGGGAAGGGGTTAACGCTAGGGGGCGCTGCAGGGGTTAATGTGTACCCTATCTTGGTGATTCTTACTGTGGGGGGAGGGGACTGACTGGGGGAGGAGACCGATCGGTGTCCCTATGTACAAGGGACACACCATCGGTCTCCTCTCCTCTGACAGGACGTGGATCTGTGTGTTTACACACACCGATCCACGTCCTGCTCGATTACCGGGCAATCGCGGGTGCCTGGCGGTCATCGCGACCGCCGGGCACGCGCACCGAGGCCCCAGCTACGCGGCGGCGGCGCGCGCGCCCCCCAGTGGCCAAATTGTAGACGACGTCATATGATGGCGTCCCGCCACAGTAGCTGAACCGTCCCGCCGTCATTTGACAGTGGGCGGTCAGCTAGTGGTTAAATAGCACTGATTCCTATGTAAATGACAGTTGTAGTTAGGGGGTTAACCACTAGGGGGCGGGGAGGAGTCAGTGTGACGTGTTGTGTTTTTTTTTACAGTAGGGGGGCGTGGCTGTACGTCTGACGTCATTGATCGGCGTTCCCGATGACAGGGAACCGCCGATCACTGACAGTCAGTGTAGGAAGCGCGGGGAGAGGTTTGTTTACATAGACCTCTCCCCGTTCTTCAGCTCCGTAACCCGATCGCGGGATACCAGCGGCGATCGGGTCCGCTGGTCCCGCGGCCGGGGTCACGGAGCTCCCGACCGGGTCGCGAGCGCGCCGCTAGCGGCGCGCGCGCGACCACGGGCAGGCACATGCACGATCACGTACCGGTACGTGATTCTGCCTGCCCGTGCCATTCTGCTGACGTATATATGCAGTGGCCGGTCGGGAAGTGGTTAAAGGGGTTGTAAAGGATTTTTATTTTTTTTTCTAAATAACAAACATGTTATACTTACCTCCACTGTGCAGCTCGTTTTGCACAGAGTTGCCCCGAACCTGGTCTTCTGGGGTCCCTCGGCGGCTGTCTCGGCTCCCCCTGCAAGTACTTCTCACCTTTATGCGAGCTCCCTCACATGGTCTGGAGTACTTGCAGGCGCGCTCCCATGATACAGGCGGCGGCTTATAGCCGCTCGCTGTATCACTCGACCCCGCCCCCAGCGCGCTGCGTCATTGGATGTGATTGACAGCAGCGCGAGCCAATGGATGCGCTGCTTTCAATCCATCCAGTGTAACCAATCAACGGCCAGGCTGAATGGCGAAGAGGATGTCGGGGGCGAGCGCCGGACTTTCGAGGAGTCGGGGGGGGGGGGCGGCATTGTCACATGTTTTTTCACCTTATTGCATTAAGGTGAAAAAACGTTTACCTTTACAACCCCTTTAATTGAACGAGCTGAAGTTAGAAGTGGATTGGCTACCATGCAGAGCTGCACCAGAGTATTCACTCTCCGGTTTTAGTAAATCAACCCCATAGACACAACAGAAAAAGAAGTGTAAACTCAAAAAGGAAAGGAAGTCTTAGATTTGCAGGATCACCGGGTGAAAACAGAAGGGAAAAATAAATAAATAAATAAAAAAAGAATGCAGCCACCACCTCTATGGAGGAGTTGTATGGGTTTAGATACACTCAAAGGCCAGTCATTTCAAAAGTATATTAAAAAAAAATCTATTTCCCTATAAGATTAATATTTAAACAGATGAGTCAATTTTTAGCCTCATCTTAAATGTATACAACACATGTACTCATATAGTCTACAAAAGGAACAACAGCGCTGTCCATACATACAATTACATTGAATTAGGCAAATTATTTGCCCGTTTTTGACTACGTAATGATTTGAACCAGTCACCAGAGACCGTCCCTGACATCCACTATTGCCAGTAAGCTCAACTGTAGAATAATCTAAGACTTTGATCAGATACAAATTCCTCTGATCAACCTAAATTTTCAATTATATTATATATTTGCTAAACAAAATGGACTGGCTTTCCTGTGTATTACTGCTCTCTTTTATTTAACGGCATATTATAAATAATATTCTGGACCACTGCAAAGAAGCACACTGTGATAAAAAAAAAAAAAGGGGGGAAAGTCTGGCTCACTAGACTTCATTATCTCAGACAAAAACAAGGTGAACATTGTTAACAGCAGAACAATCACATGAGCGTAGAAACTGTCAAGTACTCCGGAGGATCACCGAATGGGCGAAACACAGTTCTGTACATACACACAAATAAAGGGAGCTGGGAATAAGACGTCATTAGAGCATCTACAGGATTAGAGGGGATGTCTGTTCCAAGTAGAGAAGGCATTAGCTGGAGAGAGCCGCAAAAGGTTATAAATGTGGTAGACAGCAAGACAATAGTAGAGGAACCATTCTGTATTAAATGGCAAGAGCACTAAAGAATCCAAATACCAATTCATGATCATGCACTCTGTGTAAGGGCTCATGCACACTACAGCTGTCAAATGCCAATTTATGTGCGTTCGATTGGGTTTTTTCCACCTATTAAACACCCCCCTATGTTAGCCTATGTGCCCATGCATATGTGGGTTATTAGAGGCATTTAGAGGCAGAAATCTGAACGCACCAAAATCGTGTTCAGGGAAGGAACGTCTGGGCAGAAAAAACACCCAACGTGCCTAAATGCAGGTAAGTGCATCTAAACGCACTTAGACACTAGGCACATTTAGTGAATGAGCATTTATTAATTTCAATGGCCAGAATAAATGAATATGCTGACCAATGAAATAAATAAATACCAAAATGGATCTAATGCGCCTAAACGCAGCTTTAGGCGTGTTTTTACCTTGCTTTTCCATCAGGAGAAAGAGCCTAGTGTGCATGAAGCCATTTGGTGACAAATAGGTAAAAAGTCAGGAAAATGGAGGTTGATTTAGACTTAGCAAAGTGAATTGTCTCCTCTTGCATCCAGAGCTACCAGTTCTCTTTGGGTAGAACAAAACTTGCGTCGTTTTTTCCCCCTCACCTGGGAGCTTGGCCTGTCGCCTTTGGCTCATAATTCATTTTGTAAACCCTGCTCAGTCCAGGAAGAATGTCCCCCATCCTCCCTGTCACTGCTGAGAAAGAAGAGGAAGCTCCTGTGACGTCACCAAACTGGCTAGAAGAGTAAAGGAAAAGGGTAGGTATAAAGTTGGATTTTGGAGTATGGGACGCTGGCATTTTTTCTTTATTTCTAGATATAATTTTGCTTTAAATGCACATAAAAGTTTTCCATAAAATTATAAGTATGGGTTTAAAAGAGAAGTATGGATTTGGGGGTCCTGCCGTGTACACACGAGCGGATTTTCCGTCGTAAAATTCTTGGATGCTTTTTCCGAAGGAATTCCGCTCAAGCTTGGCTTGCATACACGCGGTCACACAAAAGTTTGCTGAACTTTTGACCGTCAAGAACGCAGTGATGTACAACACTATGACGAGCCGAGAAAATTAAGTTCAATGCTTCTGAGCATGCATCGAATTGTTTCCGAGCATGCGTAGGAATTTTGCACGTCGGAATTGGTACAGAAGGTTGGAATTTCAGATCAAAACTTTTTCCGACCGAAAATTTAATTGAGAACCTGCTCTCAATCTTTTGCTAGCTGGAATTCCGCCAGCAAAATCTGATGGAGAATACACACGGTCGCATTTTCCGACCAAAAGCTCTCATCGGACTTTTGCTGGCGGAATTTCCAATCGTGTGTACGTGGCATTATTAACCACTTCAATACCGCCCACCGTCACAATCCACAAGGTGGATCTCCCATCCTGGGTGAACGTCATATGACGTCCTCCTATTCCCGGCCGTCTAGGGGGCGCGGGCGCGCCACCCGCGGCGTCACTCGGCACCCGCGATTGCCCGGGAAAAACAGCGGGACCGCGGAGCTGTGTGTGTAAACACACAGCTCCACGTCCTGTCACTGGAGAGGAGACCGATGATGTGTTCCAAGTACAGAGGAACACAGATCGGTCTCCTCCCCTTGTGAGTCCCCTCCCCCCCACAGTTAGAATCACTCACATAGGGAACATATTAACCCCTGCAGCGCCCCCTAGTGTTCACCCCTTCCCTGCCAGTCACATTTACACAGTAATCAGTGCAATTTTATAGCAACGATCGCTGTGTAAATGGTCCCAAAAATGTGTCAAAAGTGTCCAAAGTGTCCGCCGCAAAGTCGCAGTCACAGGAAAAAAAAAAAAAAAAAAAAAAAAAAAAAAAAATCGCAGATCGCCGCCATTACTATTAAAATAAAAAATAAAAATGCAATAAATCTATCCCCTATTTTGTAAACGCTATAACTTTTGCGCAAACCAATCAATAAACGCTTATTACGATTTTTTTATCAAAAATATGTAGAAGAATACGTATCGGCCTAAACTGAGTAAAACATTTTTTTTTTTTTTTTTTAAATGGATATTTATTATAGCAAAAAAGTAAAAAATATTGTGTTTTTTTCAAAATTGTTGCTCTTCTTTTGTTTATGGCGCAAAAAAAAAAAAAAATAAATAAATAAAAAAAGGGGGAGGTGATCAAATACCACCAAAAGAAAGCTCTATTTGTGGGAAAAAAGGACATCAATTTTGTTTGGGTGCAATGTCGCACGACCACGCAATTGTCAGTTAAAGCGACGCAGTGCCAAAATCGCAAAAAGTGCTCTGGTAAAGAAGGGGGTAAAATCGCCCGGGGCTGAATCGGTTAAAGTTTTATGATTACCTAGGTGGATGCATCATGGGTCCGATAGAGAACCGAGCCACTGAACATCGCCTCTGACTCGGTTCTCTCACCTGCCCGAGCTGAGAGCTGCTGTCTGTCAATCGCGGCTCGCTGAGAGGCTGAGACGACCATCAGTCCAGGCAGCTGGCGGATCCAGACTCCAAGAGTTGTTATTACACTGTGCCTGGACTGATTTGTGGGATGTCAGCAGAGAGCGAACTTCAAAAACAAAGAAGAGAGCAGCGCCATCTAAGTGCAGCGTGATAAAAACATTTTAATATAGGACAGACAATTTTAAACTCACAAGATTGTAGTGATTACAGCGCATGTGAAATGGTATAGGAAGTTCATTCATTCCTGTGGGAAGGCGGTCGGCTCGCAGGTGGAGAGGCAGCTCCCAATGCTCCCTGGTTCTCAGATTCGGCTCAGGGGCAGCTGGACAAGACAGTGCCAGATGGTGAAAGAGTGAAAGAGTGGGGAGCAGTGCCTGTTCAGAGCATGCATGCTCCTTCATCAGGATTGGCTGATTTTGTGCGCATTGCTGGATCGAGATCATGTTTAGGTAAGTACTGGGAGGCTGAGGGGGGAACTGCAAAACTGAAGGTTTTTTACCTTCAAGCATAGAATGCATTAAGGCAAAAAGCCTTCTGCCTCCAGAACCAATTTAAGTGTCGCAAATTTTATGAAAATGTATGTTCTGGTTACAGGTTCTCTAACTACACCAGAAGATTATGTAAACGTCCTTGATTACAACAAAAGTAGCGGGTGGGTCTTAGGAAATAAATCAAACGGAAGACATATGGCCCGTAGACACGATTTGAAAATCAGATCTTTCGAAAGCCGATTACAACAGTTCATCTGATATTATCCGATGGGACAAACACAAAAAAAAATTCTCGTATGATACCAGCTATTACGATTTTCGTTGAATCAGTACAGTTGTTGTCCGAAAGTACAATAGAAATACTGTACACTAAAACACGTGACATCACTTCCAAATTGTTATTCTGTCCTACGAGAATTTTTCGTACCTTTAGTAACCTCCCCATTTTCGATATGCTACTACCGTAGCATGCAAAAAAAAAAAAAAACGCCTGATTTTTGGATCGTGTGTATGGGCTATCAGGATCCTTTGTTACGGCCAAACATTTGAGGATTAGAGAGGACGTTCAAAATAAAGGAAGAAATTAGGAAGAACCGACAGTTTACAAAAATATTACATCTGCTAACAGTTAATACCGCAAACATAGCATACCTTATAAGACACGGCCCAAATGTACAAAAGGGCAGTTGAATTAATTTCCGTCCTATCCTGACGATTGTCTATACGGAAATGTTTTTGCCAAGTGTACTTTTATTAGACAAGCCCATCAATAAAAACCATTCACTGTATAATAAAAAGCAGTGTTTAAAAGGCAAGCCTGATATCTTTATTTCAAGATGATGAACAGGTGCCAGGAAAGAAAGAATAATGGCAAAAATGTTTCAGTGTGTCTGGCAGTAGGGCAGCATTTAACACTTTGCATCTAGGGCAGGCAACCCTGAGATGGAGATCTAGAACAATGAACATTTAATGGTTCATGCACATGGAGCTTTAGAGGCCTTTTATATGCCTAGCATAAATTTACCAGTGCTTTCCTGTGCCCAGAGAGCCATAGTTGCTGCATGCAGCCTCCCATACAATAGATGTACACAGCCATATTCTTAAAAAATAAAACACAGATGCTTCTTTGCATCAGCGTTTACCTGTGTATGTGTGTCCAATGTATTTCCCCAACACAGAAGTCTCGTTTGGGAAATATGGCAGACAAGCATGCGAAGGTATGTGTTGATGCAAATAAGCATCTGCATCTACGGTGGTCATGTGCAGCCATTTACTTGTATGGCAGGCTGTATGTGGCACCTGGAGCTCCCTGGGCGTGGGGAAGCTCATGGAAACATAAAAAATGCATGTGAACCTCTGTGCTTATATCATACCTGGAAATTACTGAAGTAGACACCAGAACTCCAGTGATCTCCACTTGCTTAGGGGTCCCATGCCAAGTGGCTGCCCTGCTGCTTTTGAACACAGGAGGTTGGGTTGTTCATCATGGGAGCCATTCAGAGAATACTTTGCATAGTCTGAATAAATGCAAAACCTTCTCTGATTGGACAAGGTGGAGAGGTGATGACAGTCTCTCCACCTCCCCCAATCAGGGAATGCTTTGCTTTCATTGAAAGATGCAAAGAAATCCGTAAACGGCGAGAGGCCGACTTCCTGTGTTAAGAATACATCAGGGCAGCTGCTCGGCGTGGGACCCCAAAGGAAGTGAAGGTCACTGGGGTAGCAGTGTTTACTTCAGTTATTTACAGCTTCAGGGGGGGATCACCCAGGTATGGTTTATACAGTAATATTGGTCCAAGCTGGACCAATGTAACTATGTATAAAATATCCATACCTGGAATTCCTCTTTTAGGAGCAAGCTCCAGGACTGCAATCATGGTTTAGACTCTACTTCCTAGTGAGTCACTGACCCGGAAGAGTATACAGGACAGGGGGTAAAACACAAAAAAGTCACTGGCTACATGCTCGTTGCAAATTCCTGACTCCCCTGGTAGTTAAGCAAGGATGAAAATGACAGCCCTGGACCCTGCACCTATAGAAACTAGTTGATAAAGACAGTTTTGAAAGTTCACATAAATGTTTTTTAGTGTACAGGTGTAAAAGCCTAATTTGTGTCACAAACTAGACTTGCAGCAAACTGGATGGGAACATAAAAGGTGCCATGTGAGTGAATCTGAACTAGGGCTGAAACAACCAATCGATTATGAAAATAGTTGTCAACTATTTTCATAATAGATTAATTGGTCAGCCGATTAGTTGGCCTGCATAAAGAATGCATTATTTGTTTACATAATCAGGAAATACAGTGAAGCACGCATACAGCTCAGTACACCGTTCATACATGTCGTAAGTGCCTGAGAACTTGTGAATGTGTGAGAAGCAATGCCTCATGGGACATGTAGTCCTGGGTAGGAAGTGAGTGGTTCTAAAGGCAGGAGTTTTTTTTTTTACATTGCTAAAGGGGAACTCTATACTATAGTTTTCAGCTTGCTATTATGGCACTCTGAAGGCAGGAGGAGCCAGAAGCATTGATGGGGGACCCCAGAAGAGGAGAATAAGGGCTGCTCTGTGCAAAACCATTGCGTATTTGGAAAGGGTCAGGGACTTTTTTCAACATGCTTTTTTTGCTTGTTTGGTTCAATAGACTTCAATGGAATAGCTGCAGAAAACCATGTAGAGAAAATGCAAAATGCAAATTGCAGCATAGGTGTGAATAGCACAGGTGAAGCATAGGTGTGAACCGAGCCTTACGCTGGCCACACACGTATCGACTTTCGGACGAGAATATTCATACGAAAAATCTTTGTACATTCGCTGAATGAAAGAATGTCATTTGAAATATTCACTTGTTTTTAACATTCAGTTTTAAAATGAATGCAATTTCTGAACGAAAACCGCATACACTGTCAGAAAATTCCTTTCAACAAGAAGTTTTCTGTTTTGTTCCTTCGAATTTTCATGGTCAAAAACGACCCCACTAATGATTAGAAAACCAAACAAACGCTCTTAAAATTATTATTATTTTTTTTTTTGAAGGAAGACATTGTTTTTGTATGGCCAGCATAAGTGACAGCAGGTGCAGGGAGCTTTTATCAAGCCACCTGCCAATGACAAGGGAGTCTGGAATACATAATATATTGCAGTTCTGTCTGAAAATCGGCAAAACAGTCTTAAAAATTTGATCAGAGCCTGATGATATTTACCAGATTCAACCTCTAACAGTATATCGCTTCCGTTTGTTATTCTCAGAGTGGATTAGAGATTTTGCTCCCTAACTTTATTGTTGGTTATTTATATTTAGAGTACCATTGCACATAAATATTAAAGAAAAAAATTGCCTTTTTTTAAACTTTACATATTAACTAAAAATTATACACCACGCTTTTAAGGTTATTATCCGATTAATCGAAAAAAATAAATTGCCCAACTAATCGATTATGAAAATAATCGTTAGTTGCAGCCCTAATCTGAACAAGCATGCAGCCAGTGAGAGGAACAGCTCCACACTGGGCAAATCTGAGGTGGCCAAATGTTGCTGAATGCTACATACATGTTCTACAGCGTATTCTATAGAAGTCAATAAAGTGCTAACAATGCTTTTCTGGTGGCATGGCCCCTTTAACAAGGCCTGCACCTACCTCATAAAAGCTGTGTGACAGTTTTGGTACCAGTCCCTACACATGTGCTAGATTCAAGTAGTTTAGTAGTTTGCTACTGCCACTTTTAGAATCAGTTGCCAGTTTGCAGATTAGGAATTGAGACCAACGCTGGGGAATGATCTCAGCAATACTGAGCTACACTGAAGAAGACATGGACTCTCTGGTCTCAGGGCCACCACCTCCTAAGTCACATCCATGTACCTGTTCCTGACAGGGGAGTTCTAAAGAGTGTCTACAAAACGCTGTGAATTCCATAAACTGTATTCCTGAGCCTTCTGAAGTTTTATAAAAATCCAACAAGGACTTGAGTCATGGCCATAACTGAACATACTAGCACCTGCTGGACTAATTATCTACCGGAATGTAGAGCAGCCGCTAACAGGAAACTACACTCTGTTTTCATTGATTGCATTATCGATTTATAAAACACTCAGCAAATGAGGGACAGTCCATCAAAGTTCTGAACTTACGCAATACAGGGATGCATCAAAAAGTGTATGTTGACCCAAAAACATATTTTCTTTGTTTTGGATAGCGTAGGGATGAATCAGAATACCTGTCCGGGTTTTTTTTAGCTATCCATGGTAGATTTCTCCTACCTTGCTGGCAAAAGTTTCACTAGAAAGGAAGTGAGGGAAAACGCTAAAATCCCAATTACAAAAAAGTAGAGATGCCATGTAAAATCTACATGAAAACAGAATGCAATAATTTGTAAATCTCATAAACCCATATTTTATTCACAATAGAAAATTTACCATTTTAAGAAACAAATAAGGTTATTTTAAAATGAATGGCAGCAATACATCTCAAAAAAGTTGGGACAGAGCCATGTTTACCACGGTGTGAATGAATGAATGATTTGTATAGCACTGCAATTGCGAACAGAATCGCCTCAAGGCGCTTGGTCTGCCGTTGTTGTCCTGCATTTTAGAAGAGGTGGGTCTTGAGTTTTTTCCTGAAGGCCCGATGGTTTTCTTCCAAACGGATGTTGTTTGGTAGAGTGTTCCATAGCCGAGGTCCTTGTACTGCAAATCTTCGTTCTCCCTTAGATTTGTAGCGGGCTTTGGGGATGAGAAGGCGGTTTTGGTTTGTTGATCGAAGGTTGCGATTTGGTGCGTATTTTTTTATTTTCTCACATAGGTATTGAGTAGGTATAGGTAGCATCCCCTCATTAACAACACTCTGTAAATAAGGTGCAAAGTAATTCTCCTGCACTCAGGTGTTTTGCTTCAGAGATTAGAATATAAATGCGAGTCTCTTTCTTATCCACACTTAGGCCCCTTTCACACTGGGGCGGTTTTCAGGCGGTACAGCGCTAAAAATAGCGCCTGTACACCGCCTGAAAAAACCGGCCCCATTCACTCCAGTGTGAAAGCCGGCGGGCTTTCACACTGGAGCGGTGCGCTAGCAGGACCGCAACAAAAGTCCTGCTAGCAGCATCTTTGGAGCGGTGAAGGAGCGGTGTATTTACCGCTCCTATACCGCTCCTTCCCATTGAAATCAATGGGAAACCGCGGGGATACCGCCCGCAAACCGCCGCTGCAGCGGCGCTTTGCGGAGGTTTTTAACCCTTTTGCGGCCGCTAGCGGGGGTTAAAACCACCCCGCTAGCGGCCGCATACCGCGGGTAAAACGATGGTAAAGCAGCGCTAAATATAGCGCTGCTTTACCGTCGCCGCCCCGCACCGCCCCAGTGTGAAAGCAGCCTTAAAGAGTATGGCTGCCCTCTCAGGACCATGGGTATCCAAACATACTAAAAGACAACGAAAAACAAGAGAAGGGAGCACCAACCTAGTGCAATTCCATTAAAACATTTATTAAAAATGTAAAAAGTATCACAAAACATACTCACAAACATAGGTAATATAAAAGCATGTCAAAGCACGATATGAACTGGACACCTCCAGGACTGCTGGGATGCTCCACATAAGCAAGGAGACCAGAGGGTGTCCATAATGGCTAGGCTGACATATTTCAAGGTAGAACCCTCTTCATCTGAGCTTCAGAATGCTCTGTAAATGTCTGGGAACTGAAGAGACCAGTTGCTGGAATTTTTGGGAGAGGAATGTTGTACCATCCTGATATAGGATTCTAACTTTTTAACAATCCTGAGTCTTCTTTGTTGTATTTTTCGTTTCAAGATGCGCCAAATATTTTAGAATTGGTGAAGTCTGGACTGCAGGCTCTTCTACTATGAAGGCATGCTGTTGTCATAGATGTAGTATGCAGTTTAGCATTGTCCTGCTGAAATATAAAGGGCCTTCCCTAAAAAAAAAGACGTCATCTGGAAGGGAGTATATGCTGCTCCAAAACCTGTATATATCTTTCAGCATTAATGGTGCCTTTCCAGATGTTCAAGCTGTCCATTCCATAGGTACTAATGCACCCCCATATCATCAGAGATGCAGGCATTTGGACTTAGCGCTGATCACAAACCAGAAGATCCCTCTCCTCTTTAGTGCGAAAGACACAGCGCCCATGATTGCCAAAAAGAATGTCCAATTTAGATTTGTCTGACCACAGAACAGTTTTCCATTTTGCAACAGACCATTTTAAATAGGAAGTAAAGCCTCCTTTTAAAAAAAAACAAAACAAAAAAAAAACGGAACCTGCAAGGCAAAGGCATAATGAGCATAGCATACTAGCTCATTAATGAAAAACGTACCTGAGAACGAAGCCCCCGAAGTGACCCCCGTCCACGACCCTCCAGCATCAATCCCGGAGTGACTTCCGGGTCTTGCCGATCCAGCGCTGTCATTCGCTGGAGCGGCGATGACGTCACTCACGCGCATGCGCACGAGAGCGGCATATCACCGTGATCTCGGCATGCTCAGTGCGCCTGCGCGCTGCTGTCTACAGCATATGCGGCGTAGACAGCGATGCCTCTTTTTTTCTAAATATCTCCTAAACCATGTAGGTTTAGGAGATATTTATTTGACCTACAGGTAAGCCTTAATCTAGGCTTACCTGTAGGTCAAAGTGGTTTGTAAGGGTTTACAACCACTTTAAAGGAGCTATGGCCCAGAGAAGACTGCTGCATTTCTGGATCATGTTCAGATACGGCAGCAAAACTAGTCACGGGGAAAAAACATGGGAATCCATCTCCCTTCTCTGAGGATCCTACATTGGCTAACCGTAAAGGATTGGATCACATTCAAGACCCTCTGCCTGACCCACAAATGCACACAAGGAGAGTCTCCTCAATACTTATGCGAAAAAATAAAACACTACACTCCCAATCGCAACCTTGGATCAACCAACCAAAACCTCCTCCTCATCCCCAAGTCCCGGTACAAATCAAGGGGAGAACGAAGCTTTGCAGTCCAAGGACCACGGCTATGGAACGCTCTACCTACGAACATCCGCTTGGAAAGAAACCATCGGGCCTTCAGGAAAAAACTCAAGACCCACCTCTTCTAAGAAGGAATCAATGCAGGTCGGATCAAGCGCCTTGAGGCGATTCGGTTTGCAGTTGCAGCGCTATACAAATCATTCATTCATTCTTCATGGTAAAGCTTGCAATAGCCTTGCATTTTTGGATGGCACAGTGAACTGTTTACAGACAGTGATTTTAGGAAGTAGTCCTGAGCCCATCACAGAATCATGCCCGTTTTAAATGCAGTGCCATCTGTGGGCCCAAAGATCACAAGCATCCAAACTTGCATTTTGGCCCTGTTGTCCCTTGTGCACAGAGATTTCCCCCGATTCTTAGAATCCTTTAATATTATGTACTGTAGACGATGACATATTCAAAGTCTTTGCAATTTTACGTTGAGTAACATTTTTCTGACATTTTTCAAAATTTTTAGATGCAGCTTTTTGTTGATTGGTGAAGCTCTGCCCATTTTTACTTCTGAGAGACTCTGACTCTCTAAGGTGCTCTTTTTATACCCAATCACATTACTGACCTATTCCCAATTAACCTAATTAGTTGCAAAATGTTCTTTCAGCTTTTCCTTGCTCATACCACTTACTTTGCCAGATTTTTGTGGCCCTGTCCCAACTTTTTTGAGACGTGGTACTGCCATCAATGTCAAAATTACCTTATTTTTTTCCCTAAAATGGTATATTTTCTAATTTTAAAACATTTGATAGGTTTTGTATTTTCTACTGTGAATAAAATATGGGTTTATGAGATCTGCAAATAATTGCATTCTGTTTTCATGTAGATTTTTAGGTTGTACAACAGAAGACAAACAGAAATAAAAAAAAAAGGGTTGTAACCTTCTACTGTACTAAAAAAAAACAAGCATTTTTTTCTGTCTGTGTTGCGCTCAGAGTTCTTCTCTCTGGTAACTCCAGCAGGACAGGAATCATGGAGAAAAAAATCAAAGCCACATTATGTTGAATTTACTAAGAAAATGCGGTGACTATGCTTTGCATCACAGACTTTAAATCAAGGTGGATGATTAAATTGGAACTTCACCTTAAAGTGATTGTTACTCTCCCCCCCCCCCCAAAAAAAAAGATGCTCCTGTCCCTATAAGGTACAAGCTGTAACATAGTGCTTTGTCAATTGCCCCTTTCCATCTCCTACAGTACTTGGTTGATCCTGCCTGGTTGTGACTTCCCCCCTGAGAGCTGACCACATTTATCATGGCCGCTGAGCTATGAAAGCGTGGTCAGAATACGTGCCTCCGTCATTGCAGCACATGAGGAGTTGGGAGCTGGCTGTGAAGCCACAAAGAGTCCCAACCAGCTTCTCAATGTCAACATGACGGTGGCGGGGACCCGAAGATGACAAAGCCAACCCTGGATCCTTGGACAGGTAAGTTTCTCTTTTTTAAAACTCAGGGCCAGTAAAAATATGACGAATGTCATGTTGGTACCAGGAAAGGTCCTTTTGTTGAGCCTTAGTTTACCTCTATCCTGTGGTTTGGGAAAGGACAAGGCTAATACCACATGTATGCTGGCACCAGGAAAAGCCTTTGAATTTAAGTTTTCATTTATAGGTGCGAATAAGAGAAGCATTCCACACAGTTTTCAGAAAAGAGGTGCTTCTTCCAAGAGGGAGCACCTTTCATGTTCTGGGTTTAGTACAATACTTCATAAATAACCAGAGAACATGTCTCACCAAAAAAAAAAAAAACATAAAAAGTACACCTTTCTGGACGCACTTAACATTACTGACATATTTAGGGTGAAACATGGCCAAAGTCTGCAGCCCCCACCCCAAACTGCCCCTCACACAGGATCAGACTATTGTCATTTATTGAATTTCGGTAATATTGTGGCTCCATTCGTTATATATATATATAAAGAGATCTGTAAATGGACAGACTACAAATCCCATCTTCCGTAGCATCAAAGGAACCCATAGTGCAGTTAAGTCAACATGGATAGAGAGGTTTTAAAGTGGGAAAAAAAGTCCGAACTATACCTTTTCTTAAGAAGGTTCCCTCCCCCCTCCTCCTACCTAACCTGTATATATATAAAAAAAAAAAAAGAAGAACTGTGTACTTACTTATTTTAAATCAGCTTCCATCCAGTCACATGATCCTACAGCTCTGTTTAAGGGAGCGCTCAACAACAGCTCTGAATTCCAGGCTCTCATAGCCCAGCCATTCTCAGCGCTCCCTTTTCTCCCCTGCAGCAGTTGCTTACTGACACGGGAGCTGGAGCTGCAGGATCATACATCTTTTTTATATAGAGCAGGCAGGAAAACTAGGAGGAAAGGGGGGGGGGGGGGAGAACATTTTTAACCACTAGCGGACCGCCCCCCATACATATACTGTGGCAGGGTGGCCACTCTGTGCCAGGCCACGTACCTAGTACGTGATCTGACACTTCCAGGTCTGGGGCGCACGCGCCACCGGCGACCTGCTTCTGCTGTGATTGGACACAGCGGGATCCAATCAGTGATCTGACAGACAGGATGTCAGCCAGGACCCGCCGATTGTTCAGACAGGCAGAACGGCAGTCTGCCAATATAAACAAGGCAGATTGCCGTTCTGTGAGAGAGGAATGTACTGATCCTGTGTTTCTATTAAGCAGGAACACGGATCTTTACCTTCCCACAGTCAAAGCACCCCCCTGATGTTAACCCCTTCCCTGCCAGTGTCATTAGTACAGTGACAGTGCACATTTTTTAGCACTAATCGTTGTATTTGTGTCACTGGTCCCCCAAAAAGTAGCAAACGTGGCAGTTAGGTGTCCGATCTGTCTGTTACAATATCACAGTCCCGCTATAAGTCACCGATTGCTGCCATTGCTAGTAAAAAAATAAAGAACAAATAAAGAAAAATATCCCATAGTTTGTAGACGCTATAACTTTGCGCAAACCAATCAATATATGCTTATTGGGATTTTTTTCACCAACAATATGCAGCAGAATACATATTGGCCTAAATTGATGAAGAAATTTGATTTAAAAAAAAAAAATGATTGGGTGTGTTTTTATAGCAGAATGTAAATATTATTCTTTACATTTTCAAAATTGTCGGTCTTCTTTTGTTTAAAGCGCAAAAAATAAAAAAAAGTGCAGAGATGATCAAAATAAACAGTGAGAAAAGCCGCGCTGAAGTGATAGTATGAACCAAATCACATAAAAAACACTCAAATGATAATTACTGGAAAATAAAAATATTGAAACCACTTAGATAGTAATTAATGAAAAATAAAAATACTGAAAAAAATCTGTGTGAACAAATCAATCATACAATAAAGTCCAATTCAAAGTGAAACGTGATAATGACACAAAAATAATAATTGGAATGAAGATATTGAAAAAAATCTGTGTGAACAAATTAATCATACAATAAAGTCCAATTCAAATTAAAAGTGATGGTGACACAAAAAAATTAGTGACATGTAGTTTCCAAAAAACGTGAATATGGAAAATCCACCAAGTGATCTTAATCCACCACCGTTCTAATATTGCGCTTACCAGAGGGCAAGCTTTAGTAAGCCTGTAACTCGAAAGCCATCAAGATATAGCCAAAACCACTAGGTGTCGCCTCTAGGACTCGTGCTTAACTGATGATAGCGGCCAAAAATCCTGGATGGGGCAAATCTCCCTTGTGGGGTGTGAATGGGATCGAACTCCTCCAAAGATATCAAGCCAGGGGATCATGCACTCTCATCATGTGGATAAAAAAATGAGGGATGCTCCCATAGTGTAAAACCATATGTAAAAATTTATTGCATCAAATAAAAGTTCTACTTACATCAATGGAAAGAAATGCTCGCAGAATACATGTAAGAAAAAAAGCCGGCCGGCTAGCAGAACACCCGCTCACAGTGCGGAACGTGATGACGTCAGTGCGTCAGCCTCCCTACGTCCGTTTCGACCAATCGTCGTCATCTCAGATTCTGACTCTCCTGTCTGTCTCTGGATGTCTGTCCTGGCTCCCTTGCTGTGCTGTGTACTTCTGTGGGCTTTACAGTCTGACTGTTTGTTTTTGTTTTTTGTCTCAGACTTTAGGACCCCATACACACTGTGCAACTTTTGTTGTCTGGTTTCCTTAGATTTAGTGGAGCCATGTAGTGCAGGGGCCTGCCTGATTGCATACAAATCAAGACTCTTAGGTTTGGCCTCTTGTTATGTGGTTTTGGTGAATCTGAGGGAAGAAATCCAGAGAAGATTGTATAGTGTGTGTCCAGCTTAACAATGTCTGATGTCTGCCTTTTGGAAATGCTGCCTGAAGCTGACCTGATGCTTCCAATATAGCGTAAATTGCTGATTTACTGATTTACCCTCTAATCAGCAATTTACGCTATATTGGAAGCATCAGGTCAGCTTCAGGCAGCATTTCCAAAAGGCAGACATCAGACATTGTTAAGCTGGACACACACTATACAATCTTCTCTGGATTTCTTCCCTCAGATTCACCAAAACCACATAACAAGAGGCCAAACCTAAGAGTCTTGATTTGTATGCAATCAGGCAGGCCCCTGCACTACATGGCTCCACTAAATCTAAGGAAACCAGACAACAAAAGTTGCACAGTGTGTATGGGGTCCTAAAGTCTGAGACAAAAAACAAAAACAAACAGTCAGACTGTAAAGCCCACAGAAGTACACAGCACAGCAAGGGAGCCAGGACAGACATCCAGAGACAGACAGGAGAGTCAGAATCTGAGATGACGACGATTGGTCGAAACGGACGTAGGGAGGCTGACGCACTGACGTCATCACGTTCCGCACTGTGAGCGGGTGTTCTGCTAGCCGGCCGGCGTTTTTTTCTTACATGTATTCTGCGAGCATTTCTTTCCATTGATGTAAGTAGAACTTTTATTTGATGCAATAAATTTTTACATATGGTTTTACACTATGGGAGCATCCCTCATTTTTTTATCCACATGATGAGAGTGCATGATCCCCTGGCTTGATATCTTTGGAGGAGTTCGATCCCATTCACACCCCACAAGGGAGATTTGCCCCATCCAGGATTTTTGGCCGCTATCATCAGTTAAGCACGAGTCCTAGAGGCGAGACCTAGTGGTTTTGGCTATATCTTGATGGCTTTCGAGTTACAGGCTTACTAAAGCTTGCCCTCTGGTAAGCGCAATATTAGAACGGTGGTGGATTAAGATCACTTGGTGGATTTTCCATATTCACGTTTTTTGGAAACTACATGTCACTAATTTTTTTGTGTCACCATCACTTTTAATTTGAATTGGACTTTATTGTATGATTAATTTGTTCACACAGATTTTTTTCAATATCTTCATTCCAATTATTATTTTTGTGTCATTATCACGTTTCACTTTGAATTGGACTTTATTGTATGATTGATTTGTTCACACAGATTTTTTTCAGTATTTTTATTTTTCATTAATTACTATCTAAGTGGTTTCAATATTTTTATTTTCCAGTAATTATCATTTGAGTGTTTTTTATGTGATTTGGTTCATACTATCACTTCAGCGCGGCTTTTCTCACTGTATATTTTTGGTTTATGTGTCTATCTCACATCTATTAGCTGCTGCTATTATTATTTTATTTGTATTTTGATACATGCATATACATATATTTCTATGCAGGTATATCTATATAGCACTCACTATTTGTCACATTTAGGGATGAGCGCGGTGTTAGCTTTTATGATCAAAATAAAGCTCTATTTGTGGGGGGGGGGGGGGGGGGGGGAATACATCCATTTTATTTGCACGACCGTGCAATTGTCAGGTAAATAACGCAGTATCGCAAAAAATGGCCTGGTCATGAAGGAGGGGTAAACCTTCTGGAGCTGAAGTGTTTAGGAATTGTTATAGTTAGGCTTTTCCTCCACGTTAGCATTTGGAGGAAGTCATTTGATTGGAGACATTTCCAATCAAATGACTTCCTGTCTCTGAACTCTGCCATTCAGACAGGAAGTGAGGAAAAATCCAATCAATGCAAACCTGACAAAGCTTCTAACTGTTCCCTACTTCATTCCAAACAGTTTTTAGCTGGAAGTTGGCCTTTATATTGTAGGTATGTCTGCTAAGGGTTAATACTGTAGGTACAAACGTGTACATTTGAAATGTGTGTTTATAGAGCCCCCCTCCTCCCCAGCTTTCCCTTGCTGTTCTAATCTCTTGTCAGTTCTGCCAGTGGCAATGATATGCATGGAGATACCTCCATTATCTACAAGACTGATGGCTGCGATGGCTTGTGGTATAGACTGTAAGACGCATTTCTTTCTGAAGCGCGTTGCTTGCGAGTGGAATGTTTCTACATTTGCCTCACAATATTTTTACATGAAATGCTATGGGATTGTGCTGCATTTGCTTTGATTTATAGCCTTCAGCATGACCCGATCCTCCGCTCACTGCATGGGGCTCCAACTCTGCATAATATTTACCTGTTCTCCGTCTAGCTCTTCCACCCATTGCTTTCATATTTACTTACAGCTGTCCTTGATGCCTATTACATTTTACCTTTATCAACCCATTATCCTATTGTTAGTAATACTAAATAAGTATTTCTAGAAATAAATGCATTTATTACTTTACAAAGGGGTGCGATTTTCTGACATTATATTCTATTTCTCCTTCTGGCTTACCAACAACAGATCAGTCACCTTCATACGGACATATACTATCCAAGGCTTTCCATACTCTACATTTCCACAACGTATGCTTTTTAACTATTTATGTTCTGCTCAATCCTGTCCCCAAACTAAGGGTGGCTACACATATCCATGTGAATATTCAATTGATCAGTCAATGCCACTAACCTATTTAACCACTTCCGGACCGCCGCACGCCGATATACATCCTTACTTTGAGGACGGATATCGGTATGGCAGCAGCTAGCTGCCATAACCCCAGTATCCCCGTGTTCAGCCGGCGGTCCGGTACAAGATAAAAGTGGTCTTTGCAGCGGATTCGCCGCAACATCACTTTTATCCCCCCTCCGCTTACCGGAGCCGTCGGCAGAGGCGGAGGCAATCGGATCCCTCCCATGTCTGTGCATAGAGACGAGTGAGGGGAAGATGGCCCCCACACGTCTCCATGACACTGCAGGGCGGAAGCGACGTCAAAACGTCACTTCCGCCCATAGCTCTTAGCCCCCGTACACACGGTCGGACATTCCGACAACAAAATCCATCTGAATTTTTCCCGACAGATTTTGTCCTAAACTGGTGTTGCATACACACGGTCGGACAAAGTTGTCAGAAAATCTGATCCTTCGGAACGCAATGACGTTCGTTCGTTATGTCGGAACTACGTTGAGGCTAGTAGCCAATAGCTTTGGTCTCGTAATTTGATCTGAGCATGCGCGGCACTTTGTCTAATCGGAATTCTCCACAAACGATCAGAAAAAGTCCGATCGGATTTTGTTGTCAGAGAATTTTAGATCCTGCTCTCAATTCCGTCGGAATCCCGATAGAGCTCACACACGATCAGATTTTCCAACAATATATTCCGATCAGACCTTTTCCGTCGGAAATTCCGACCATGTGTACGGGGGCATTAAAGGGCCATTTTTTTTTATTGCATTTTAGTGTAAAAATTAGATCGGAGGTCTTTTTGACCCCAGATCTCATATTTAAGAGGTCCTGTCATGCTTTTTGTCTATTACAAGGGATGTTTACATTCCTTGTAATAGGAATAAAAGTGACACCATTTTTTTTTTTATTTCTTAAAACAGTGTAAAAAAAAAAAAAAAAAAAGTGAAATAAGGGGAAAAAAAATAAAAATTTTAAACGCACGCATCCCGCCGAGCTCGTGTGCAGAAGTGAACGCATACCTGAGTAGCGCCCGCATATGAAAACAGTGTTCAAACCACACATGTGAGGTATCGCCGCGATCGGTAGAGCGAGAGCAATAATTCTCGCCCTAGACCTTCTCTGTAAACGCAAAACATGCAACCTGTAGAATTTTTTAAATGTCGCCTATGGAGATTTTTAAGGGTAAAAGTTTGTTGCCATTCCACGAGCGGGCGCAATTTTGAAGCGTGACATGTTGGGTATCAATTTACTCGGCGTAACATTATCTTTCACAATACAAAAAAATTGGACTAACTTTACTGTTTTCTTATTTTTAATTGTATTTTTAAAAAGTGCGCTTGTAAGACCGCTGCGCAAATACGGTGTGACAGAAAGTATTGCAACAACCGCCATTTTA
Organism: Lithobates sylvaticus; assembly: GCA_028564925.1. Classification (NCBI taxonomy): domain Eukaryota; kingdom Metazoa; phylum Chordata; class Amphibia; order Anura; family Ranidae; genus Lithobates; species Lithobates sylvaticus. The sequence goes on along the minus strand of CM053027.1, from coordinate 123,565,036 downwards.
TTCTCTAGGGTGTAAGAAAAAAAATTTATAATGTTTGGGGGTTCTAAGTAATTTTCTAGCAAAAAAAAAATGTTTTTAACTTGTAAACACCATATCTCAAAAAGAGGCCCAGTCCTTAAGTGGTGAAAATAAAGAAAATTTGCAAACCCAACATCCTCTTGACCAATTCTGACTTTGCAGGCCTCATGCACATGGTCGTATTAAAATACTCCTTTCTAAGCTGGATCTTTCAGCCAGGAGATGACAGAAAAATCATCACTAAAAAATGCTCGCTTTGGTGCAAAACTATGTGCGTTTTAGCACATATATAGGTTGTATGGCTTTAAGAAGCATAGGAGTATAAACTCATTCTACTGGCCAGAATATTCATTTATTCTAGCCACTTCTGAATATATATATACTGTGTATATATATATATATATATATATATATATATATATATATATATATATATATATATATATATATATATATATACACATACACATACACACACACACACACACACACACACACACTTAGGCGTGTACGCACATAAATTATGCTCAGAAGCTCTTTTAAAAATGTAGCTTAGGGGCTTTTTTTCTAAAAGCTGCTCAAAAAAAATATGGATCTAAACGTCTAAGGTGCATGGCCATAAACCATTAAACTTAGTTTAACAGCAATTAAATTATTTTTTTTTTGAATACCCATATGCACGAGGCCTTATGCCCCGTACACACGGTCGGAAATTCCGACCACAAAATCCGTCTGATTTTTTCCGATGGATTTTGTCCGACACTGACCGACACACGGTCGGACAAAGTTGTCGGAAAATCCGATCATTCTGAACGTGGTGACGTTAGTTGCGTACGACGGGACTACGTAGAGGATAGTAGCCAATAGCTTTGGTCTTGTAACGTGATCAGAGCATGCGTGGCACTTTGTACGTCGGAATTCGCTACACATGATCGGAAAAAGGCCGATAGGACTTTGTTGTCGGAAAATTTGAGAGCAGGATCTCAAACTTTTTCCGACGGAAATTCCGACAGAAAAAGTCCGATGGAGCCTACACACGGTCGGAATTTCCGACAACATGGTCCGATAGGACATTTTCCGACCGTGTGTACTGTAGTCTGTTGTGGTAGAATTTGTTAATCGCTAGTGATTGACTGAACAAATATCTGTACATGTGTTTGAGAACTGCTCGTAATTCAGTTCAATTAAATGATCATTTTTTATAGGCTTTCATAACTGTTAGATCGTATGTTTTCCAGCCGGTTATAAAGTGCAGAAATATACTGTGTGTGTTGTATCATATGACATTTTAATCAATGATAAATCACGCGTGAGATTGCCAATACCCAAATTAACCACAAAATCACTATTTTAAAGGGTCACTAAAGGACATTTTTTTTTTTTTTTTTAAATAAAAAAAAAACATGCTATACTTACCTCCACTGTGCAGCTGGTTTTGCACAGAGTGACCCCGAACCTGGTCTTCTGGGGTCCCTCGGCGGCTGTCTCGGCTCCCTCCAGCAAGGACTCCACAACTTCATGCGTGCTCCCTCACATGGTGTGGAGTGCTTGCGGGCGCATTCCAGTGATACAGCTGGCGGCCATAGCAGCTCACTGTATCACTCGGCCCCACCCCTGGCGCGCCGCGTCATTGGATGTGATTGACAGCAGAGCGAGCCAATGGCTGCGCTGCTTTCAATCCATCCACTCTAGCCAATCAACGGCCAGGGTGAGCGGCGAAGAGGACGTCGGGGGCAAGCGCAGGACTTTCGAGGGGTCAGGTAAGTAAAACGGGGGGGTGGCTGGGGGGCCGGCATTGTCAGATGTTTTTTTCACCTTAATGCTTAATTTTTACCTTTACAACCCCTTTAATTGCTGTCTTAACCACTTCAATACAGGACACCCCCCCAACAGCCCCCCCCCCCCCCCCCCCCATCATCATGCCCAGGCCAATTTTCAGCTTTCAGTGCTGTCACACTTTGAATGAAAATTGCAACGCTGTCGCCAAACAAAATTTTTATCATTTTGTTCCCACAAATAGATCTTTCTTTTGGTGATATTTGATCACCAGTGGGGGTTTTTTTTTTTTTTGCTAAACAAACAAATAAAGTAAAAAAGACTGACAATTTTGAACAAAAACGTTTTTCTTTGTTTCTGTTAAAAAAAAATTGTAAATATTTTTCCTTCACTGATGGGCACTGATGAGGTGGCACTAATGGGCACTGATGGTGAGGCACTAATATGCAGCACTGATGGGCACTGATAGGCAGCACTAATGAGGAGGCACTGGCAGGCATTACTGGTGGGCCCTGATTGGCACCTCGAATGGGCACTGATTGGCATACCTGGTGGTCCTGGGTGGGCATCTTTAGTAGGCATCCCTAGTGGCCACGGGTGACATGTAATGAAAATCAATCAGCGCAGACCCCCTGTCAGGAGAGCAGCCGATCGGCTCTCCTCTACTTGCATTTTTTTTTTTTTTTTTAAATCAACAACAGGGACAGTACTACCATGAATGACGAGTGTCCTGTGAGTTGGTGGCTGCTCTGTTCTTTGAAAGCTTCATTCCTCTACCCCCTATATACCCTTGTAGTTGGGGTTAATACGAGATGTTCCACCCATCACAGGCACTTGTCAAAAGTGCAGACTATGCCCACCCTTTCTGCTCCATTCATAGAAGGTGTGACTTCCTGTAATGTTGAAGCGGTCTATGGAGGATGGGTGGATGAATGAAAATCTGCCTCCTCTTTTCATAAATAACTTTTCATTGCAGGAACTGACAGTACACCTTCTATGAATGGAGAAAGGGGGCAGAAATCTGGCATAATCAGCACTTTTGACAAGTAAAGCTACTTTTAGTAAACCTAGACTAAATTTACTCTGTCAAATTGGCACATGTAGTAAAGATGTTGTGAGCATGCTCATGGCTTTCACAAAATAATTCTGTGTTGGGTTACACATCTGAACCTAGGCTCTTTGGAGCCCTAATTGTGCAAAAGTCTGAAAGGGTAATGCCCTGTACACACGATGGGATTTTCCGACAACAAAACCGTGGATTTTTTTCCGAAGAATGTTGGCTCAAACTTGTCATGAAGCATACAACAGGTCAGCCCCAGCCTTTGACCCCCACAGGACTACTTAATGAGACCATAAAAAGAGCAAAGTTACCCCAGCCCAGCGTTCCATGACTAGACTCACTAAAGGTACATTCGAAGGGAATTATGTCATCATGAGGAGTGGCCAGGAACAGGAAAGGAAACATTACGTTAAGCATCGGATAATGTTTTAAAGTCTTGGTACTCCTCCTGACAGCATACAACACATAACTAGCAATTTACAAACAGGGAGACCGGAAAATAGAATAAAGGAAATAATAAATAGGAATAAAATATATAAAATAGAAAAAGGCTACCTGCAAGAAATAGGGAATCTATGCCACAAAAAAACACATAAAGACACTAGAACCTGAGGGTCCACCAAATACATTGGATTTATCAAGCCATGAGGGTGTCATACATCTTGGAGAGGCTGAATCAGTGGCATGTTGTAGGGGTAGAATCGGTGGCATGTTGTAGAGGTAGAATCGGTGGCATGTTGTAGGGGTAGAATCGGTGGCATGTTGTAGGGGTAGAATCGGTGGCATGTTGTAGGGGTAGAATCGGTGGCATGTTGTAGGGGTAGAATCGGTGGCATGTTGTAGGGGTAGAATCGGTGGCATGTTGTAGGGGTAGAATCGGTGGCATGTTGTAGGGGTAGAATCGGTGGCATGTTGTAGGGGTAGAATCGGTGGCATGTTGTAGGGGTAGAATCGGTGGCATGTTGTAGGGGTAGAATCGGTGGCATGTTGTAGGGGTAGAATCGGTGGCATGTTGTAGAGGTAGAATCAGTGGCATGTTGTAGGGGTAGAATCAGTGGCATGTTGTAGGGGTAGAATCAGTGGCATGTTGTAGGGGTAGAATCAGTGGCATGTTGTAGGGGTAGAATCAGTGGCATGTTGTAGGGGTAGAATCAGTGGCATGTTGTAGGGGTAGAATCAGTGGCATGTTGTAGGGGTAGAATCAGTGGCATGTTGCAGGGGTAAAGTCAGTTGATCCTGGTTTGAGGACAAAACTAGAATGCTGGACTGGGGCTACATTAACCTTTTTGTTATCTAGTTAGGTTCTCCTGTGGGGTCAAGGAGCAGAGCAAACTCGTTGCATGCCGTCATGAGGTGTACTAAGAAAATATTTTTTTCTGAATGCTACATTACAGGAAACAGAATTAGTAATCAGGTAGATCAAGACAAGCAATCCAACTGAAAAGTTGGCAACATGTCAAACAAACGATTTTTCCTCTTTCAGAAGAGAAAACACTTCTGTTCTCCTAGGACACTACCAAAAAAAAAAAATGAGGCATGCTGGGAGTGGAAGAGGTTATATTAGGCTGTCATTACAGCCATTACGGCTCTCATTATTAAGAAAGATAGATAAATATAGATGCTCTTCTTTTACAGGGCGTGATTAATGGTGATGACAGAGTCACTGTAAATCCTTGACAGCGTCCAATCTCCTGAAGGCAGCAGTATAACCCAATGTACCTGTATTATTAACCACTTGCCTACAGGGCACTTTCACCCCCTTCCTGCCCAGGCCAATTTTCAGAGTTGTCACACTTTGAAATACAATTGCGCGGTCATGCTACACTGTAACCATGTGAAATTTATATAATTTTCTTCACACAAATGGAGCTTTCTTTTGGTGGTATTTAATCACTGCTGAGTTTTTTTACAAAAAAAAAAAAAAATATGTTGAAAAAAACTGTTTCTGTCATTAAATTTTGTAAATAAGTAATTTTTCTCCTTCACTGATGGGCGCTGATGAGGCAGGACAGATGGGCACTGATGAGGCGGCACTTGTGGGCACTGATTAGGTCGGGGCTTGACAAATCCCGGTCGACAGGTCGCATTTGCGACTAGAATTGGGGTCCTGGCGCCGGGGGCGACACAGCTGTGGTATCCTGTCTCCCTGTGGACCCGACGTGCAATCGCATCGGGCCGCGCCGGACAGTAATTTAGCCTGCGCCTTTGCGGCCTTCTGAAGTCCTTCTGTAATATGGCGCCATCTTGTGGTGGCCGTTGGTATTGAAACACCTCTATCAATGCTAATGCAATGTTAACCACTGGGCACCCCCTTCCTAACCAGACCAATTTTCAGCTTTCTGTGCTCTCACACTTTGAATGACAATTACTCAGTCATGCAACACTGTACCCAAATTATTTGTCCTTTTTTTCACACAAATAGAGCTTTCTTTTGGTGGTATTTAATCACCGCTGGGTTTTTTATTTTTTGCGCTATAAATAAAAAAATACTGAGAATTTGGTAAAAAAAAAAAAAAAAATTCTTTTTTCTATTAAAATTTATTGCAGAGTATTGGCACGGTGCTGGCAGAGTATTGGCACAGTGCTGGCAGAGTATTGGCACAGTGCTGGCAGAGTACTGCACAGTGCTGGCAGTGTAGCTGTCACTGACCAGCGCTGTGGGCACTACACATCCAGCCCACAGCGCTGGTCCCATCTCTCCCCCTCTCAGCTTCTCCCCTCTCACTGTACCGATCGATACAGAGAGGGGAGGGAGGAACCGGCGTCATGACGTGACGCCGGTTTGTGTACATGTGATCGCCCCGTCATTTGACAGAGCGATCACGTGGTAAACGGCCGCTATCGGCGGCCGTTTACTGTGATGCGCCGGGTCCTCGGGACCTGGCGGTCGCGGATGGTCCCCAGGGGGCGCGCAGGAGCAAGGTTCTGGGAGGACGTCCTACGGTGCCCAGTGCCACCTGTCAGTCGTTGTCGTCGTTAAAAAAAAAAAAACCTGGCTCCTAGATTCCAAGCAAATTTGTCAAGCCCTGGATTAGGTTGTACTGATGAGGAGGCACTAATATGCCGCACTTACAGGCACTAATAGGTGGCACTGACTGGCATCACTTATGGGCACCGATAGGCAGCATTTGTGGGCACTGATTGCTGGCACTTTATTGTAATCAGGGCCCTGATTACATGTCTCATGCCCCCTGTGAGGAGATGCCGCTGATCGTCTCGCCTCACCACACACTCACGTCTGGGCAGGAGCGGGGGTTTAAGTGCCCAGTAAGCAAGTGGTTAATAAGGATTGATCATGGAATATATGTGTACGTTGTCAGCTGTGGCAGAAGCTGTTGTGCCCCAAACCAAGGAATAATAAACATGTTCTCCTCCAGCAGCCAGCCTCTTCCTACGAGCTGTGTGTAGGCCACCAGAACTGCTCATGTCAGAGCCGGAGCATTACTCACATGGCAGAGCTGCAGGGTGCAGCAGATGGAGGGTGACATGTCATGGTTGCTCTCTTCAGGAGGCTACATATGGTATTGTTTTCATACACACTCCACACAAGTCATGTGAGAAAGAGATCACTAGAGCCGTTCCGCTTCCTGACCTGATTTTCCTGCTCCCGCCGCAGTTAAGGCTCCGGGACCAGAGGGAGGGTCGGCTCCATGGTTCTGTACTGTCCCCACATCAGAGCCTCGGGCTGCCTCCGCTGTCACCGAACGTTCCGCCATAGCAGTTGTGTACCCACGTGGGTGCGAAAAGACACGACGAATCGATCCCAGAAAGTGACAGCCACGCTGCGTGCCGAGCAATCGATAGAAGCAGCTGTGCCTGCAATGTGAAGTGTGCCCCGTGTGGAGCTCAGCCACCCGCCAGACTCGGGGCTGCAGGAGATGGGAGAGCACCGGGGAGGCAAGCCTGTCACATGGAGAGACCGGTCAGGGAATATTCGGGAAAACATCCTTTATTTAAAAAGACATTTATAAAAGTTTTACAATTATTAACAACTTCAGCCCCAGAAGATTTGGCTGCTGAATGACTAGGCCATTTTTGGCGATTCGGCACTGCGTCGCTTTAACTGACAATTGCGTGGTCGTGCGACCTGGCTCCCAAACAAAATTGACGTCCTTTTTTTCCCACAAATAGAGCTTTCTTTTGGTGGTATTTTATTACCTCTGCGTTTTTTATTTTTTTGCGCTATAAACAAAAAAAGAGCGACAATTTTGAAAACAAAACACAATATTTTGCTATAATAAATATCCCCCTTTTTTTTTTTTGGTAAAAAAAAAATCGCAATAAGTGTATATTGATTGGATGGGGCAAAAGTTATAGCGTCTACAAAATATGGGATAGATTTATAGTATTTTTATTATCTTTTTTTACTGCGATTATTTTATTTATTTTTTTATTGGGACTGCGACATTATGGCGGACACTTTTGACACGTTTTTGTGACCATTGGCATTTATACAGCAATCAGTGCTATAAAAATGCATTGATTACTATAAAAATGGCACTGGCACGGAAGGGGTTAACAGTAGGGGCGATCAAGGGGTTAACTGTGTTCCATGTGTGTTTCTAACTGTAGGGGAATGACTAGAGGAAATGACAGATCATGGTTCCTAGCTATAAGGAACACACGATCTGTCACTCCTCACAGAACAGGGATTTGTGTGATTACACACACACACACGTCCCTGTTCTGCCTCTCGTGCCCGCGATCGCTCGTGGCTGGCGGTCATCGCAAGCAGCAGCACCCCCGCAGTGCAGAGGGCACGTGCATGCCTGCTATTCCCAATCCCGCGACGTATAGCTACGACAGGTGGCGGGATCGCGCCGACCTGCCGCAGTATAATGACTGCGGCTGGTCGGCAAGTGGTTAAACTTCTTATAGATATAAATAGTTAAAGTATAACAAATTGTTTCGTTTTGGACAGAGTGGAGATAAATTGACCCCCCTGTCAGGTTTTATTGCTGTCTGTGCCCCCATTAGGGAGATTCGCCCTCTATTTCTCCTGTTCACCATTATCATTCAAAGTGAAAGAAAATCTCAAATTTTGGGTTGTCCCCAGAAAAGTAATAGAGGGGGACCACTGGCAGCAAACAACCAACACCCCCCCCCCCCAGTTGGTCGAGCGGCGCGAGCAGCCCCCCCTACCCTGGCACTTACTCCATTGGGCATCAGCCAAGTTGCGGGCTCCTGTGTCCTCTCTGCGTGTGGCTCCTCCCTCCTCCCTCCTCCTCCTTCTAGGCGTCCAATAGGATTGCCTATCTTTTCAACCAGTCGGGTGACCAGTGTCAACACCCGCTTCCTGATTGGCCAGGAGGAGGATCAGTGTTACAACAGCGAATAAAAAATCCATGAAGGTTTACAACCCTTTTAAGTATTTACAGCCTTTGCTCAATTCTTTGTTGAAGCACCTTTGGCACCAATTACAGCCTCAAGTCTTTTTGAGTATGATGCTACAAGCTTGGCACACCTATTTTTGGGCAGTTTCTCCCATTCTTCTTTGCAGGACCTCTCAAGCTCCATCAAGTTGGATGGGGAGCATCGGTGCACAGCCCTTTTCAGATCTCTCCAGAGATTGGGTTCAAGTCTATGGCCAGCCAGGTACCCAGGGAAGTAATATAACCCTCTTGGGAAAAGGAGATGTTACTGGTGCTGGGCAGAGGATAGTAATGCTCTGCCCCGATGCCAGTGCTTCAGTTGGGGGTAGGAGCTCCACTGCATCGTCCCGTCACTGGGGAGAATGGCCCCAGCCCAAGAGTTGAATAAGAGCTGAAGGTGCTGGGCAGAGGTCCACCATGCTCTGCCCTGATCCCAGCATTTCAGCTGGGGCTGTGAGCTCCCTTCTTTATGCCAACCTCTTTGGAGCTCGGGAAACGCTGCATCACAGGTCACTGAGGTATGCTGTTGAGCAGTGTCGAATAATCCTTTGTAAACCTGTTCCAGCTTCCACTTTTGCAGTATTAAAAAATAAAAATCTTCCTGCAATCCGAGATTGTTCGGAATATCCAGTTCCTTAAAATCCTGACGTCATATCTCCAGCACTTGGCTGTACTTCTGAAGTCCGGATCTTCCTGGATTCTCTCAAATATTAGTCCTGGGCCGTGAAAACCATAGGCCTCCATGGGAGTATCATCCTTCAGCCACGGAAAAACTTGGGTAGCGTACCAATGAAGCACTCTGTATCCTTCATTCAACATTATCTCAATGCAGACCAGACCTTCCAATCAGGTCACCCATTCCTGCTATGCTGCACACTGAGGAAGGGCATCCTTAAGTCCCACTGGAGCCAGTACCACTTCTCTGGGGTAGCAAGATCCCTTTCCGCAATGCTTTTGCTCCAACTATAGGGCCTCTCTTTATAGTCTCCTGCAAATGACATCCCTCCACACCAGTGTGTCCCATACAGAATCAGGTCCCCCAAACTGGGTGAGCTCTCACTGTATCCAGCACAGAAACTCTGCTTCCATCGCTGTAGGGAATAGCACCACTCTGTAGTGGCCTCCTGAAGGTGTGTCCCTGTGGTCGTTTGGGACTGCTCCGAAGGGAGTAAGCAGATCCCTCTGCTGCCCCCAAATGTGACGGACTGTCTGACACCCCGACTGGGTATCTCTGCCAAACTACAGCTTCCTCCACTCTGGAACCAGAATATAGAAAATTGACCCCAACCATTAGATAGAACCAATGTTGGAGTAAAACAGGACTAATGCTGGCCATACACTATACGAAAATTCGGCCGAACGCAGTTTCGAAAAACAAACGTTCGGCCGTGAGCACAAACGATGGTGCCATCATGTAATGACCGATAAATCGTTCGGTGGACATAAATAAATAAATGTTATGTTCGTTTTTTTACATATACCTAGTGCAGACAGGTCGGACGGGAAACACATTAACCTTTCAATTTATCGTTCGTTCGGCAGAAAATTTCCAAACTTGTCCTTCGTTTTTTCGGCTCAAAAACGTCCAAACGATTATCGATTTTGTGCCCATTAACTGGCCGAAAAAACGAACGAACGTTCTAATGACCGAATTTTCGGCCAATTTTTCGTATAGTGTATGGCGAGCATAACTTTATTAACAAACAAAAAAGCATTTATACACAAAAACCTTCCCCCTTGTCAGATATGGCACACATTACAATTCCCAGGAGAAAATTACATTACATAAACAATCATACACAGGAAAACACTGGATTCCTTCCCAGGACCTAGCAGTCTGGACTTTTAATTGGTAAATAAATAAAGTGAGAGCTTATCACCTAAACCTTATTACAGCAAACAATAGTTAAAGCCAGGAAACCTGTAACAGAAAAAAAAGTTTCTTAAACCCACAAATGCTGGAATTCACCCCCTGCACATAACATATCACTCCAGGATAATAGTTCCACTATGCAGGTATGCCAAGGAGTTCCAGAAATAGTCCATCCAGCCCTAATGCATGGAAAAGGTAGCTGGTATATTTCACGGCCAACCAGGTACCCAGGGAGGTAATATAAACCTCTTGTGGAATAGGTTACATGTAACCCCAAGAGGGGGTTCTCCTTAGTCCTAGGTCCATAGTCAGTAGGAAGGAGGCTGGCCTCCAGGAGCCCAAGTCATGGTGGTTTCAATGACATCACCTGAGCCACCTCTCGATCCAGCTATGTGCACAGGAACCTTGGCTGTCCCAGATCTCTCGCTCCTCATTGGTTCCCACTGCTGTCAATCATAAAAGTAAAAGAAAATCACACATTTTGGGTTCTCCACAGAACAGGAATAAAGGGGAAATTTTCTAATGGGGATAACCAGGGATTCCTTCACTTTTGAGAGATTTCTTCCCACTTTGCAAAAAATATTTTGCCTGGGGTTATAACCTTCCCTTACTCTATCCATTAATCCAATATGAAAAAAAAGTTTTGCCTTTTAATTCTCCTTTAACCACCTCCAGAACACGATATAGCCAACTGATGGCTACAGTGCAGCCAGCCAGTTCTGGGAGGGCGTCATATGACGTCCTCCTGGTATCATGGAGGACACAGCTGATCACAGATCTGGGTAAAGGGCCAATCACAGCTACCCTTTACCCCGTGTCCAATTGCAGCTGATCACAATGTAAACACAAGCCGATTATCAGCATTCTTTTCCTCATTCTAACAGTGTGAGAAGAAAAGAGACGATAACTGGCTTGTGTGAAAGGGACCTCTACACTGAGTTTTTGTCAGGGTCTGGATCTGAACTTGGAACATTTGTGGTGTCTGGCTTTAGCTTATCTTGCTGTGCCACTTAAGATGCTGGGCAGCTCCATACCTTGGACAATCCTGCCTTGTATCTTGTTCAGGGGCGGATCCAGGGGGGGGGGGGCAACAGGGCAATTGCCCCCCCCGAAAATATCACTGACTGCAGTGCAGCCCCGAGTCTCTCTCTCTCTCCGTATCATCACCAGCCGATCTGCGGCGACAAGAGAGAGAGACTCTTATTACGTCGCCGCACTGAGGAGGTAGGTGGAGCCGCGCCGCTGGCTTTCCCTACACTGGTTGCTAGCGCCTAGCAACCAGTGACCTCAGTGAGTCACGCTGCCGCTGCTAAGGAGGAAAGCGAGAGAGAGCCTCAGCATTTAGAGCGGAGTCTCCTTCCGACCGCCTCCGTCCCTGAGTGAGAGTGTTGGCTCCACCCCCGGCTCCTCCTCCCTCTATCTTCTCCACAGTCCATACTCTAGGCCTCCGCCCCTGAGTGGGTGTTGGCTCCACCCACCTCCTCACTCCATCTTCTCCAAACTGCAGTGCAGAGCAGCGTGAACCCAGGACATCTAATGTCATCTAATGCTGTCTGTGGAGTGCGGACAGACTAGTGCAATTACCGGATCCCGCTCATCTCATTGCTCCTGCGACCTGCACGGAAGCCCCTCCCCCCACCAGAGGTCCAGAGCAGCAAAATATTTTACTAAAAGTGAGTAAAAGAATAAATGAATGTGTCAAATCGCAAAATAGATGTGTGCCATAACTGTCATTATGTATGAAAAAAAATGGCCTTAAAACTTGTTCAATGTTAACCCCCTCAGCTCCGGAAAGTTTTACCCCCCCCCTTCATGAACAGGCCATTTTTTGCGATACTGCGCTGCTTTAATTTAACTGACTGACAATTGCACGGTCGTGCGACGCTCTACCCAAAATAAAAAAAAAAACGATGTCCTTTTTTCCCACAAATAGAACTTTCTTTTGGTGGTATTTGATCACCTCTGCGATTTTTATTTTCTGCAAAATAAACAAGAAAAGACCGACAATTTTGAAAAAAACAAACAATATTTTTTTACTTTTTGCTATAAAAAAATGTCTTCATCAGTGTAGGCCAATATGTATTCTGCTACATATTTTTGGTAAACCCCCATCCCCCCCCCCCCCCAATAAGCGTATATTGATTGGTTTTCACAATAGTTATAGCATAGCGTCTACAAAATAGGGGATAGATTAATGGCATTTTTTATTTATTTTTTTACTAGTAATGGCGGTGATCAATGATTTTTAAGTAAGCGACACCCAAGTTTCTGGCAGTGCCCCTCCCGAGACTAGACTCTGGATCCGCCCCTGATCTTGTTTGTGGTGAACCTTGAACTCTTTGCTTCTCCCATGAACTACCTCATTAAAGACCTATTTTTGCACTTCCTGTTTGACAGATTATTGTGCTCTCTCCAGCCGATATCTTGCTTCTTTGTGTACCTGAAGCTGTCTTTATTTTCACTACCACTCATTATTAACCTTGCCTTGTTTATTGATTATGTTTCTATCTGATCCCATCCAGTTGCTACTCATTACTCATTGCTACTCATTACTGACCTGTGTCTTGTACATCTACGACGCTTCTGCTAGTTCCTTATCTGCTTCATCCACTGCCAAGCTCCCTTTTGCTCTCATCCTGCGGGTGGGGGGGGGGGGGCAGTCCTGGCATTAGCAGGCAATGAAACACATCTCTATCATCAGGATCTCTGGAAAAAAAACAGCTAGTGCTTAGACCCCACGCCTCTGGGGAGCCTATGTCATCCGCTAGAGTATCTGTTTGTGTATTAATCCAGCTGACTACTTGCGAATCTCCAAATTGCTATAGCCACTGGCCTCCGAGGCTAACTCCAGAGGTGAATTTTTTAAAACATTCACATACCCGCTTATTGCATCCCAGTTTCATAAACTCTATGGTCTGTTAATACTATACACATTTTTTTTTTAATTTTGGATAGGGTGGGGGAAAGTTAAACTCTCCTGTCAAGTTTTTATTGTTGGTGGTGTGCCTGTTGTTGGTAATTCATTTCTAACTGGTGACCATTTGTCACTGAGAAAGTGAGGGAAAAATTTAAATTTTAGAGTTTGTCTACAGATCAAGAAGGGGAAATTTTCCTATTGGGACACATGTTCTGGCGACAACTTTCTAAGATGGGAATTTTCCTTAGTTTGGGAGATTTCCTCTAATGTCCTGTTACGTCTCTGGAACAGGAAGTGAAGGGAAATGTCCTCAATGATTCACATCAAATACAACCTGGCAGAGGTTTTTAACCTTTGTTACCCAAAGTACTAAATAATAGAAAATAAGGGACACAGGAAGTCTATTGTTACTGTTGAGTTATACCACCGTGTACATGAGGTATGGACATAAAATTACAGTATACGACTTCCAGTGTCTCTCCAATGTCCCTCAATACATTCAATTTAAATACATACCTCCTTAGAACAAGACTGCAGTGAGGTTAATACTCACAATCGTTGTATCTATTCTGAGATAGTGAACAATTAACCACTTCAGCCCCGGACCAATTGGCAGCCAAAGGACCAGGCCCCTTTTTGCGATTCGGCACTGCATCGCTTTAACTGACAATTGCGCGGTCGTGCGACGTGGCTCCCAAACAAAATTGGCATCCTTTTTTTCCCACAAATAGAGCTTTCTTTTGGTGGTATTTGATCACCCCTGCGGTTTTTTTTTTTTTGCGCTTTAAACAAAAATTTTTTGCTTTTTGCTATAATAAATATCCCCAAAAAATATATAAAAAAAACATTTTTTTTTCCTCAGTTTAGGCCGATACGTATTCTTCTACATATTTTTGGTAAAAAAAATTGCAATTAGAGATTATTGATTGGTTTGCGCAAAATTTATAGCGTTTACAAAAAAGGGGATAGTTTTATAGCATTTTTATTAATATTTTTTTTTTTTTACTAGTAATGGCGGCGATCTGCGATTTTTATTGTGACTGCGACATTATGGCGGACACATCGGACATTTTTGGGACCATTGTCAGTTATACAGCAATCAATGCTATTTAAATGCATTGATTCCTGTATAAATGACAGTGGTAGTGAAAGAGTTAACCACTAGGGGGAGGGGAGGGGTTATGGGCTGTGACGTGTTGTGTTTTTTTACATGAGGGGGCGGGGCTGATGTCTGACGTCATTGATCGGCTTTCCCGATGACCGGGAACAGCCGATCAATGACAGGCAGAGTAGGAAGCGCGGGGAGAGGTTTGTTTACACAAACCTCTCCCGTTCTTCAGCTCTGTGACCCGATCGCGGGACACCAGCGGCGATCGGGTCCGCTGGTCCCGCTGCCGGGGTCACGGAGCTCCCGACCGGGTCGTGAGCGCGCCGCTGGCGGCGCACGCGACCCACGGGCAGGCAATTAAAGGGCCACGTACAGGTACGTGATTTTGCCTGCCCGTGCCATTCTGCCGCAGTATATCTGCATGAGGCGGTCGGGAAGCGGTTAAACAAAAGTGAAAATGTATTTCTTCCAACATTTATAAGACTGGAAATTACAAATTGGCCTGTACCCTCCTCCACCCCCACATTTTGTGTTTCTCCTACTCATCCCCCCCCCACCCCCCCCCCCCCAAAAAAGGAAAAAAAAACAATAGCAGCCTATTTAATTAATTTTTTTAAACTAATTCCACGTTACAGCAAACTGTAAGATATGCACAGATGAGTCCTATGTGCTAAAATAACAGTATCCTAGCTCAAATCATGTTGGCAGCATGTACAATAATGTAATGATAATGAAATATGAGAAAGTGGATAATGTGCCAGCTTTAGGTATAAACACAATTTATTACATTCAAGAAACCTGGAGCATTACATACAATAAGAAAAGTGTAGGAGCATTGCTTTTAATTAACAATATTGATTTTAAGAAAATATCATTTTGTTCAGTGTTCAATGGATAATGATGGACAATGCAATATAAAGACCCCCAACTTTCAGCTGCTCTTAATCTTTCATAGTATGCATCATAAATGCCACACATATACAGTATTTAAAGCGTTTGTTACCCCAACACTTTATATTCCCGATATGTGCCTGCTGTACCATTTACTTGTATGAAAAAGTATCCTGTTCTCTTTGTTTTGCTTCCTTTATGTGAAATCCCTGGTGTTCCTGCTAATCCCCCCTGCTTTCCTATTTAAAACTGACCACACTTAGCAGGAGAGCACAAAGTGGTCACCTCTCTAGCTGTGCTGGGAACACAGCCTTCTCTCCTCCAATGATCAGACTTGTCCTGACACACCCCCACTGCACAGCCATTCACTGGGAAGCTAAGTGTACTGCTGCTTCACCTCCCCCCCCAGCTCTTATGCAGCTGGGAACAGAGGGAATGTGATCACTTATAAAATAGTGCAAAAAGGTATTTATGTTTTTATATCTATACAAAAATGTTTTGCCTTTTTATCTCTATTTTTAAACTGAATGGGTTGTTTTACAAGGTGAACGTTTACAATCACTTTAAATCCAGTGATGTCTTCTGAAGAATAGCAATAATGTGTGTGTGTGTGTGTGTGTGTATATATATATATATTTATTTATTATGAAATGGGGCATTTGAAGGAATGAACATTTGAACTGTGAATGTGGTTCTTGCCTGGGAGAAAAATGTGCAACTCAAAATATGCATTGTGCTTGGGGAAACTTTCACCTGGAAGTAGAATTTTCATTATCACAAATATTCTGACATACATATAAACTGTTGTATAGGTTATAGGATGTCAGGTCACCCGAGACCAGGTGACAGGTGCACTCTGTAGGAGTCAGAAGTGCACCGCTAGGTAGTGGACATTAGGACTCACTTCTGCGGATTGTACCCAGGGAGATTCAGGACACAGGTCTACTGGATCACTAACACAGATCCCAGTGGGAGCTACAGCATAGATTCCCCAGGGCGCGGAGTCTAAGAGCCAGCAGGTGTTCACCAGAGCCTCTAGTGGTGAGGATGGACTTCGCTGCAGTCTGGCTCCAGGTCGCGGCCCCTAGAGTCTCACAGCTCACGCTCACAGTAGACTACAGGAGAAGGAAGCAGCAGGCTGGAACGACAAGGATAGTAAGGGGATCTAGCAGACAGGAACAACAGAGTACACGCCAAAGGTTCAGGGTCACAGGCAGACAGGGATGGTCGGGGACATGCCAAAGGGTCAAGGTCACAAGCAGACAGGAATCGTTGAGAACACGCGAAGGTCCGTAACAGAGCCAAACATCGAGCACACAGCAAGCAGGAACCAGGAAGCCAAATACACAATGGTTGATCAGCACCACTGGCTTGCAGTGCACAGGTTAATATAGGGTTCCCTGATAGGGCCTGGGGTGGAGCCATGCTTAGAGGAGAGGTTATAAAAAACACCAGGTGAGAGTGGCTGGCCTCTTAGTCTGAACACAAGAGGAGAGGTAAGCAAACAGGGAGAGATTACTGCATAACCATGACATAGGAATGTATAAAAGATCAATACAAATAAAGTTCTGGTGTAGTCTCACATGCAATCACTGCCACAAAACAAGTCTGTGCTTTTGCAAATGAATGTTCCCTTGGATGAAGTGTCTAAAAAGGTCACAATTGCCTCCTGAAATCAAAAATTTAAATTCAACACATTGGCCCAGCAATAGAAGGAAATACCATACGAATGCCGGCCCCCACCCCCCCCAACCAAAGGCACCTTGTCCCCATGCTGATGGGGATAAGGGACTCTTCCCGACAACCCTTGGCGGTGGTTGTGGGGGTCTGTGGGCAGGGGGCTTATCGGAATCTGAAAGCCCCCTTTAAGTAAAGGGACCCACAGATCCGGCCTCCCACCCCCCATGTGAATGAGTATGTGCTACATTTTACCCCTGCCAGTTCACCCCAAAAAAAGCAGTGTAGTGTTACAAAAAAAGACTGTTTTTGACAAGTCCTTTATTAAAAATGCCCCCCCTTTGTAGCTTCAACGTGTCTTTTTTTCTCCAGTTTCAACAATGATGTCCTCTTGCTCCAGTGTTCTCCCTCCGCTGATGTCTTCTCCCTCCACTGATGTCCCTCTGGTGATGTCTTCTCCTTCCTGTCTTCTCCCCCTGCTGATGTCCCTCCGGTAATATCTTCTCCCTCTGCCAATGTCTTTTTCCTCCGTCGCCGTCGGGCCCCAAAAAAAAAAAAAAACAGCCCTCCTCAAACACTGGCTTCCGCTGTTGTGTCAGCTCTGGTGTCTGCCAGTTCTTATACAGACATGGGGCATTGCCATCCGGTGACGTCACAAGGAGCGGGGTCTCTGGGTGACGACACAGGGTCTCTGACGGGGAGGCCATCCCCCTGTCAGAACACAATAAAACAATATAACAGGGGAAATTGCTGTACTAACATCGGATTGTTAGTGCAGTGGCTCCGACCTGAGCTGTCAGTTTATTTTTTTTGTTCAGCCCACTAGGTTGAACGAAAAAAAAAATAGCTGTGTGTACCAGGCTTTAGTGTCAGGTTTAAGACTAGGGATGTTGGAAGAGGTCTGCAACATACCTGTCTTAAGTATTTCAGGTTGGTGATCAGGACCACCCTGTGGAGGAGATTCATCCTGTAAAGTAAAGCTGTAGAAAGAGTAAGGGATGTGAGTTGTGAACTTGGTGCATAGACTCACTGACATCACCACTGCAATAAATTGTTGCTGGTGACAACTTTAAGAACTTTTATACTCCATTACAGGGATTTATAGTGGGCAGGCTGCCATCTTTAATAACAAATTGTGGCTTGGGCACTGGACAAGAGGCTTTTATGATTGCAGGACTAGTGCGCAATTGCACATATGTGCGGAAGTGGCATTTACTTTTATATCTGGCAATGTACTAAGAAGAAAATGGTACAGATGCAGGGTCAGAAATTCTCCACTGCATCAGCATGACAGCAAGGAAACAAGAATTTTTAGGAGAGGTCAATAATGGCAACCGTACATTCCTCTCAGTAAAGGTTCCCTTAATGTAAAGTGTGAACGGTTCAGTACCCCTGTGTACAGGAATCCAGGCAGTAATTGGTGTGATAGGCTCCCGAGGAAACTTGGCCTGCAATTTTACTGTGGCAGGGTGGCATCCTAAGTGGTGTTTAAAAATTATTATTTTTTTTGAAAGAAATTATTTCCAATATTTTAAGAATGATTTTAACTTTTGAATACATTTTCTATTTCGATATACAGTAATACCTCGGATTGTGAGTAACATGGTTTATGAGCGTTTCGCAATTTTGAAAAATCTTGACTGGTTTTGCGAGCGTAGTCTCGCAAGATGAGCAGGATTCAAGCCAATGGGTTGTGCAGTACCGCATTTGGCCAGAGGTGCAGGGGTGCCGGTGACACTCAGAGCCATTCAGAGCCGATTGGAGGCACTCCGTTCCCGAGTGTCTCTGAATACATCCGAGCGGCTCCAATCAGTCTCCAAGTGTTTCAGTCTCTGAGTGTCTCTGGCGCCCCCCCACCTCTGGCCACATGCAGTAGTGCATACAATAGCAGTCACTGTGGAGCGAATTATCTGAATTTCCATTGACTCCTATGGGGAAACTCGCTTTGATATATGAGTGCTTTGGATTACAAGCATTCTTCTGGAACGAATTATGCTCGTAATCCAAGGTACCACTGTATTTATGTGTCTGTCCTCCCCAGTACCAGTAAAGTCTATCATATATGGATTTTTGAGGTGGTGATATCTATGGATGTGGTACACGTTAAGCCAATCTTTTTTATATCATGTAATACAAATGTTGAAGTCAGAGTAAAGTTGGATCTTTTGAATTGTCTGTTCTGAGTCAGTGACACTGACTTGGAAAGCATTGAAGCCTTTAGATTATCACAAAAGTCAGGCAACCAGTATTTTAATGAAAGCAGTAGTAAACCCAAAAGCAAACATTTATTATAGTGCAGCTTACCAATTCTTATGCCGCGTACACACGAGCGGACTTTTCGACGGACTAGGTCCGATGGTCTTTTCGACTGACTTTTGGCGGAGTTATGACGGACTTTTCGAATGAACGGACTTGGCCACACACAATAACACTAAATTCTGACAGATTTTAAACGTGATGACGTACGACTGGACTAGAATAAGGAAGTTCATAGCCAGTAGCCAATAGCTGCCCTAGCGTTGTTGTTTGTCCGTCGGACTAGCATGCAGACGAGCGGATTTTTCGATAGGAACTGGGCCCGGCGGAGTTCCGGCGGAAAAATTTGAAACATGTTCTATTTCTAAAGTCCGTCAGAATTTTCAACAGCAAAAGTCAGATGGAGCCCACACACGATCGAATTGTTCGATGGATTCGTTCCGTTGGACCTTTGCTGTCGAAAAGTCCGCTCGTGTGTACGCGCCATTAGATTTGAGGGCTGTATTCGTTTGCTTTTTTAGGCTTTCTTCTATTTTTATCTGGTGAGCCAACCAGCAAGTCTGTTGTTTTTCCACAAGCTCAAGCTCTCCAGCAGAATGTATCAGGTAATGCAGCCACCTTTATCTAAGGATTGGTAAGCTGCAATATAGCTCTGTGCTCACTGAACATTGAAAAATGAGCAATCGGCTGTGTTTGACCGCTCAGTTCTCACTGCAGAAGGGGGACAGATGCAGCATCGGATCAATGCTGCATCCACCTAGGTGAGTATACTTCTCTTTTAAGGCTGGTGATGTCTGGGAATGTCAATAGGTGTTTATAGAGACAAATGGCAGAAGCTTCTTGAGGTGGCTTAAAAAAATTATGTGATAAAATATTTATAAGGAGATGAGGATTTCAACAGAAACTTGCTCATTTCATGTGATACAACAAAAGATTGCACATCTTTTTCCACGTTTGAGCAATATGAGCCTATTTTCTTTAATTGTGGGTATTATTCATTCCTAGACATGTGCACAACAAAAAAATTCGTTTATTTTCGTTTCCGAAAAAAAATTGTTTTTTTCCGTTTCATTTTTTTCGTTTCCGTTGATTCGTAACGATTCGTAAATTCGTAAGTCGTCGGTGTTCGTATTCGTAATGATTCGTACATTCGTAAGTCGTCTGTGTTCGTATTCATAACGATTCGTACATTCGTAAGAGTTATTTTTTAGTTGATTTGTTTTTTCGTTTAATTTTCGTTTATTTGTTCTAAATTCGGACGCATTCGTATTTATTCGTACATTCGTAACATTCGTAGATTCGTAATCGGAGCATAATTCATAATTTTATGTAATGTGTATGCTATTATTACATTTTAAGAGACACAGAAAATTACGAATCGAAAAAAAAGTTACGAATGTACGAATTTTTTCGTTCAATCCATTCGAAGCACGTTAAGCAACGCCATTGTAAGAGACACGGAAAATTACGAATCGGAAAAAAAAAAAAAAGTTACGAATTTACGATTTTTTTCGTTCAATCCATTCGAGGCACGTTAAGCAGCACCATTGTAAGGGACACGGAAAATTACCAATTCAACAAAAAAAAAAAGTTACGAATGTACGAATTTTTTCGTTCATTTTCGTTGTTCCTGTTTTCGTTTTTCAGATTTTCTTCATTCGTACATTCGTTGTTTCTAATTAGTTTTTTTCGGATTTTCGTTGTTTTTCGGATTCGTTCGATTCGAACGATTCGTTAAAATTTTTTGCGACTCATTCGTACGAAAACGAACGAACGAAAAAAACCGAAACGAATTGCACATGTCTATTCATTCCTAAGAGGTTTGGTAAGCTCCCTTAAGACGTTGGGTTCCGTTATCCCTGGTTGGTTGTTGGTGGACATTGAGGGGTTGAGCATGGAAAAACATTCATAATGTGTGCCCTCATTAGTTTTGCCATTGCCTTTAGTAGACATTGCTCTGTGAGTAGTGGGGAACTCTTTTTAACCACAGCTACCGTTTTTCTCTAAACAGTTCATTTGGGGAGCTTTTACATCAGATGTTGGCCTGGTGTTCAGTACTGATGAGCTGTAATGCAAAATACCTTATTTACTCCATGTTGGAGTCCATGAGAGGATGTATCATGGGAGTATGTCAATACCCCTTCTAAGGGACGTACTTCTATTCAGAAACTTGTTGTGTGACCTGGGGGCAGTGGAAATTGCAGCTGTGCTCAATGTACAATTATCCTATGATTACATGGATGCCATAGGTTCACCTATACACAACTTTTATTTTAGATTTTCGGGAGTTTCATTATTCCTTGTGCAAGGTTTCCCTCACTGTACCCACTGTGGTCTGGAGTTCTTCTGACTTATGCCCTGTACACACAATAGGATTTTCCAACAAAAAAATCCATGGGATTTATTCCGATGGATGTTTGCTCAAACTTGTCTTGCATACACATGGTCACACAAAGTTGGTTGGAAATTCCGAACGTCAAGAACGCTGTGACAAACAACACGTACGACGAGCCAATAAAAATGAAGTTCAATAGCCAGTGCTGCTCTTCTGCTTGTTTCTGAGCATGCGTGGCACATTGTGCTTTCGAATTGTGTACACACGGTCGTAATTTCCGACATCGGATTTTGTTGTCGGAAAATTTGAGCACCAGATCTCAAATTTTGTCTGACGAAAATTCCTATGGAAAATGTGTGATGGAGCCTACACACGGTCAGAATTTACAACAACAAGGTCCTATCACACATTTTCCATCGGAAAATCCTATCGTGTGTACGGGGCATAAGGGTGAGATTTTACTGAAGGGCTTATGAGAAGGGGTTAGTTTATGGCCATAGCGTTATATCAGGTTTAACATTTCACATATAAAAGGGAATTGGGTTGGTTCTAGTGGGCATTTTTTCTGCTTTTGCTTTAATTTTTCCTATCTGGCCCCCACCTAACAACTGTACATTTATCTTCTCAATCAGCACATCGCCCACAGTATTTACCTCTTGTATCTCTTGACCTTCCCTCTTATGCCGCGTACACACGGTCGGAATTCTCGTCGGAAAAAGCTCTGATGGTTTTCCCGTCGGAATTCAGACGGAATTTCGCTCAAACTGTCTTGCCTACACACGGTCACACCAAATTCCGACGGTCAATAACACCACGGCATAAAACACGTTCGACTGCACTATAAAAGGGAAGTTTAATGCTTCTGAGCATGCGTCAAATTGTTTCGGAGCATGCTTCGGAATTTTGCGTGTCGGAATTGCATACACATGATTGGAAAATCCGATAGAAAGGATTTCCGGAAATTCCAACAGAAAAAGACCGATGGGCATACACACGGTCGGAAAATCCGATAAAAAGCTCCCATCGGACTGTTTCAATCGGAAATTCCGACCATGTGTATGCGGCATTAGATTGTAAGCTCTAAGGAGCAGGGCCCTCTGATTCCTACTCTATTAAAGTGTATTGTATTTGCACTGTCTACCCTCAAGTTGTAAAGCGCTATGTAAACTGTTGGCGCTATATAAATCTTGTATAATAATAATAAATGGCAATCCCTGAGAGGGCTGTTTTCAAATGCATCATGTTTGCTGCGTGGTCCATGCACATCTGGAGACGTTTTTTTTAATGGCAATAAAATGTATACACATTAATACAGTATAATCCTAAGTGTCAGCCATGCCAACCTACATCTATTGGAGTCTATATTGTGTATTTTCTTCTCAGGACTATAAGAACACCAGCACCTGGCCATGTAGTTAGTGGTCTTTACAGAAAGTATCAGAAAGCTGTGCACTGGAAACTACTTCCACCTGTAAGTACCCTTTACAGTAACTAGCAGCAGGTCATCTTTCTAGGTCTATTATCTGCTCACTCTGAGGATTTCATTCTATAAAGATAACAGCTTACAGGTAAAAACCTCAAGGCCTCTAACGCATTTCACTTATAGCTCTTAGTAATGCTGTTTATTTCTTTATGAAATAAAATGCTTGGCGTGAGTAGAATCCACTGTCTAGTTGCTACTGTCAGAATTGGTCTCCGCTTATTTAGGCTTTACTTACAAGCACCTGGGATGTTATTGCTTTGGCTGTTAAATGCCCTAAGTGCCTTCACTTTCAAAGCCTTATAATAACGTAATTTTGTATGATTATTGAATTCCTCTATGAACGTTATTACATTTCTATATAGAGAGAAAGACACACTAATGAATGTATATGGTGTGGGTAGCACTTCCTTCCAAAATGAACAAAACGAAGACATAATGGGGCAGCACAAACGCATGACTCAATAGACTCAACCAAAGGCTTCTGTATGACAGTCTAATCAAGTACCAAATCCAGTTACTTTGTGATGCAGAAAGTAAAAATATTTCTTTACCTTCCCTGACAGAGCCAACTCCTCCTTCATTTGTATCTCACACGCTCCCCATCCCAGACACTGCAGCTCCCAGTGAAAGGGTTTCAGTAAAGGAGGCATTGCTGCCAATCCAAAAAGCAGTGGGCAGGACTAGGTATGGCCAGGTGCTGGTTAAGAAGCTACAGACTTGTGGTTTGCAAACATCCCCCCCATGAGAGTGACAACTCTGCTCTAAATTCAAGAGTAGTGCGGCAGTGTTGCAGGTGTTCACTCCACTGGTGGGATGAAGAGGTGTTTATGAGATTTAAATGGAGGACTTTGAGAAAACTGCAGGTGCATGCCATAATAACCCCTTAACCTCCCTGGCGGTATTCCCGAGTGTGGCTCGCAGTGGATTTTCAATACCAAAAGCGGTAACCCCGAGCCACACTCGGGATCGCATCGCAGGATCCAGGTACAGTTACTTACCTTGTCCCCAGGATCCTGCGATGTCCTCCCCGCAGTGTGCGGCGGCTGTGTCTCCGTTCTATGTATCACAGAGCCGGGCTCCGTTCCCTGCGAGCGTTGCGAAGCACGGGGACAGAGAACGGCGCCAAATTCAAAAAGTGAAACACACACAATACATACAGTACACTGTAATCTTACAAATTACATTACTGTATCAAATAATTTCAGACCCCTTTTGTCCCTAGTGCTTTGTCCAGTGTCCTGCATGCAGTTTTATATTATATATACTGTTCTTTTTGCCTGGAAACTGGAGATTGTCCATAGCAACCAAAACCGTCCCTTTACATCAAAAGCGGTTTTAGACCAGCTAGAAAACAGCGATAAATAAATTAGAATCACTTGCAGAATTGAGTGATAGTGATTTGTGGGGAAATTCGTCATCAAACCCTGAAAGTAATGACAGCGACAATTCTTCAACTGAGCAAATTTCAGCGTTTTTGATTACATTATTGAACAATTTTTATTATTATTATTATATTATTATTTTTTATAATTATTTATAGTTATTTATTATATTATAATTTATGATTTTGTGTTTCAAACTTTATCATACATAGAATGTCTACTAGACTCTTGTTTGGACAGATTTAAGTGTGTTATTCCTAAGAATTACAGGCCTACAATGTAAAACGCCAAATTTCCATGCAAAAGAATTGTACTTCTTTGAGCATCAAAAATCTGAAATAATCACACCACCAGGGAGGTTAAGAGTATGGGATTTTTTTTATCCCATATTTACACTTACCTAGGTGGATGCAGCATCAGTCCGATGCTGCATCTGCCCCCCCTCCGCCTCTTCACTGAGAACCGAGTGATCGAACATCACCTATGACTCGGTTCTCTCACCTCCCCGAGTGGAGAGCTGCTGCCTGTCAGTCAGCATCTCTCCTGCTCTGCTCCTCCACGCTCATTGAAGTGATGAGCTGTGGAGGGGTGGGGAGCCGCCGTCTCAGCGGCTCACTGAGAGGCTGTGACGCCTATCAGTCCAGGCACCTGGCGGATCCAGACTTCCGAAGTCGGGATGACGCGGTGCCTGGACTGATCTTGGTGACGTCAGCAGAGAGCGGACTTCAGACCGATTTCTGCTGAAAGCGGGTCACAGGCGTGCAAAACTAATTGCACTCCTGTGGCCTGTAGGAGAGGCCCAGCCAAACAAGCTCAGGTTGGACTTGTCCTTTAACGCCAGCACATCGTGGCCCTTTAGGAGGTTTCTGATGCCAGCAGCCTGTGATTGGCTGTTACAGCAGTCACATGATCAGAAAGCTCTGGTGCACACAGAATCTGTTGCAGCTGTGCATGGTAGCCAATCAGCTTCTAACTTCAGCTTGTTCAACTAAGCTTTGACAATAAAACCTGGAAGCTGATTGGTTTCTATGCAGAACTGCACCAGATTTTGCATACTCCAGCTTTAGTAAATCTCCCCCATTGACTTTTTGACATTCAAAACCACCAAGCAACTTTGCAAATAAAACATTTTACTTCTGCCTTTTCTTTCTCTTCTTTTGCTTTTGGAAGTTCACAGACTTAAGCCAGTCAACATTTGCTATATTTACATTCACTCTGCCTGCATCTGCACTGCAACTGCAGACAAGGGGGTTGATTTAATGGCAAATAGACTGTGCAGTTGAACTCTGCAAATGCAGTTGCTTGAGAGCTTAGTAGGTGATTTAAAGCCACAGTTTGTAAAGTATACCCAATCACGTGCAAGGAAAATAAAAAAACAGAATTTTTGCTTGCACATGATTGGATGATGGAAGTCAGCAGAGCTTCTTCTCATTTACAAAGCTCTGGAGCAACTGCGCTTGCATAGTGCAACTGTACTTTGCATAGTGCAACTTTACTTTGCAGAGTGCAACTTTACTTTGCAGAGTGCAACTTTACTTTGCAGAGTGCAACTTTACTTTGCAGAGTGCAACTTTACTTTGCAGAGTGCAACTTTACTTTGCAGAGTGCAACTTTACTTTGCAGAGTGCAACTGTACTTTGCAGAGTGCAACTGTACTTTGCAGAGTGCAACTGTACTTTGCAGAGTGCAACTGTACTTTGCAGAGTGCAACTGTACTTTGCAGAGTGCAACTGTACTTTGCAGAGTGCACAGTCTACTTGCCCTTTGTAAATCAACACCAAGGAGTCAGAATATGGAAGGTATTGGCTCCACATAACAGTTTGATTCAGTGTCTTTACTACCAGGTGACATAAATGATCATTTTGATGTAGCACCCCCTAGCGTTGCTAGAGTGCTAGTGTTAGGATTTTTGTTAGTGTAGGTAAATTCAGGCTTGGCCGGCAGCCAAGCCTGTGTTTTTCTGGGTCAGGGTTGAGTGACTCAGGGAGGGCTGGTATGACTCACAGGCAGAATGTCTAAGAACCCCTCCTACTTTTAGAAACATGCAGAAGGTTCTAGAAGGATGGAAGTGGAGGGGAGGAGGAGCTGCCCGGAGTGTTCTGAGGGCCCTGACCAATCTCCAACAGATGGGTTGGCAGGGGGCAGGCCCCCTTAAAAAGTCATGGTCAGCACAGCTGGGGCAGTGTGGAGTTCAGGTGGAAGATGGAGTGTTAGACTGTTGGAGGCCTTTGAGAGTAGTCCCCTAGTCTGGGGGGGGAGGGGGGGTGAACTCGGTCCTGGGCTCAGGTGCAGAGGGGACCTATTCTCATGACACATGGAGGGATCCTGACCAGGAGGCACGGGAGCAAGGAGAGGACAGCGCGAGAACACCGCCAGGCAAACCTTTAGGCAGAAAGACAGCCAAGAGGGCTGGTGAGTGTTACAGTCAGAAGACTGGGAGGCATGCCTGAGAGGACTGGGTGAAAGCAGTCTGGGATGGATGCAGAGTCAGTCTGGGAGGAACGTGGAGAAGTAGCCAGGAGGTCTAGTGAAAGGGGCAGCTGCAGCCAGAGGGGTTAATGTCACTGGTAATATCAGTTAGTCAGTTCCTACCCAGTGTCAGTGTTTGCCACACTACTTTGCCATTACTAGTATACATTTTTCCCTTTTTAAATTCCAGTATATATACCATAGTTTGTAGACTATAACTTTCACACAAACCAATCAATATACACTTATTGGGATTTTTTTGTACCAAAGACATGTAGCAAAATAAATTTTGTCCTAAATTTATGAAGAAATTTGATTTTTTTAATTTTTTTATTTGATATGTTGTTTTTTAGTCTTTTTCCTTTTCTATAAAATAAAAAAGACCCAGTGGTGATCAAAAAGCACCAAAAGAAAGCTCTATTTGTGTGAAACAAATTATATAAATTTCATTTGTCTACAGCATTATATGACCGTGCAATTACCAGTTAAAGTAGTGCATCGTTTAATAGCAAAAAAAAATGGCCTGGTCATGAAGATCATGAAGTGGATAATAGAAAAGCACAAACTTTTTTTTTTTAGGGGTCAGCTGTATTTTCTTTAATTTACATGTTTTAAAACTGGCATTTTAAATGCTATTATTTATAGGTGTAGTGCCCTGCTCCTGATGGGCAGACCCTATGAGTGAAATTTTTGTTTTGTCTGAGCTGTAGTTTAGCTCAGACTGATTGTGTCAAATTTCTGGTTTCTGTTCCAGCTCAGTTGGGTTGCGTGGTTTTCCACTTGGCCGAGGGGTGGCGCTCTCATCATTGGCCAGGGTTGTAAATTGCAACAGGCTGGGTGTATTGAGTGCCTCTTTTCCCGGAAACAGTCAGTGGGAGTTGTCTGCCCACTGTGAATTCTGGTACTTAACCACTTCCCGACCGCCCCCTGTATATATACGTCGGCAGAATGGCACGTACAGGCAGAATCACGTACCTGTACGTGACATTCTTCCGGCGGTTGGGGGGTCCGATCGGACCCCCCTCCGCCGGCGGGGACGGTCGGGATCGCTTCAGGAGCGATCCGGGACGAGGGGACGGCCAGTGGTTTCTGGCCACCCCCTCGCGATCGCTCCTGGCCAATGAAAAGCTTCCCCTTCCTGTCTATTGTATAGACAGGAAGGCGGAAGTGATGTCACGCTCGGTGCGCCGGTCTATGTGACCGGAGACGCCGAGCGGCGAACATGTTAAGGTTAGTGCACAACACTACACTGACACCAGTACAGTTAGGCACATATTCCACCCCCCTGTCACCCCCTGATCACCCCCCCGATCACCCCCTCCCCCCCCAGTCACAGTGTCACTAGTTGCAGTGATCATTTTTTTACTGATCACTGCATTTAGTGTCAGTGTGACTGTAATAACTGTCAGGGCAGTTAGTTTTAGGTCCTAGGTAGCCCCCTACCCCCCCCTAATAAAGGTTTAACCCCTTGATTGCCCCCCAGGTAACCCTTTCACCCCCTTTTGCCAGTGTCACTAAGCGATCGTTTTTCTGATCGCTGTATTAGTGTCACTGCTGTCGCTAGGTAACCATTTTTTTTTTTTAGGTAACCGCCATGTTTATATAGGTTCATAAATAGGTTTATAGGTCAGGTACCCCCATATTACAACCTAAATAAAGGTTTTAACCCCCTGATTGCCCCTAGAGTTAACCCTTTCACCAGTGATCACTGTATAACTGTCACTGGTGACGCTGGTTAGCCAGTTAGTTATTTCGTTATTTCGTTATTTAGGTTCCCCGTCAGGTTTTTATATAGCGTCAGGTACCCCCATATATTACCTAATAAAGTTTTAACCCCCTGATTGCCCCTAGTTAACCCTTTCACCCCCTTTTGCCAGTGTCACTAAGCGATCGTTTTTCTGATCGCTGCATTAGTGTCGCTAGGTAACCATTTTTTTTTTTTTAGGTAACCGCCATGTTTATATAGGTTCATAAATAGGTTTATAGGTCAGGTACCCCCATATTACAACCTAAATAAAGGTTTTAACCCCCTGATTGCCCCTAGAGTTAACCCTTTCACCAGTGATCACTGTATAACTGTCACTGGTGACGCTGGTTAGCCAGTTAGTTATTTCGTTATTTAGGTTCCCCGTCAGGTTTTTATATAGCGTCAGGTACCCCCATATATTACCTAATAAAGGTTTAACCCCCTGATTGCCCCTAGTTAACCCTTTCACCCCCTTTTGCCAGTGTCACTAAGCGATCGTTTTTCTGATCGCTGCATTAGTGTCGCTAGGTAACCAGTTTTTTTTTGTATTACTGTTACGGGTGACGCTGGTTAGTTAGCTTGTTTTTTATACTGTCAGGGCACCCGCCATTTATTACCCAATAACGGTTTAACCCCCTGATCGCCCGGCGGGTGATATCAATTAGGTTTTAGGGTCAAATAAGGTCTGCGTCGCCCCAGGTTAGTGCCAGTACCGCAAACACCCACGCACAAAGCATACACCTCCCTTAGTGGCACAGTATCTGAACAGATCAATATCTGATCTGATCAGATCTATACTAGCGTCCCAGCAGTTTAGGGTTCCAAAAAAAACCGCATTGTTAGCGGGATCAGCCCAGATACCTGCTAGCACCTGCGTTTTCCCCCTCCGCCCAGCCCAGCCCACCCAAGTGCAGTATCGATCGATCACTGTCACTTACAAAACACTAAGCACACATAACTGCAGCGTTCGCAGAGTCAGGCCTGATCCCTGCGATCGCTAACAGTTTTTTTGTGGTAGCGTTTTGATTCAGTCGCTTCAGTCAGGAGCATGGGGGCAGCAGGGGGGGGGAGGAGCGATTGGCTCCTAATGCCACGTACATACGGTCGAAATTCCGACCGTGTGTACACGGCATAACTTTTGCGGGAGGATGCCCCCATGCATCGGCATATATAAATGGTGCATGTATGCCCATCATTAGAAGTGGGTGGATGAAGGGAGGTATTCTAATGGTGGGCATACCCACCAATCAATCTCTTTTTTTTCGTTCAGCCAAGAGGCTGCATGAAAAAAAAAAGATTACAATATATGTCCAGTATGTTGCTGGACTTTGAATGGTTATACCAGAATGATGCCTGCAGGTTTAGGTATCATCTTGGTATCATTCTTTTCAGCCAGTGATCGGCTTTCATGTAAAAGCAATTCTAGCGGGTAATTAGCCTCTAGACTGCTTTTACAAGCAGTGGGAGGGAATGTCCCCCCTCCCGGATATAAACCGCGCCATTGGGAAATTGGGAAAGCATTTTATCACACCAATCTTGGTGTGGTCAGATGCTTTGAGGGCAGAGGAAAGATCTAGGGTCTAATAGACCCCAATTTTTTCAAAAAAGAGTACCTGTCACTGCCTATTGCTATCATAGGGATATTTACATTCCCTGAGATAACAATAAAAATCATAACAAAGAAAAAAAATGGAAGGAACAGTTTAAAAATAAAATAAAAAAGCTAAATAAATAAATAAAAAAACAAAAAAAAAAAAAAAAGCACCCCTGCCCCCCCTTCTCTTGCGCAAAGGCGTACACAAGCGTTGGTCTGGCGTCATATGTAAACAGCAATTGCACCATGCATGTGAGGTATCACCGCGAAGGTCAGATCGAGGGCAGTAATTTTAGCAGTAGACCTCCTCCGTGAATCTAATGTGGTATCATGTAAAGGCTTTTAAAGGCTTTTAAAAATGTATGTAGTTTGTCGCCACTGCGTGTTTGTGCGCAATTTTAAAGCATGTCGTGTTTGGTATCCATGTACTCGGCCTAAGATCATATTTTTTATTTCATCAAAAATTTGAGCAATATAGTGTGTTTTTAGTGCATTAAAATAAAAAAAAGTGTATTTTTTCCACAAAAAATGCGTTTGAAAAATCGCTGCGCAAATACTGTGTGGAAAAAAAAAATGCAACACCCACCATTTTAATCTGTAGGGCCTTTGCTTTAACATTATATATAGTGTTTGGGGGTTCAACGTAATTTTCTTGCAAAAAAAAAATATGTTTTCATGTAAACAAAAAGTGTCAGAAAGGGCTTTGTCTACAAGTGGTTAGAAGAGTGGGTGACGTGTGACATAGGCTTCTAAATGTTGTGCATAAAATGCCAGGACAGTTCAAACCCCCCCCAAATGACCCCATTTTGGAAAGTAGACACCCCAAGCTATTTGATGAGAGCAATGTTGAGCCCATTAAATATATTTTTTTTTTTGTCCCAAGAGATTGAATAATGAAAAAAAAAAAATATATATTTTTTTTTACAAAAAGTTGTCACTAAATGATATATTGCTCAAACATGTCATGGGCATATGTAGAAATACACCCCAAAATACATTCTGTTGCTTCTCCTGAGTACGGGGATACCACATGTGTGGGACTTTTTGGGAGCCTAGCTGCGTACGGAACCCCAAAAACCAATCACCGCCTTCAGGCTTTCTAAGGGTGTAATTTTTTTATTTCACTTCTCACTGCCAATCACAGTTTCGGAGGCCATGGAATGCCCAGATGGCATAAAACCCCCCAAAATGACCCATTTTGGAAAGTAGACACCCCAAGCTATTTGCTGAGAGGTATTGTGAGTATTTTGCAGATGTCGCTTTTTGTCACAAAGTTTTGAAAATTGAAAAAAGAAAAAAAATTTTTTTTTTTCTTTACTTTTCTTCATTTTCAAAAACAAATGAGAGCTGTAAAATACTCACCATGCCTCTCAACAAATAGCTTGGGGTGTCTACTTTCCAAAATGGGGTCATTTGGGGGGGTTTTTGCTATTTTGGCATTTTATGGCCTTCGAAACGGTGATAGGTAGTGAGGAGTGAAATCAAAAATTTGCACCCTTAGAAATCCTGAAGGCGGTGCTTGGGTTTCGGGGCCCCGTACGCGGCTAGGCTCCCAAAAAGTCCCACACATGTGGTATCCCCATACTCAGGAGAAGCAGCAAAATGTATTTTGGGGTGCAATTCCACATATAACTATGGCATGTGTGAGCAATATATCATTTAGTGACAACTTTTTGAAAAAAAAAAAAATCTTTTTTATTTTTGTCTTTATTCAATCACTTGGGACTAAAAAAAAAAATATTCAATGGGCTCAACATGCCTCTCAGCAAATAGCTTGGGGTGTCTACTTTCCAAAATGGGGTCATTTGGGGGGGTTTTGTACTTCTCTGCCATTTTAGCACCTCAAGAAATGAAATAGGCAGTCATAAATTAAAAGCGGTGTAAATTCCAGAAAATGCACTCTAGTTTGTAGACGCTATAACTTTTGCGCAAACCAATAAATATACGCTTATTGGCATTTTTTTTACTAAAGACATGTGGCTGAATACATTTTGGCCCAAATGTTTGACTAAAATTGAGTTTATTAGATTTTTTTTATAACAAAAAGTAGAAAATCTCTTTTTTTTTCAAAATTTTCGCTCTTTTTCCGTTTATATCGCAAAAAATAAAAATCACAGAGGCAATCAAATACCATCAAAAGAAAGCTCTATTTGTGGGAAGAAAAGGACGCAAATTTCGTTTGGTTACAAAATTGCATGACCGCGCAATTACCAGTTAAAGTAGTGCAGTGCGAAATTGAAAAAAGACCTCTGGTCCTTTGGCTGCCAAATGGTCCGGGGCTGAAGTGGTTAAGGAATAGACCCCGTGGTAGGGTGGTTCTGACCTGATGGCCCTCCTGGCCTAAGGTGTACCGTAGCCATGCAATTGTCTCGGGCTGCCTGGCCCGAGGCTTCATTACTGAAAGGTAGGCCCAGAAGTCCTGGGGCCTACCTATCCAGGGGTGGTCCTGTGCTGTCTTGCCTGCGGGGAGAAGCCAAGCAATTGGAGAAACCAGGGGAGGACTCTTCTGAGAGAGAACCGAGCGGCACGGCTGGTACCTCAAGAAGAGCCTGGAGAATCAATTGGAGGATGCATCCTGGGTCATCTACCTCACAGTATCGCCAGCTTGGCTGAAAGAAAATGGTACTGTGTGACTGTACTTTGATGTTTCAAAAGTTATTGGTTACACAATCCTATGGCAGAGGATTGTGCAACGGTTCTACTAATTCTTCAAGTCTGTGGCAGAGAGTATGACCGAGCATCGCATCAGCTGCTAGGTCAGTGAGAGAGGACTATCCGGTGGTTTCTGGATCCAGTTGTGAAGTTGTTTTGTCCTCTGGATCAAGAAGTACCCGTGACCCGTACCTGAATTCCCCTTAACCCTTCATCCCTCTATTTGAACTGTTTTTCTGTCAATAAAGCATTGTAGAAAAAGACTAGGTGTCAGAACTGAAATCTGCCAGCAACTCTTTAATGGGACCCCTATGACGGACAAGGTGGAACGGTGAGGTAACGGTAAGCCCAATCAAAAACCAGCAGCTCCTTCGGGGGTTAGTGATAGGTAAAAGAATATAGTGTGTGTGTGTGTGTGTGTGTGTGTGTATATACAGCGGGTTAAATAAGTATTAAACACGTCACCATTTTTCTAAATTAATATATTTCTAAAGGTGCTATTGATATGAAATTTTCATCACATGACGGTAACAACCAATGCAATCTATACATACAAAGAAACCAAAACAAATCAGTTTAGAAATGAAGTTATGTGTAATAAAATAGAATGACACAGGAAAAAAGTATTGAACACGCTAACTGAAATCTATTTAATACTTTGTACAAATGACAGCTTCAAGACACCTCCTGTATGTAGAAACTAGTCACATTGCACATGGCATTGCTCAGGAGTGATTTTGGCCCATTCTTCCAAACAGACTTCAAATCTCGAAGGTTCCGTGGGCCTCTTCTATGAACTCTGAACTTTAGATCTTTCCATAGATTTTCTATTATTATTTATTTTCTTTCTTTGAAACCAATTGAGAGTTTCCTTGTCTTTGTGTTTGGGATCATTGTCTTGCTGAAATGTCCACCCTCGTTTCACCTTCTTCATCCTGGTAGATGGCAGCAGATTTTTATCAAGAATGACTTGGTACATTTTTCTATTCATCCTTCCTTCAATGATTTGAAGTTTGCCAGTACCGTATACTGAAAAACAGCCCCACTCCATGATGTTCCCACCTCCAAACCTCACTGTTGGTATTTGGGTGTTTTTGGGGTGATGTGCAGTGTCATTTGACCTCCAAATATGGCATCCAAAGAGTTACAATTTGGCCTCATCTGACCAGACTATATTCTCCCAGTATTTCACAGGCTTACTTAAATGTTGTGCAGCAAACTTTAAACAAGCTTCAGTATGCTTTTTCTTCAGCAATAGAGTCTTGCATAGTGAGCGTGCATACTGGGCATGGCGGTTGAGTGCATTACTTATTGTTTTCTTTGAAACAATTGTACCTGCAAATTCCAGGTCTTTCTGAAGCTCTCAACAAGTCGTCCTTGGCTCTTGGACAACTCAACTCTTCTGATAATTAGAAGTAGTTTGCACCTGCCTACACCCCCCGACCACACTTTGACAGATGCTGTCCTCATAATCGCGACACAGTAAGGAGCAAGAAGAGTAATGAAATGAACATAATTAAAGCATAATAGGTAGAAGTTCAAACAACATAATGAGAGTTGCAGGAATTTGGCTGTGGTTGGACCACAAAGGCCGACAAGCAACAGTGTCCTCTGGGTAGTCAGTTTGCAGGTAATCATGTTCTGGACGTGACTCCAAGGCCACAGATGGATTGGGGTCAATCAGGCCTTCCATCCTCCCATCACCTGGGCCCAAGTCTGATTCTTCAGTTGCTTTTGGAGAATCCATGGAACTTGCAGGAGTGTCTGGACTGTCCATAGTTGCTGTACTGGGGCTTCCTGCTTCCAGATCAGGAAAGGTTGGAGGCTCGAGCAAGAGAAGAGGCAGGTATCATTCCAGGCAGGCAACCCACCTTTGGCCTGGCCTCTAGCTTGTCCAGGTAGAAGAGGGGGGTTGTTGTCTGCAAACACCTATGTCCGCCCCGTGAGGTACTCTGTGAACTTTTCGGTGATGGCCCACACTAAGGCCAGCAGCTTCAATTTTAAAAGAGCTGTAATTATAGGGGTTCTTTTCAGTAGGTCAGATGCTGCAGCTGCCATAGGTAATCACCTGTTTGCAGCCATCTTGTACCTGAGCCAGCACAGCTCTCAGGCTTTGTAAACACCCATCTGTATACACCCATAAAGGCTTTGAGTAGTCTACAAAGGCCAATAAATGTGCCAAAGTAAGTTTTTGCTTAAGCATTTGAAAGGCCTCTTGCTGGGGATGATGCCATTGGGCTTTGATGGGTAAGTGGGCCGGCTATCTGGGTGAACTTTGGGATAAACCCTTGGTAGTAGCCCACCAGTCCCAGAGAAGAGCGTAGCTCAGTAACAGTCTTTGGGAGTGTGCCAGTCCTGCATTGCCTGGACTTTACCTGGGTCTGGGTAAACTCCTCCAGCATCCACAATATGCCCCAAGTACCGGATCCGTTGTCTCATAAGACAGTATTTAACTTGAGGGCCCCCAGATCCCCCCCCCCATGTGAATGAGTAAGGGGGACATAGTACCCCTACCCATTCAACAAAAAAGTGAATAAAGTTACTACACAGGTTTTTGATCATTTCTTTGTTAAACATTTTTTTTTAAATGTCCCCCGGTGTAGATCTATTGTCAAACACGCCGTCTGCTGCACTGCCAACCTGGAAAAAGTAAAGAAACAAAAAAAACTCTGGCTTCGATGAAGGCTCTCGCTTTCTGCCAGCAAAGCCCTCTGACATTTCTTTGATAACTAATGGGTAGGGCAACCCAGTGAAGTCACCGTATAGCACCACCCCCTTGTGATGTCACCGGGTGGCCCCACCCCTTAGTTAAGAGCTGCCACACAGCAGAGCAGAGAGACAGCGGGAGCCTTTGTCGAGCCAGAGGTTTTTTCTTTTTCCTGGTGCGGTGGGCGGCATGATTGATGATGGATCTACACAAAGGGGGGGGCCCACTTGTTAAATGGGGCTTCCAAACTCCTATAAGCCTCCTGCACACAGACCCCCACAGCCACCGGCTAGGGTTGTGGGGAAGAGGCCCCTGTCCCCATCAAGATGGGGACAAGCATCTTTGAGGTAGGGGGAAGCAGACCCCCTCATGTTGTAGGCATGTGGCCTAGTATGGTTCAGGAGAGGGGGGGTGCTCGCTTGTACCCACCCCTTTCCTGTCCTGCCGGGCTGCATGCTCAGATAAGGGTCTGGTATGGATTTTGGTGGGGACCCCACGTCATTTTGTTTTTTTTCATTGCCAGCATTCACAAGTCGCACCCAAATTGCATCTGTATCATGCAGGTGTGACTTTCATGTGACTTATGAGGGTATACATTGCGGTCTTTGGACCTCAAGTCGCATGAAAGTCAGACCAAAGTAGTGCAGAAATGACTTGAAGTTGCACAAATATGAATGGCAATTATCGGGAAACATGAGGCATGACAAGTCGCACAAGCCTGAAAGGGGCCCTATTGTCAAAGCCTAATTTAACAAGCTGAAGTTAGTTGGTTTTCATGCACAGCTGCACCAGATTCTGTGTGCACTAGTTTTAGTAAATCTCCCCCACTGTATCTTTCTTACAAAAGTACAATTTCACCTTAAGAACCCTGACCGTAAAAAAACTTCTCCTAGCCTTTTAAATATTGACTACTTGGCTTGGCTGTTCAGCTGATCCACGCAGCTTTCTGTGAGAACTGTATTTTAAAATTCAGCGGACCATCCAAGAAGGCACTGCCAGGAGGCATTGTGAGCGTTGATCCTGAATATTGAGAGTGGATAGGTGCATCGTGGTATTATCAGCATACAGGTAATTGAAACCAAATGAGCTTATAAGCTTTCTTAGCAAGAAGTAGTGCGGCGAGGATGGAAGTACACAAAGAGCCATGCTGCGAGGAACTCAGAGATTAACTGTAGAGGAGACTTGTTTGCATGAAAGAGAGAAGAGGGGATGATCTTGTCTAACTTATGTTATGCACCAGAGCATGGGGAAGCTGTGGCCATAAAAGAAAAATACACGAAAAGAGAAAATGACAACTATACTGTACCGTTATAAAGGTCCCAACATTGTCCTAAAAAATGCTCTGAATAATAAAAGATTTATTAAGAGACAGACAGATTACGTATTTTTTTTTCAGCTTATTGGTGCAATAGTACATATTTCTGAATGTGAAGAGTGTGCCGTCACCCCAAATATAATTCTGTTAACTAGTATTTATTGATATTTTTCAACTTACTAGTGTTTGTAGGACAATCTTATACTAGATTGTTTAACCACGTCAGCCCCGGAAGGATTTACCCCCTTCCTGACCAGAGCATTTTTTGTGATTCGCTACTGCATCACTTTAGCTGACAATTGTGCTGTTGTGTGACGTTGTACCCAAACAAAATTGATGTCCTTTTTTTCCCACAAATAGAGCTTTCTTTTGGTGGTATTTGATCACCTCTGCAGGTTTTATTTTTTGCGCTATAAACAAAAGAAGAGCAACAATTTTGAAAAAAAGTAATATTTTTTTACTTTTTGCTATAATAAATATCCCCCAAATAATATATAAAAAAAAAAAATTGTTTCCTCAGTTTAGGTCGATATGTATTCTTCTACATATTTTTGTTAAAAAAATCGCAATAAGCGTATATTCATTGGTTTGCACAAAAGTTATAGCGTCTACAAAATAGGGGATCGATTTATGGCATTTTTATTATTATTATGTTTTATACTAGTAATGGCGGCGATCTGCGATTTTTTTTATCGGGACTGTGACATTATGGCGGACACATCGGACACTTTTGACACTATTTTCAGACCATTGTCAATTATACAGCGATCAGGGCTATAAATAGCCACTGATTACTGTATAAATGACACTGGCAGGGAAGGGATTAAACACTAGGGAGCGATCAGGGGGTTAAGTGTGTCCAAGGGAGTGATTCTAACTGTGGGGGGGGGGGATGGGCTACCACTGACATGACAGCAATCACTGCTCCCGATGACAGGGAGCAGTAGATCCCTGTCATGTCACTAGGCAGAACAGGGAAATGCCTTGTTTACATGGCATCTACCCGTTCTGCCTCTCCGTCTCACGATCGCGGGCCGCCGGTGAACATCGAGTTTGCGGGACCCACGGGCACATTCCCGTGGCGGGCGTGCGCCCGCAAGGCGGAAAATTCAAAGGGACCTACAGGTAAGCCCATTTGCCTGTACGAGACATTCTGCCGACGTATATGTGTGTGCGGTGGTCGGCAAGTGGTTAAATAATCTAATTTATATGAGCAGTTATTTCAGTTTAGCAAAGAAAAAAGTCTTTACATGTGAAAATCTGGTTATAACCCATAGGGGATAAAGTCACTTCTCAAATCAAATATCTTGGCAACCCTAAATAAAAACATTGCTGAAGTAAAGCCTCATACACACGATCAGACTTTGTACAAACATTCCCGTGGATTTTTGTACAAAGGGCGTCAGCCGTGAACTGGACTAATTGCATACCGGCAGGACTTTTTCAGCCAACTTTCACCAAATCACGTGTTTTTTCTGCTCTTTGCCGCCACCTTTGGTCAACTTCTGTATTGTTGTCTGATCTTTTGCATTGGTTCTGAGCATGCGTGTTTGTACTTTGTACAAAAGTCCTATGGTTTTCAGTACACACGATCGGACTTTGCTCCATCGGACTTTTGTTGCCGGAAAGTTTATTCGTTCGCACAGCCAACAAAAGTCGGATGAAAAACGAAAAAGTTTGTCCGATGGAACGTACACACAGTTGGATGTTGCCTTAAAACAGCTAATTTGCATGTTTGTTGTCAAAAAGTCAGATCGTGTGTATGGGCCTTAAAAGTTATGTAGGGTAGGGTAGCTTGGCGGTTAGCATTGTGACCTAAAAGTCCAGTTGAATTTACAGAAATAAATATTTTGTCTCATGGACATTGTTCTAATAGCCTCTACTTGTATAGTTTACCAAAAAAGAAGGAACCCCCTGTGGGACTTTAAGGGCAGTAGATAGAGCGTAACAAAACTATATAAAAAAAAGTATACATTTTATTACAAATGATTAAAACAATTTAATCCATCAATTCATAGGTATTGAATAAAAACAATGAGCCATCATATAACAATTAATGTACAGTAGTATACAATACTCTGAAATAGAAGGTGGTTGGCCTCAGATTGGTCACATATAAATATGGACTTAGTCATACATAGGGGTTCACCAAACGACTCCTACTCCCAACATGTTTCGGAAATACAGGATCAATCTAATAAATCTAGCAGAGGCAGTGTTTCCTGGGTGTCATAATAATTTAGTTTTTCTATTGTTGAACAAAATTACCCCAAAATATTGCTGCAACATTACCTATAGGACAATACTTGTCCAAGCCAAAAAGGTACACCTATTGTAAGTATATTACAATATACTGTATACATATAGAGTATATTGGTTTTAAACTGTATATTATTGTGCTAAATATTTGTGCATACACAACACTATGCCTGGGCTTGGGCACATGAGCTTCCTATTTCCCATCCCTTCTCCATCATTATTGTTGTACTTTATTTATTGTTCCAAGTCAATAAATAAGAAATGTAAAGCAATGTTCACCAAAATGTATTTTCTGTATATTTTTTTGTCTAAAGATCCAATTTAATACTTAAGTCGGGGGGGAATTAATCTTTATTTATCTATTTTATTTTTCCAGTTTCTTCAGTTAACCCTTTGACCAACAATGTGTATAGCACAAGAAAATGATTTCTATTTTTGTTCCAAAAACAGCTGACATATCAAGATGAAATGTCAACTAAACATAGTGGTAAATAGGTCAAAAAATAAGCATAATGAAATATCACGGACAGGTGAGAATGTATCATCCTTGCACCTTGCCCCAACATTGTGTTATGTTAGATACTTCTTTATAAATGTCAGAATGATTAACTCACATTATCTAGAGTAGACCTATGTTTACATGAAAAACTGC
Source organism: Lithobates sylvaticus (assembly GCA_028564925.1). Lineage (NCBI taxonomy): Eukaryota > Metazoa > Chordata > Amphibia > Anura > Ranidae > Lithobates > Lithobates sylvaticus. The sequence continues at coordinate 123,525,493 of CM053027.1, read as the reverse complement.
ATACAAGCTAGGGATTTAATAACTCGTAATTACATTTCTGAAGACTTGTGTTTTCCATGATTCAGTAAAGAATCTGGTAATTATTTTTCAATCCTACAGTAAAGTAATAGGAAGATATATTAAATATATGTATGTAGGGAGCCCATATTCAAAGTTATTATTGTAATACTTACCTTTTAAGTTAAGAAACTAGGGGGGAGGGGAATTTGGGACTTTGAACGAAATGTACGGCCTGGTAAGGTCGTGTATTTCCATCCCTATCAATTGAATTGCCGAAGAGCGCATCAGCGACAGCTAGTGGGCTCAACAAAAAAGTTTTGGGACTTTACGTGAAGCTCAAGGTTTGCAACACAACAGTGGGTGGGTTCATAAGTTGTTTAATAGTTCATATATGTAATACAGAGGTAACCGAAATAATCATATTAACACTTGACAAAACATATAGACTGAGTACTAGCACTGGGTACAGTGGTCAACATACAGATTGCTAACATTATTCGACAAGGCAAATATAATGGATAATAACATTTGAATCATTTAAATATGAACAAAATTGCTTGATATAACCAAGGGACCACCAATTACTGGATATGTAGGGAGTCTTATGCAGTTGAACCTGCTTGATCTCCGGTCTCAGGATTCCTGTAGTGGTGAGACGTTCAGATACAAGATGAAGGGTTAAAGAAGGGGTGTCTGGTAGCTCAACGCGTTTCGTGGTTCTGGACCACTCATCAGGAGCAAACACGCCACATTCCTGGAATTGGAATGATACAATAGGTCAACATAGTAAAAATGGATATAAAGGAACGAATAGATCCCCCAGAAGGATCTGGGTACTCACTGGGGTACAATTGTTGGTGGTTAAAGGCCAAAGGGGGAAGAGCATCCGGGGGTACCACAACCGGGAGCTGAGGCGGGCGAACACTCAGCTCCCGGTTGTGGTACCCCCGGACGCTCTTCCCCCTTTGGCCTTTAACCACCAACAATTGTACCCCAGTGAGTACCCAGATCCTTTTTTACTATGTTGACCTATTGTATCATTCCAATTCCAGGAATGTGGCGTGTTTGCTCCTGATGAGTGGTCCAGAACCACGAAACGCGTTGAGCTACCAGACACCCCTTCTTTAACCCTTCATCTTGTATCTGAACGTCTCACCACTACAGGAATCCTGAGATCGGAGATCAAGCAGGTTCAACTGCATAAGACTCCCTACATATCCAGTAATTGGTGGTCCCTTGGTTATATCAAGCAATTTTGTTCATATTTAAATGATTCAAATGTTATTATCCATTATATTTGCCTTGTCGAATAATGTTAGCAATCTGTATGTTGACCACTGTACCCAGTGCTAGTACTCAGTCTATATGTTTTGTCAAGTGTTAATATGATTATTTCGGTTACCTCTGTATTACATATATGAACTATTAAACAACTTATGAACCCACCCACTGTTGTGTTGCAAACCTTGAGCTTCACGTAAAGTCCCAAAACTTTTTTGTTGTACCTTTTAAGTTAGTTTAACACCAGGAGACATGACTGGTGCTACCTCTATGCAAACTAGGCAGCCGTCTAGGGCGCACTTCTGCCTAGGGCACAGCTATGGCCAGTTGTTGCTGGGTCCAAACCCCTCCTAGAGCATCCTGCCTAAATACCCAGTCAGCTTATCTGCTGCTACAGCCACACCGCTCAGCAAAATCATTGGCTGCGCAGCAATCAGAGCTGACCCAGAATGTACAGCAGCTGACAGCATCCACCGCCACCTGCTGTGCTCAGGACTAGGGTTTGTTTGCTAGGACTGCCCACTGTCCTAGCAACAAACCATATGCTTACTCCTTCCCCATGTCTCGGCATTCAGAGGAGGAGGAAGTTCCTTCTCCAAACCTATCTGGTCCCAGTGCCCAGCCTTCCAGCTTCCACCTGTCCTGTAGCCAACTGCTGCAATGAGAAGGAACGGATCCTGATGTAAGCTGGGATCTTCACAATACTCCCTCCTTTCCTTCCACTACCCCAACTATACTCTTAAACCTCTCCACTCTCCTTACCCCACTCTGCTCTTCCCTTCTAACTTTGGGGACCCTATTGAAAGGGAATGGGCTCTAGGGACCATGATGTAAGGGGTTTTGGGGACCCTTATGTAAGGTCACTTTAGGGACCCTGGTGTAAGGGGGCTATAGTGACCCTGATGTAAGTAGGACTCTGGAAACCCTGATGTAAGGGGGGCTCTAGGGACCCTGATGTAAGGGAGGCTATAGGGACCCTAATGTAAGGGAGGCTATAGGGACCCTAATGTAAGGGAGGCTATAGGGACCCTTATGTAAGGGGGGCTATAGGGACCCTGATGTAAGGGCAAACTCTGGGGACACTGATGTAAGGGGGGAACTCTGGGGACACTGATTTAAGAAGATGGGACTCTTGGGACCCTGGTGTAAAGGGGGGGGGGGTGACCCTGGAGACACTGATGAAAGAAGGGCGGACTCTGATGTAAGGGGGAGAACTCTGATGACCCTAATGAAAAGGGTAAACTCTAATGTAAGAGGGTCTGGCCCAGGGGACCAAGGCCTAAAGCTATGTCAACATTCCACATACTGCTGCTAGCTGAAGACAAAGCCATCTCCTGTAAACTTCAGTCGATCTGTGAATAAAAGGTATCTGGCCAATGAGGTGCCGTGCAAGCTATGCTGCACGTAACATCACTTCCCACCAGCTCCCCAGTCAGCCTCCACATGGAGTTAATGTTGGCAAGGAGGTGAGAAAGCAACCCCACACGGGGGGGGGGGGGGTGGTAGGTGCAAGTAGATCTTGCCAAGGGTCTATAGGGTTTATAGTCTAGCACCGGTCCTGCCAGGTGGATATAAAAAACACAGGGGTAGATTTTCTAAAACTGGTGCAATCTGAATCTGGTGCAGCTGTGTATGGTAGCTGATCAGCTACTAATATTAGCGTGTTTAGTTAAGCTTTGCATAGGAACCAATCAGCATCCAGGTTTTATTGCCAGAGTTGCACCAGATTTTGCACTCTCTAGTTTTAGTTATTAACCCCCAATGCATTTGCAGAGCTTTCGGCAAGCTTTGTTGAAGTACCATTCAACTCCAGTTTGTAAATGTTGAACACACATCCTAATGGAAATGTTGATTGCCACTTTTGCATTTTTTGTGCTTTTATGCATTTTGCAGATTTGCACTACAGAACATGTTCCATAGGGAACCATGTTAAATGGACTGTAGTGCAAATCTACAAAATGCAAAAAGCACTAAAAATGCATAGGTGTGAATCCAGCCTTAAAGCCTACTAGCAGCATGTTTAAAGTGGCAGTCAGCATTCCCATTAGGATCTGTGTTCCACATTTACAAACTGGAGCTGAATGGTACTTTAACAACTTTAACAAAGCTTGCTGAAAGCTTTGCAAATGCTTTGTCAAAGTTTACTGTTCACACTTCTCTTATGCAAGCTGAAGCCTACATGAAACAGGCCATAGTGGTACAACCCTTTCCTGTTGTATCCAAAATAAAAAATAAATAAAAAAGATCCTGACTATACATACACTTTAAGTGAAGTATGAGAGTCTTACTAATGCTGGGGAAAATTTACAGTGAGAGGAAAATCCCATAGTAAAGGGTGTGAATATTAGTGCTGAGTTTCTGAAGGCAAATAGTTGAATGCTTTGCAAGGGAATTTTTCTTTTATCCTAGTGAATGCATTAAAAAGTCACTTTGCAAAGAATACCTAATCACATAAGGAAAAAAAATTAAACTTACACATGATGGGATGATGGAAGTCAGCAGACCTTCACCTCATTCCCTAAGCTTTGTGGAAAATTCCCTTGCAAAATGAACAGTTAATTTGCCTTTAGAATATCAACCCCATTGTCTCTGGAGTGTAATCCATAGTTAGGGCTGGTTCACACTGGAACACATTGCGGAAAAGGCGTGTTCTGTGTGCGTTTACTGAGCTGCATGTGAACATGCTACCCTTATAAGATACGTGTGGGTGCCATTAATTGTTAATGGCATCCCAGACGCATTCTACAAACCATACCTCTCAACTTTTTAACTTGTGAATGAGGGACAGTTGAGGGAGGCAGTGGCACAAATGATCTCCCCCAGATCCCTCCTACCAGCAAAAATCATCATCCCGGTACAAATTTCTCCTGCACAAATCCTCCTTACCCCAAATCCCCCCTCATAGAACAAATCCTCTCCTCACTTCTAGCACAAATCTAGCACAAATCTTACCCTCTCTTATCCCAGCACAAAACTTTCTTCCCCATCTTCAAATCCCCCTAGCACAAATCCTTCTTCCCCTAGTCCCTCCTCTCAGCACAAATCCTCTTTGCACTTTTAGAAACCACCCCCCCCCCCCCACCTTCCTGAATTTGGTTGGACCTTCCTGATATTTAAACAAAATCTCATTGTCCCACAAATCTGGGCTGAGTCCCAGAGCCAGATACCAGAACAAGTTCCAGCACTTCTGACACTCCTGCCTGGCAGGGGTGCGCTAGTGTGGGCACCCAGGGCCCATGCCCAGCATCTCTTGTTGGGTGCCTGGAGTCCCAGACGCCATGATGACAGCTGGCATCTCTTTTTGGGAGGTAGGAGGATATGTGCTGGTGGGGCGCTTTGTTGGAGAGGACTTGTGCCAGAAAGGGACGGGGCTGGGGGAGGTTGGACTATAAAATCCAACCCCCCCTTCTAGCACAGGTTCTCTCCCCTTACAAAGCACTCCCCAGCACATGTCCTCCCCTCAAATCACTCCTCGCGTGAAACTTGGTTACCTGGTCACTGTGTCCTCCCCTTCCCAGTCACTGCTTTCTCCTCCCTAGTCACTATTTCCCCCTTCCCGGTCACTGTTTGCTCCTGTCCAGTCGCTGTCTTCTACCCCTTCCCAGTCACTCTATTCTCCCCTCTTGCACAGACCTCAGATCAGTGTGGGTTCAGCATAGTGGTGTCCATCCTCCCTGGCTCCTCCTCCTGCCTGTGTACATGGCATCGTCCAAGCTGAGGAGGAGGTGGCTTCTGCAGTGTGTGAGTCTGCTCTGCAGCGAGTGAATTTACAGGCAGCTGGTGGGTAGAGATGCCAGCTGCCATAGAGGGGGTGAGTGTGTGGGGCAAGGGATATGGGGAAGGTTCCAGGTGGCCACGCTAGCATGCCCACGTTAGAAGGGTTAGTGGAGCCGAGTGCCAGAACTTGTTTCCAACAATGGGCTCTGGGATTTAGACCGGACTCGCGGGACACCGAGATTTAAATCAAATGCCAGGACGGTCCCTGTGAATCCGGGACTGTTAGGAGGTATGTGCAAATTCAGCACGATTTGCAAAAGTGGTGCTTACACTACTTTTTGCATGTTTCTGTGAATTTACCAGCCTTTTAAAATTAATATGCTGTCAAAACCAGAACATGTGGGAATGCATGTGAACACGTGTATTCCAGTGCAAACCAGCCCTTAGATCATTACGCCCAATGATTGGTGAAGTCCAGTGGTGGCTGGTGTTAAAATATTTTGGGGGGGCGCAAACAAGCTGAAAAAAAATTGAAAAAAAAAAACATCAAACGCAGCCACTTTGCCATCAAACCCTGCCACTGTGCCATCAATTGCAGCCACTGTGCCATCAATTGCAGCCACTGTGCCATCAATTGCAGCCACTGTGCCATCAATTGCAGCCACTGGGCCAACAATTGCAGCCACTGGGCCATCAATTGCAGCCACTGGGCCATCAATTGCAGCCACTGGGCCATCAATTGCAGCCACTGGGCCATCAATTGCAGCCACTGGGCCATCAAACGCTGCCACTGGGCCATCAAACGCTGCCACTGGGCCATCAAACGCTGCCACTGGGCCATCAAACGCTGCCACTGTGCCATCAAACGCTGCCACTGTGCCATCAATTGCTGCGACTGTGCCCATCAAATGCTGCCACTGTGCCATCAAATGCTGTGACTGTGCCCATCAAATGCAGCCACTGTGCCATAAAACACTGCCAGTTAGCCTATCAAATGCTGCCACTGTTCCCAATGCTGCCAGTGTGCCCAATGCTGCCAGTGTGCCAAATGCTGCCAGTGTGCCAAATTTTGCCAGTGTGACAGTGTGCCCAATGCTGCCAGTGTGCCAAATGATGCCAGTGTGACAGTGTGCCCAATGCTGCCAGTGTGCCCAATGCTGCCAGTGTGCCCAATGCTGTCAGTGTGCCAAAATCTGCCAGTGTGACAGTGTGCCCCCTGCCTTCTGCCTGGCACTTACTCTGTCTTGTGGGGCAGCAGGTGACGGCAACGAGCGGGTCCTTCATGCACTTCTTCTCCTGTCCTCTCCTCCCGTCAGGCATCCAATAGCGGCGCCTGCTCTTTCAGCCAATCAGGTGACAGGTAACCAGACCTGAGCAACCTGATTGGCTGTGAGGTGGGTCAGTTTTAGGGAAGCGATGTATTCGGTTCTCTAACACAAATGAGTAATCAGCGAACGCACTGCGGTGCGCCAGCTGTTTACCCTTTTGGAAGCCTATTAGAGCCCATGGCTCTAATCAGGAAGCCTATTTGAGCCTACGGCTCTAATCAGGCGTTTCCAAAGAAACCCTGCCGCTGTAATTCATATATCCGGCGCCCAAGAAGGGGCCGGGCACATGAATAGGGGGGCGGCAGCGGCGACAATAGATAGATAGATTCATGCAATGCATGAATCTATCTATGTGAGAGAGCGAGTGACAGGAGAGGGGGGCGGCGCTCCTGCGCCCTTTATGGATGCACTGCCACTGGGAAGCAGATTGGAATCACAAGCAGCCTTCTGTTAGAGCTACAGCCCAAATTTTACCGGTATTTTTTCCAAATAGTTTATTCAAAAACAAAAATCAGACATTGGTAAACATCTATTCACACGGCACATTTGTTTCTGAATTTTGTATTTTTGTCTGATATTCTCTTTTACATTCAGCCTGCAGTGCCTGTCAATATTTTTCTCTGTTCATATATTGGATTCCCTAACTTGAGCTGTGTGATCTGTCTGTAAATTACTCAGACCTCCTCTGTGACTTTACTGTTAAAATTAATACTTCCTGTCATCATGTTAATGCTGCTTAAACTTGTTTCATCCATTCCATCTAGACAGGAGTGATACAAGGTAACACTGTCATTATGGAGCAGTGCAGTGAATCGTAACAGGACACTGTACAAAAAAAAAAATCTTAAAACAAATATCATATATATATATATATATAATGTGACTTTTTCTGATAGATACGAATACTCTTACGTGTGGTTTCCTTGCTTTTGGATTGAGATGGAAAACCGGTCACTTTGCATTTAAATGGAGCTGGCTTCTATGTAATCAAGACAAGAGAGAGATACAAACAAAGCGTATTGAGATTGATGTTCCTAAAATGTATTATACAAATACAAGGATCATTCAAAAACACAGCCAAAATAAAACTAGTGTAAGTGGGTGGGAAAATATTTTTTTTCAGAAAAGAGAAGTACAAGTTTGCTTAACTTAAAGTGATTGTAAAGTGATTTTATTTTTTTTTAAATAACAAACATGTCATACTTACCTGCTCTGTGCAATTGTTTTTTTTTTAAAAGCAGCCCTGGTCCTTCTCTTTCCGGGTCCTCTGCCAGCGCTCTGGACTCCTCCTCTTCTCCGTATGCCACAGTAGGGAGCCGCTTCCCATTGTGGCACACATGTCAGCTCGATCCTGAGCCACGCTCTGTGAGTCCCTTGACACACAGAGTGCAGTTCCGCTGGATTTGATTGATTTGATTGACAGCAGCCAATGGCTCCCGCTGCTCTTATTAAGTCTAGTGAGGAATGAGAGAGAGCAGCACCGCTGCTCTCGGGCAAAGTGCTGGATCGAGATGGCCCAGGTAAGTATTTGTGGGGGCTGACAATAGATGGATTTTTACCTCAAAGCGGAGCTCCACCCAAAAGGGGAAGCTCTGCTTGTCTGCCTCCTCCCCCCCCTCCACTGGCACATTTGGCATCTTTTTTTTTTTTGGGGGGGGGGGGGGGGGCGGGTACCTGGTTCTGACAGGTACCCGCTCCAACCCCCTCTCCTCCTTCCCCTGCAGCCAGCCCATTCACAATAGCGCAGCACCCTTTGCGCCTGTGTGGTGTCCCTTAGTCAGGATGGCAGCGCCAGCACCTGATAGCCGATTGAAAAATCGGCCTGGGTGAGGACACCACTGGATTCATGATCGGGTAAGTGCCTTAATAGTAAAAGTCAGTATTTGTAGCTGATGACTTTTAATTTTTTTTTTTGGGGGGGGGAGCCTGGAGTTCCTCTTTAATGCAGATAATACATAAGCTAAAAAAAACCTTCAGGCTTTACAACCACTTTAAGAATTCAAACATTAACTATGTGCATAAGAAACTGCGTAGCCAGACAGCATTGGGCCCCTTGTACTTCTGGGCCCCAAGCAGTTACATGGTCTGCTATGGCTCCAGTTTTATGTCCTTGAATGCAGCATGACATTTTCTACATAGTGGTACTCTGATTATATATCTTTTAACAATTTATTGATTTTGAGCATTACTTATTACCAATTAAGCCATACATAGAAATTTGAAGTCCTTGCAAGAATTTACAGTGCTTATTATCATAAACTAATAACTAGGGACTGATCCTATTTCTACTTTGCCCACATCTGCAACATAAACATCACCTACAGGTCTCAGGATTATGCCAAGGCCAAAAAGAAAAGGCAGTTTTACACATATATAGCAAATGCCTGGCTTCTGTCTGCAGCTGGTTAAGCAAATCCAACATTAAGTCCACAAACTTCAAAGTTAGTGCCAATCCCCATTGAACAGTATGGGAGCAAAATCTTGTTTTTGTTTTCTGGCCATTTTCAAGGCTAAGATACAAGCTATTATTAAAAAGGGCCTGGGGAGTTGGCCACTATTTTGGGGGACATATACCAATGCAGAAAATACAAAACACATTACACTCTAAATATGGGTGTAATATATAACACGCTTCAAAAAGTAAACTTATCCCTTATCGCTTTGAGGGAATGAGTAAGGGAGTAAGTAGGGAAACCACATTTTTTTCATTTTCTAAGTGACAGTATACATTGGTGATTACCCTGCAAGGAATCCTTGTTCCAAGGTTGAAGGACAAGTGGTACATTAGTACCTCTTACCCATCTTCACAGTACGATAAAAAAAAGCAATGCTGTTAACTTTAGCTGAAATAAAATGCACACACCCAAAAAAAATGTTTTTATTTATAACCCCTGATGTAGATTCACATTAATCAATTTAAAGTCATCATCAACCATGGTGTCAATGAATGTGAATCCTCCTCAATCACGACCATGCCAATGTTTACCTGCCATTATCTCACTGCTAAAGGACCGATGTAAACAAGCTGCTGGGGACCCCAGGTCACATCACTGACCAAATTTAGTCACAGATATTGGTCAGAATCCCAGATTGTCTGCTTAAATTCCACAAGCTGGTAATTTTGTGGTTTAACAGGCCCACGTGGCAGGATGCAAACCATAGTCAGAATAGATTGGATTTGCCTTAAACTTTCATCTGACTCAAACTTGATTCTCATCCCTTTAAATAACCATGGTACCATATAATTGAAGAAATCTTCTAATTAAAAATTTGCTGTGAAAGTTACCAATTGCAAACAAATTAATCAAAAGTATTTATAAAAAGGAACAGAATGTTAAGACAACACACAAAAAAGAAAATAGTAATATACAGTGTGACTTTACAGATCATATATATTTTATATAAACAATTACAAAGTAAAAAATAAATTATGATGTATATGCTATGGTGTTGTCCCAAGCTACATAGATACTGGGACACCGTCCTTTGTACAAGCAGTCATGCTTATCTATTAAATTAATCTGTAGACCCTTTGTCTTGTATACTTGGTATCTTGGATCCCGTGGTCCTGGATGCCCTTGTCAGGGAGGCTGTCTCCAGAGCCCTCTTTCAGGCCTGTAAGGTGCTTTTGATGTGCTGGAAAAGTTCTTTATCCCCATCCCTGCAGTACTAGCACCACTTTTCGCTACGAAAAAAATCATATCCCAACATAGGGGTTGCCCTACCAAATTTTATAGAATATGGGATGGATGGCTGTCTGTACCTGGTTTAGCCCCTGTGGAGCTGGTTTACAACAGATGCTAGACTGAAGCTCTGTTTTTCAGGGCTATTCCCTAGCCTTTATGGTATCCCAAGTATGCATTTACCCCCAGGTTCTTTGTTTAATTGTACGGACATAAATATTACTTGATTTCCACATTGATTTATGATAAATGGGCCGCGGTTGTACTTATACTATGCTCTGTGACACTGTTGTCTGTTTTGTATGCTTGTACACTCAAGTCATTGACTTGGATGTAGATTGTCTCTTTTTTTCGTGACAGGATACGCTGGAATCTTTTTGTGTTCTGTTCAATAAACTTTATTGCTAATTAAAAAAAAAAAGATAATTGATTAATCCCCCCCCCCCCCCCCCCCCCATTTAACAATGTAGCAGAAATGATCAGGCAAAAGAAAACAAATTGATTGTTTAATAGCTCCTCTTGTAAGGCCTCGTCCAGTCCATTTAACATGGTTTCCTATGGACCACATTCTGTAGTGCAAATCTGCAAAATGCAAAAAGCACAAAAAATGCCTAGGTGTGAATCAGGTCTTAATGCATAGAATGCATTAAGTAAAAAAATCCTTTAGGCTTTAGAATCACTTTAAGGGGGACTTTGCCTAACTCCACCAGCCTACAATCTGACTCCTGGTTTCTGCCTTCTCTTACTCACCTAGATCCTGCTGCCTTCCTACTCATGATTTCTATAAACCTTTCTAACCTCTGATCTGCTGAAACCCCTGCTTATGACTAATTGCTTTTTCAGACCTCTCTAATACTTAATTTGCTATGATCTTTGCTGTGTTGTTCATGATTATGTATCTGTTACTCACTCTAATTTTGTTCCGTCTTCCCCTGGCAGCCTCCTCAGGCAAATCTACCATACTATTTTTCTGCTTCGAGCTTTGGCCCTCAACACTGCCCAGCCAAATATGATTCTTGCTTGTCTGGCTTCTCGTTTCCAAGCTCTCCCTTTTTAGTGAACTGCCTTCATTTTAAGGCCAAATAAACTTGCCCCAGACTTCATGGAAGCCCCTGTATATCAAAGCACACATATAGGATATCTTCAAAAGTGAATGCTAAAGGTGAAGTGTGCATCAGCAGTGATCACCTTGTCTTAATAGAGTTTCAATCCTTACAGCATGGTTTAACCGCTTCCCGACCGCCCACTGCATATATACGTGTGCAGAATGGCACGGACAGGCAAAAGCACGTACCGGTACGTGGCCCTTTAAATGCCTGCTCGTGGGTCGGGCGCACGCCGCCAGTGGCACGCTCGCGACCCGGTCGGGAGCTCCGTGACCCCGGCCGCGGGTCACGGAGCTGAAGAACGGGGAGAGGTCTGTGTAAACAAACAAACCTCTCCCCGTGCTTCCTACTCTGCCTGTCATTGATTGGCTGTTCTCGGTCATCGGGAAAGCCGATCAATGACGTCAGACGTCAGTCCCGCCCCCTAATGTAAAAAAAAAACACACACCACGTCACAGCCCATAACCCCTCCCCTCCACCCTAGTGGTTAACTCTTTCACTACAACTGTCATTTATACAGGAATCAATGCATTTAAATTTAGCATTGATTGCTGTATAAATGACAATGGTCCCAAAAACCTGTCAAAAATGTCCGATGTGTCCGCCATAATGTCGCAGTCACAATAAAAATCGCTGATCGCCGCCATTACTAGTAAAAAAAAAAATATGTTAATAAAAATGCTATAAAACTATCCAAATACCGGAGTGAAATTTATAAGCTTTGCGAGAGAGCCACGGGATATTTGTATGCTTTCCGCATATACGAAGGAAAAGATTCCCAGCTCCAGCCCCCTGAGTGCCCGGCCTACATGGGAACCAATCAATAATCGCTAATTGCGATTTTTTTTTTTTTACCAAAAATATGTAGAAGAATACGTATCGGCCCATTGGTAAACTGAGAAAAAAAAAAAAAATTTGGATATATTTTTTGGGGATATTTCTTATAGCAAAAAGCAAAAAATATTGAATTTTGTTTCAAAATTGTCACTCTATTTTTGTTTATAGCGCAAAAAATAAAAACCCACACCTGGACACAATAAAAACCGCAGGGGCGATCAAATACCACCAAAAGAAAGCTCTATTTGTGGGAAAAAAAGGACGCCAATTTTGTTTGGTAGCCATGCCGTTTTCATTTTTTTTTCCACATATTCCAAAAACTTCTGGAAAAAAATGAACAGTTGAAAAGACTCATAATGCCTCATAGATTATACGTTGGGGTGTCTACTTTCCAAAATGGGGTCATTTTGTGGGCGTTTCCATTGTCCTGGGGCTCCAGGGCCTTCAAAACTGTAATAGGTGATTGAGAAATGAGATGTGTAATTTCTGCTTGTAGAACGCCTGAAGGTGCTACTTCACTGGGGGGCCTGGTCCTTTGGCTGCCAATTGGTCCGGGGCTGAAGTGGTTAAAGAGGCCAAAGTTTAATATGAATTATTGTATATTAATATTTGATATTTTTTATTTCCAGATAGAACTCTAGACTCCTATTCATGTGTTTACCCAGCTAACCTTAAAGTGTAATTACATGCAAATGCAAAAGTACTAACTGTCCTAATAGTTCCCTTGTTTTCATTGAAAACATACCTGGTGATCCTGCATGATGATACTGCCTCGTCTGACAGCGTAAGATCATTGTCACACTGAAGGAAGGGATTGCATACGCCTATATACCCACATCATGGTTAGTCTGGCCTCTTCCTCAACCTCTGGATTTCCCTGGTCTACTAAGCTTCAGAATGTATGTCAAGGAATGCTTGGAGTAGATGTCACAAAGGTAGGAGATGGCAATAGGGGAGGCATTGATTTCACTCTTCCCAGAACTTAATACTGTACTTAATTTTGTCTTGTAAATGTATGAGTGATTAAAAAATTCTGTTATGAAATCACTGCAGCATTGTCACTATTGCTACTGCTGTAACTGGTTAGCTAACCCTATCAGTGAGTAGCCATGCTGAGCTACACCCACAGCCCTTTAGATTGAGGAAATATGCCTATCTGCTGTAACTTAGAAATGATGTAAAAGCCCTAATCAATGCCTTCCACTCCATCAGCACTGTCTTGCAGAGTGCAGGAGAAATTCAGATTCACAGTCACACTTACCATTAAAAAAAAAAAAAACATTGGAAATGCCTGTTTATCCATTTTGAATGGAAAAAAACTTGAGACTTTAAATGGACTTTAATAAAATATGAAGTAAGGTGAAGTGAAGTACACTTGTGTATACATTCAATTATGTGCAGGGGAATTTGAAAAAAAAAAATGAAATTCTTTACCTAAATAGAGACTTTAGATGGGCTTTAATAAAGTATGAAGTGAGGTTAAGTACACTTGTGTATACATTCAATTATGTGCAGGGAAATGTGAAAAAATAAAATAAAAAATAGAACTTGAATAGATTTTCGACGCTAAAGAAGTTCACTTCACCTCACTTCATGCTTAAGTAAATTAGGCAGATTTTCTGAAAGATTAGAGCCTTTTCACTTAATAATGGGATTACTGTTTACTGATCTTAGTAAATAGGAGGAAGATGTGTTCGCTTCAATCAATGAATTCAGTGCAAAATTCCTATTTTGAAAATTCACTAACACATAATTGTGTATTTAAAGTGCACACAGGTTCACCTCCTTTACTGTCAGTCACATTGCAAAGTTACACATTGCTAAGTGAACAGCCTCTACTCCTTTAATAATTTAGCCTCAGTGGGTTTAAAAAAAAAAAAATTGCCAGACAGACTTTTTGGAAGACTTTCTGTCTTTTCCTGCAGGTAGGGAGTGCACATACGCAGACAGGGAGAAATTGCATGGAGGTAGAGATGGTTACTTCACTTAATGGATGTGAGTTTTAGAGCTATCAACTTTAAAAAGGCTGCCTTTTATAATAGGTGTTCACAGCAGAAGAGGGGAGAATGAACAGAGATTAGAAATGTGGCTTGTATTGTACCTGCTATAGTATATAACTATGTTCCTTCTCTTTTATAGCCATTTTGAATACACTCTGGACTTTTGACAAAAAATGGAAAACCACCAGTGTTTTTATAAAAAAAAAAAAAAAGGGGGGGGGGGGGTATAATAGTATTTCTGCATTACCTTATGGAAAGACATATTGTATTCTGATAGTGGGGAGACTTAAGGGCCATCAGAATACACAGATCAGCCTGCAGATCTGATTAAGTGGGGAAAATCTGACAGGGAATCAGTAGATGCTGTGCAACCTCCCTGCCCATACATGGATCTAAACTCATGCAGTCCCTGCTGCAATAGCTTAATTTCGATTCATGTATGACCGACTTTATTGTAACACATCCACAAACATGGCAGTGAGAGGGGGTGGTCCTAGGATTGGACTGTTTGTGCTCTGTTCGTGGATGTGCTACAATAAACGTGGAAGTTAGTGATTCATCTGGTGTGCTGTGGGTCACTTCACTTATGAGGAGTGAGCATAATTTGCTCAGTTTGCCTTCAGCATCTGGGGTTCAAGTGGCTGTGGGGAGAAGCTTTGTCCTGTCATCTGAATGTGAGTGGGGTCAAATCGCTGTTAGTTTTTGACCACAATGTTCAAAAAACTTTTCCCGCCCACTTCCCACCCACTGCCACACTTTTCCACCCTTTTGCTTCTAGCTACACATGTTGTCTTCCTTTTTCTTAATCCATATGGTCTGCGTTCCACTTACAATTACACTGAGGAGACGATTTGCAGCACTGATACTATCCAGGAAGGAGGATGACGGCCATTTAAAAACATTCCAATGCTTGATGTTTCTAACTCTCTGGTGAGTGTGAACCCCTAGGGGAAGTGTGATGCACGGTTTGAGGATCTCTGGTGTGTGTGAGGTGTACTTCAACAATTCCACATTTATATCACCACCTGTGTCTTTTGGACTCGCTATCACCCTCTGTTATACATCTTTTCTCATATGTGGATACCGTATGAAAGTAGAACTATAGGCAAAACTTTATTTTTTTCATTTTGGATAGAGTAAGGGAGTGTAATAACCCCTGTTGGTTTATTTTTTGCCGTCTCCGATTGAGGAGGTTTTCCTTCACTTCCTGTCCCAAAGCCAAAACAGGAAGTTAGAGGAAATACCTGCAAATTAAGGGGATCCTTTGGGGACCCCCGGGCCACCAGAACTAGTGTCCCCATTGGATGATTTCCTCTCTATTACTTTTCTGTAAACAATCCAAGATTTGGGATTTTCTTTTTCTTTCAACGCTAATAGTACACAGGACAGATAGAAAGGATGAATCTCACTAATGGGACACAGGCAGCAGTTTTCAGGGCTTTTTTTCCAGTGGGAACACAGGGGAACGCAGTTCCTACACCTCCAGCACTGAATGTATGTAATGGCAAGGGTTGTGCTGGAGGGTCTATTGATGCTGGCTGCTGTGGAATCTATTATTCCTGAAGGGGATCTATTTTTGCATGGCGGGGGTCTATTATTGTTGTTGAGGGGGGGGCTTATGTTGCTGGTTGGGTCAGTTGTTGCTGAAAGGGATCTAATGTTGAGGGAAGGGTCTATTGTTGCTGGCTATGGGGGGATCTATTGTTGCTGAAGTGCATCTTTTTTTACGTGACAGTCTATTGTTGCAGGGGAAGTCTATTGTTGCTGGTAAGGGAACGATTGTTATTGGTTGGGCTTATGGTGCTGGGGGGGGGGGGGGTCAATTGTTGCTGAAAGGGGTCTACTGTTGAGGGTGTGGTCTATTGTTGCCGGCTACTGGAGAGTCTATTGATGCTGGGAAATCTGTTGTTGCTACTGGGGTCTATTGTTGTAGTGGTCCATTGTTGCTGGGGGTCCATTGTTGCTGGGGGTCTATTGTTGCTGGGAGCATCTATTGTTGCTGGGAAGAGTCTATTGCTGCTAGGGATCTACTTTTCTTGTTAACAAATTCCATACAAATGACTTATCACCACATAATCACCAAAATTATACTTGGTTCTGTAGCCTCTAAAAGAGGCGGCACTGGGAGGAAGTTAGGGGGTGGAACCAAGGGATGTTGCTCGGAGGTGGGAAGGGGGCGGAGACAAGAAGTGACTCAGAAGGGGGGAGTTCCAGCCCATATTCTCTGAGAAAAAAAAATCCCTGGCTGTTCTAATTCCTCTCCACTCTTTCCAAAACAAAAAAAAAAGTTTTGCCTTTAGTTACACTTTAATGAAAATATAGGTTGAGAGTTCCCAAGTTCTCTGAGCAGACAATATAGAAATGTAATTATATATTAATACAGAAATGTAATTGTATCTATTTTTGTTAAAAAAAAAGTATTTTTCTAGTTGAAGTTGAGAAGCATTGTTCATTTTTTTCTTTTTTTAGTAAAAAGTATGCACATACAATTGTTATGTACTGTAATTATCTCTATAGAGATGAACTTCAGCCAACAAAAAATTTTTTTTCATTGGCTTTAAATAATGTTTTGATTTTCAGGCAACCTTTGTGTTACATTTGCATAGAGTCAGCCATCTGCTATGTATCATCAAATCTACGGTATTGAATACTGGTAAGTCCAGAGTTCAATCACCAAACCTGATTAATTAGTGTTGTATAAATAGCATACAACCTGGTATATTTCATAAAATGAATAAACAGTATGCTTTCTATAAAACCGTTTTTTTTATATGCAATAGCAAGTCTAAGCAAAATCTTGCTACTATGCAGCTACTCAGGTCAATTCAGGCAAGAGTACTCTTTGATCTGTTTCCCGCAAGTGTTGGAAGATTAATCTGTAATACCTTTATAAAATGTTAAGTAACTTTTTTTTTTTTTTAAGAAATACACTTGTCAGTGTTTTGCTGATATTTTTTTATCATATGCAACTATGTTTTAATTTACTTTAAACTAACATGGTCACCACCATGTACAAAAGCAAAGAAATCGATAGCAATCAATTTAAATTCACAGTACTTTAGTTAGACTTGCAAAAGGTTCATTTTGATTGGTTGGGACAAGTAAAGGCATTTTCCACATTGCTCTTTACAATTTATCAATTTAATCTTTCACAACTAGAGATCATTGAGCATAGATGCCTAAACCAAATTTAGCAGTGCTATTATGCATTGGTTCATTTAAATTTTAGCTCTGTGATGTATTTGCCTGCTTAAATCATTTTTTTACTTACATTTTTTAAGATATTAAAAAGGAAATTTTTAAATTCTGTATAAAACTGTATTCTATTTTGTATGGTTTGCCTGTGTATTGCTCACTGCACTCATTGTTCACACGGCACTAATAATGTTTTCATTACATGTTTGCATTCTTTTGAGTCCTGATTATAATTAGCCTGCCTATGTTACGCCCTTTGTTACCATACAAGTACAATTGTAATATTAATGTGATACCTACGTAATCATGTGTATAAAAACCTTAAATTGCGTCAAATAAACAGAACAGTTATTTAGGAAAGATGCTGAGTGTGTCATTTGTGTCTGTTCCCTACTGCAGTAGTTATTAATAATTTGGAACCACTAATCAATATGAGGATAGGAGTTGCCTATCTAAGTCCAGAACAGATATATAAAGCTTTTATTTGGTTCACTTCTTTGATAAATACTCAATTTCTTTAAATCATTACCTGGGAACTGGACAAACATGTTAGAAATTTTTTTTTGGTTATTTTACATATAAAACATTAAATGAATGTATTGCACTTTGACAACTGCAGCTTGTAGGTTTGTTTGTAGACAAACCTCATATGATCACCATGATTGGCTGTCATGGTCATTACATGCTCACTCCTAGCTCTGCTTCAAATTAAGGTTCTCTTCACATGGTGTACTGTGCAAAGATTAAAGAGGAAGTAAATAATGCCTCTTTTTTTTTTTTTTTTGGTGACCTGCAAAGTAAAGGCATCATAGGTTTGCGCAACCTATTGCATTAGGGCGTGCACCCCAAAACTCAGACACACATGGCTTTCTCTGCAGCCTCAGCTGCACTGGGCAGTGAATAAATGGGATGTGCTCTGTGCTTAACGGCTTCCTGTTCATTCACAAACCGAAGCATAGAAAACACAGTTATGAATGAACACAGTGAGTGAGTGTGTTCACTGTGTTCATTTAGAAAAGGAAGGCCTTGGTAAATGGCATATTTACTAGTCCCTTCCCCCACTCTCCATCATGAAACATCCCCCCGCAGCAGCTGGTGGGAGAGGAGGGAAGCAAGCAGCACTGCAGGGCAGGGGAAACACAGGGGACGCCCGGCAGTAGGGGGAATCAGCACTGCATGTAGTGATTAGGGTGTGCCCAATCACTACATGCAGTGCTGATTCCCCCTACTGCCCGAACATCCCCTGTGTTTCCCCTGCCCTGCAGTGCTGCTTGCTTCCCTCCTCTCCCACCTGCGCACGCCTATGAAAGGCATAATGTGCTAGTATGCATCGCATATTAGCACATTATGTGAAACTTACCTGCAAACAAAGCCCTCGTCTTCCCCGCTGGAGGCCGCATCCATCTTTGCCAGTCTTCCTTCTGCGTCCGCAGACTCTGGCTGTGTGATTGGCTGGAATCGTGAGACGTCACTCTCACCCATGCGCACGGGAACCAATGGTCAAAGCACAGAGCTCTGAAGAAACGTCACGGGCAGCTGTTCCTTCAGAGTGAATGCGCCAATTACGTCATTGGCAGCGTATACAGTAAATATCTCCTAAATGGTGCAAGTTTAAGAGATATTTACAGTACATATAGGTAAGCCTTATTATAGGCTTACCTATGGGTACATACAATCAAGGGAAGTTTACTTCCTCTTTAAATAAGTCAGAATAAAGCTTAATATTACAAGGGTTGCAATGTTCTATTAAACCCTCGGTGACCAGGTTAGTAAGACAAGGAAAGAGACTGAAGGAGTGGTGTTACGCATACAGGAATTCTGAAAAATAGAATGGACCTATAAGGGCTCACTGACATCATAGGTGGCTCAAAAAAATATTGCCAGATCCATTGGACTTGATATAGCAGTGCCAAAACAATACATATATGCATGACTGCTGTGGTGACATCATGGGAATAGGAATGTCAGCCATCATGCATTTAACAGTAGCTTTGCAAGACATGAAAAATGAACCTCCTGAGCCAGAACTGGCAATCTGGCAGCTCTGGAATGCATTGGAAGGGCTGCTGTCTGGAAGTATTTATGCAGTGATGTGAATTTCTGTGGGATGCTTAGCTAGTGGCATTTTAATCAGGAAGTTTACTGATTTGACGTAAATACATAAAGATTGTCGCTCTGCTATAACTAAAGTGGTAGTAAACCTCTAAAATTAAAAAAGCACATCCTCATACTGTATAGTGTGTACTTGTCTCAGTCCATAGCACCTAGTGTGAATCCTGGCTGCTGTCTCCTTCCATGCTCTCTGCATTAGTTGCTTCTGACAGTTTTTTCTGACACCAGGCCATACCCTTGGTAATGGCTTGCCCCTCCTCTAGCTTACAGCAAGCGACTGACAGCCTCACACGTACATGTTTTCCAATGAGACTATACTGTATGTGTCCATTCATTCCATTCAGGTTGCAGATTACATTCGGATCTCTTTTCTGCACTTATCCCTAAACTAAATCTGACCATACAGTACAAAATCTGATTGTACAATCTCTGTACAAGCTCTTTTAGCATTGCCAAAGCACAACAAACCTACACAATTCATTTAATTTGTTTGAAATCAGGCAGGCCCTGCCACTATCAGTTGTTGGTAGATCGTTGTTGGAAGAAGATTGTACAAAATTGTGATTTGCATAGTGTAGCTTTACCTCATTTCCTAAGCTCTGGAGCAACTTCACTTGTAGAGTGCAACTGCAGTCTATTTGCCTTTAGTAAATCAACCCCTATGTTTCATTCCTGGAGTTCAGGTTTAAGCCTGGTTGTAAAGTCAGGAGGTTCTTTTTTTATCTTAAAGAGGAGCTCCACCCAGAAATGGAACTTCCGCTGATTCGGTTCCTCCCTCCGGTGGTGTCACATTTAGCACCTTTCAGGGGGGAGGGGAGCAGATACCAGTCTAATACAGGTATTTGCTCCCACTTCCGGCGAAAGAGCGCCGCAGAATCTGCAGTGAACTACGACATGTCCAGCCCCTCCTCCGTCCCCCTTGCGGTCTTCTGGGAGACAAACAGGTCCCAGAAGACCGCAGGGACCATTCAGAACGCACAGCGTGACTCACGCATGTGCAGTAGGGAACCAGGCTATGAAGCCCCAAGGCTTTACTTACTGATTCCCTTACTGAAAATGCCGGCGCCTGCGCCCGGGAGCAGAGGGACAGGTAAGAGTCCTTATTTTAAAAGTCAGCAGCTGCAGTATTTGTAGCTGCTGACTTTTAGTTATTTTTTTCCAGTGTAACTCCGCTTTAATGCATTCTATGAATTAAGATAAAACACCTTCTGTGTGCAGCAGCCCCCCTCAGCCCCCCTAATACTTACCTGAGGTCTCTCTGGGTCCAGCAATGTTGTAGGAGTGCCTCAGCCGCCCGGGACACCCCTCCTCATTGGCAGAGACAGAAGTGCGGCGCCATTGACTCCTGCTGCTGTCAATCAGTCAGTCAGCTAGTGAGGAGAGAAAGGGGCTGGGCCAGGCCGCAGCTCCATGTCTGAATGGCCACAAGGAGCCGTAGCTCGGCTTGAGTGCCCACATAGCAAGCTGCTTTCTGTGGGGGCACTCAACAGGAAGGAGGGGCCAGGAGCACAGAAGAGGGACCAGAGAAGAGGAGGATCCAGGCTGCTCTGTGCAAAGCCATTGCACAGAGCAGGTAAGTATAACATGTTTGTTATTTTTATCTAAAAAAAACAAGACTTTACAATCACTTTAAGCCTGGGAGGCTTTAGATGCATCTCAGTGGCACATGGGGGGGGGGGGGGGTATTACTATATTTGGAACCCTTTTTGGACATTGTAGTTCCATCACAGAAGTGGTCATTAATGCTGAAACAAACAGGCTTATTTATTTGCTGCTGTCATTTATATGTACCAGAGAACAGCTGATTCAAAGAGTTTGTGAGTGGTGACCCCTGAAATTCCACTTTGGGTCAGTAAGTGAAGTAATAAAATGGAAAACCCTCTAATTCATGTTACAATATTGCATTTATGTATAAGTGTTGCATTATATTTAAGATTACCTCTGGGGGATGAACATGACACATTTGTTGAACAAAGTTGTCCAAGAAAAGTTCTTTTGATTTGGCAGATTTTATGCTCCCTGGCAAAAATGTTGATGGCAAATGAAAAGAAAAGCAATTTTTTTTATTTTGTATGTGTTAAACATCCTGCCTACAGTGAATCTGTGTATTGCAAACAATTAGGTCAGGTAAATTATATTGGTCTAACATAGTAGAAAATTCTGCAAATCATCCGAAGGAAAACTGGGACATTATCATTATAACACTAAAAACCAGCAGTAAATTTCTATCTGTCTATGCTGCATTAGCACAGTTAAGACAAAATTATATTTGGATATGTGTATATTAACTACAGGCAACAAGAAAAAAGAATTCATTGAATTATCAATGCTTTTGATCAAACACACCATGTGCAATCCAGAATTACCACCCAGTATATCTCAATTACATATCTGTGGTGTTGGGTGTGTTTCAGACACCCTATTAAAGGAAAAGGGGACTTCTCGCACCCATAAGATTCTGCAGGGTGGAGTGCAGGTGGATGTCAAATATTTATGTTTAATTAAAATGTTCTACTGTTTTTCAGTTGATGTACTGTATTGCCGCATACACACAATCGGACATTCCAACAACAAAATCCTGGATTTATTTCCGAGGGATGTTGGCTCAAACTTATCTTGCATACACACGGTCGCACAAATGTTGTCGGAAATTCCGATCGCCAAGAACGCTGTGACGTACAACACGTACGACGAGCCGAGAAAAATTAAGTTCGATAGCCAGTGCAGCTCTTCTGCTTGATTAAGAGCATGCGTGGAATTTTGTGCGACGGAATTGTCTACACACGCTCGGAATTTTACGACAACAATTGCGTTTGTTGACGCAAAATTTGAGAACCAGCTCTCAAAAATTTGTTGTCGGAAATTCTGACAACAAATGTCCGATGGAGCCTACACACGGTTGGAATTTCCGACAACAAGCTCACATCGAACATTTGTTGTCGGAATTTTCCGACCGTGTGTACGGGGCATTAGAGTCAAGGTGCAGAACATAAAACCAAAATTACCAAGCAGCTCCTTTGGAGGTAGCACCACATTTTCCTTTCCTTCTGATTGGAACTCCAATACTGGGTCCAACATTGTGGTTTGGGGCATTCTAGGGACCCAGCCTTTATGCCATGGAAGATTGAGTGAGATATCGGGAGTGAAAAAGCGTGGTGTTGTATAAGGCCCCATGCACACGAGACGCAGATGCAAACTCTGCTGAACGCGTGTTTTAAAAAGCAGAAACCTGCGTTTAAAAACGCGCGTTTTGCTGTGTTTTCATGCCGCGTTTAGACGCGTTTAGACGCGTTTAGACACGTTTGCGTCTATAAGCATTTGTAAAGATAACATATAGACCCACCCCAAGCTCAGAAAGCATGTATTATTAACTATTTCGGCCAATTTGATCAGAGTGAGCAGCAGCAGCACAGAGGGCAGTTGTACACTTGCATTTGCCTCTCTTTCTGTGTTTTTTTTTTTTAAATGGATCCCATATTGAATATATGTCAGGAAATGCTCCTGATGTTGCTCTTGATGCGGCAGCAATGTCGTCGCAAATTTGCATGAGAGGTCCAGAATCAGAGCTTGTCGATATTGGACCCATCCGTTGATGGCACAGCGAATGTCCGTTGGATATTTCACAAACATGTATGCATTTCACAAACATGTATGCATCAGTGAGTATATATGCTCTATGAACTATCTAAACTAATTACGACATTTTAAACAATTTTTTCTAGTATTTTTTATGGTTTACCATCATATTTCTGAGTTTTCTGCTCCAAAAAATTGTGTTCCTTTAAAAAGGCTTATAAACGCAAACGCGGCTAAACGCAGGTGCCTGCGTTTAGCCGCGTTTAGCCGCGTTTAGCTGCGTTTTGCGTCTGAAAAGCAGAAAAGCAAAGTGTCTGAACGCATTTTTTTGCTTCTGGAAAAACGAGGTTAAACGCAACTGCATAAAAACGGGAAAAAACTAGACTGTGTACATGGACACATAGGATAACATTGCATGCGTTCAGGTGCAGTTGAAAAAAAGTGTCCAACTGCCTCTGAACGCGCGTTTAACAGCGTCTCGTGTGCATGAGGCCTAGTCAAGCTTCCTAGTTTTCAAGTGTAATTTACAAATTGATGTTACTAGGAGTGAGGTGATGGGTTACTGGGCTGGTGAAGTCTGGCACAGGTTCAGCGGTACCAGCTCAGAAATGCTGCACAATACAGAGAGAGTCATAAAGTGTTCTGAGAAACTGTTTACGGTTTATGGTGTACAGAGCATTATGGATTAAATAACTGTGCCATGAACTGCAAGGAGTTAATTATGTTTTTCTGGAGAAGCATCGATTTTAAATTTGAATTCTGGTTTAACGTCAACCTTGCGTTAAACGGCAGCCTCAGCCTACCTTTGGGGGAAATAGCGAGCGCTTTCTCCGGGTCCCCACATGGGCACAGTAAGCCCCACCCAAACACTGGTGTACATAAGTAGCACTATGATGAAAAATAAAATGTATGGTTTTAATTTAAATTGTAAATCCTAACAATGAATGCCTCTCTTCTGTCCTCTTTTGATCCTTTAACATTATTGTATTTAATTATGAGTGTTTTCATATACAGTATCTGTTAAATAAATGAAAAAAGAGTCCTGCCAGAACTCAAGTGAGCTGACAATCTCCTATATTCTCAGCCCTTGCTGCACTGAGATCTCAAACAATGTTATCAGTCTTGCCCAGTTCTCTTTGGTGAACTACAGAATAACTTGTTAGTTGTTATGGAGTTGACCAAGCAGAGATGGGGTGTTCTGTAAACCATATCAGGAGTGAGCAGGTCAGGGTTACAATGCAGCACCTCCACAAATACATCATAATCAGTGAGCATGGTCACCCTACAGGCAAAAATGAGTTACTGGCAGGATCACCAGGTGAAAATAAAAGAAAAAAAGCTAATGCAGCCACCACATCTATGGACTAGTAAGCTGCAATATATTACATTTTTTTCCCTGGGTTTAGATATATTTCAGTCAAGCAGGAAAATATAAAATGTAAGAATGTTAAACTATAATTTTAAATAGTTTAAAACTGGCATCTGACTGCTTTGTGATCATGCACACCTTCAAAGGGTTTTCATTTTTAACATAAAAGTGGCAAATGTCATCCTAACTAGTAGCCTTTGGTTATGTTGCTTTTTTTCCTTATTAAGGTTTGGCCCTGCTTTGGTGCTGTTAGGCCTTCTATCTTTCTGAGTAGAACAACCATTAAAGCTAAAAGGAACCAAACTCTCCTTGCTGCTTGAATAAAAGACATTGCCATATCTTTTTTTATATATTTTTTTGGGGATATTTATTATAGCAAAAAGTAAAAAATATTGAATTTTTTTTCAAAATTGTCGCTCTTTTTTTGTTTATAGAGCAAAAAATAAAAACCGCAGAGGTGATCAAATACCACCAAAAGAAAGCTCTATTTGTGGGAAAAAAAAGGACGTCAATTTTGTTTGGGAGCCACGTCGCATGACAGCGCAATTGTCAGTTAAAGTGACACAGTGCCGAATTGCAAAAAATGGCTCGGTCATTCAGCAGCCAAATCTTCCAGGGCTGAAGTGGTTAACCACTTCAGCCCCGGATCATTTGGCTGCCCAAAGACCAGAGCGATTTTCGCGATTCGGCACTGTGTCGCTTTAACTGACCATTGCGCAGTCATGCGACATGGCTACCAAACAAAATTGACGTCCTTTTTTACCCACAAATAGAGCTTTCTTTTGGTGGTATTTGATCACCTCTGTGTTTTTTATTTTTTGTGCTATAAACAAAAAAAGCGTCAATTTTGAAAAAAAAAAACGCAATATTTTTAACTTTTTGCTATAATAAATATCCCCAAAAAATATATAAAAAAAAATTTATTCCTCAGTTTAGGCCGATACATATTCTTCTACATATTTTTGGTTAAAAAAAAATCACAATAAGGGCTTATTGATTGGTTTGCGCAAAAGTTATAGCATCTACAAAAAAGGGGATAGTTTTATGGCATTTTTATTAATAATTTTTTTTTATTAGTAATGGCGGTGATTTGCGATATTTATAGTGACTGCGATATTATGGCAGACACATCGGACACTTTTGGTGCTATTTTGGGACCATTCACATTTATACAGTGATCAGGGCGATTAAAAATGCACTGATTGTCAGTAAAGCGGTTAACCACTAGGGGGCGCTGCAGGGGTTAAGTGTGTCCTAGGAAGTGATTCTAACTTTAGGGGGATGGGCTACGTGTGACACGACACTGATCACCGCTCCTGATTACAGGGAGCTGCGATCAGTGTCACTAGGCAGAACGGGGAAATGCTTGTTTACATTAGCATTTCCCTGTTCTTCCTCTCCGTGAGAAGATTGCGGGTGTCCCCGCGGACATTGAGTCCGCGGGACCCACGATCACACTCACGGAGCTCGCGGCAGGGTTGCGCGCGCACCGACCACGCGGTGGAAAATTTAAAGGAACATACCTGTACGCCCATTTGCCTGTCTGTGCCATTCTGCCGACGTAAATGTTCGTGCGGCGGTCAGCAAGCAGTTAAGGGCATGGCAGGGGGTGTGTCCTATGCCTGCATACTTTTGCTAATAGTTGTCCCTCATTTTCATCTCAGAAAGTTGGGAGGTATGAAAATGTTTTTTCATATATCTTTGTTGTTGATTGTCCATCCACATCTACTGCTTATAACAGATGCAGACAAATAGTCTGTTGCAATTGTGGGGAGAAAGTGGCACTCCAAGAAGGAACATAGAAAACACATACAAACTCCATACAGATATCAGTGGGTTACAAAACCAAAAGAGTGAGGTGAAAACAGGGGTGTAACACTGGCTGGTGATTAGCACTTCCGTCTGGCAGCACTAGTCTTGTCGGTTCGATTTCCAACCATGGCATTACCTGCCTGGAGTTTGCATGTTCTCCCTGTGCGGATTTTCACTGGGTACTCCACTTTCCCCCCACACTCCAAAGACAAAAAAGGTAAATGGACTCCCGTCTAAAATTGGCTATAGTATCTATAATTTTGAGTTAGGGACCTTAGATTGTAAGCTTCTTGAGGGCAGGGACTTATGTGAATGTAAAATGTATACAGTATATAAAGCGCTATGTAAATTGTCAGTGCTATATAAGTAATTGTAATAACAGCTAGCATGTGGTGTGTGTTTCGCATTTAGTGCTCTGTCCTGCAGCCCATCATTTGTATCTATTCCGCACCACAGAGCTGAAGGGAGTGCTCTGAGCTCCTCCTAAGCTCTGTGTTGCAGGTCTAACAGGCGGTGGTTGAAGACATGAACCAGCAGCTGAGTACAGTATATATGCCCACACTCCAACCCCTGGGCGTGCAGTGAAATCATGCACAGCTAGCCTGTGCAGTAGGTTGTGAGGGTGAAAGATTTAAATGGATACTTGCTGTCAGACTCGGGAGGGGGTTGTGTGGGCACTGGGCACCAACTGAAGATTTTAAAATTACAGCCTGCAGCTAAGTCAGCTCAGATGCTGACTGCCTGGCCATGGGGGAAACCAAGCTTGGCAACTCAGCCTCAGCCCTAGTCCATAACAGATGAGTGAGATGAAACACATTCTGTACTCTAAAAATCCCCCTACTCTTTCTGCCTCCAACTCTCGCCCTTTCCTCAACTCTATCTTTCCCCACCTCTACCCCCCCTCTTTCTCTTACTCCCTTACTTCCCATCTCTCTCCGACCCCACTTTTCGCTCTCACTGCCCTCTGTCACTCTTCTCATCTCTCTTTTACACCCCTTCTGTCTCTCGCATCTCTCTCACTCCCCCCCTCTCCTTCTCTCTCTCTCCCCCCCCTCTCCATCTCTCTCTCTCTCCCCCCCCATCTCTCTCTCTCTCTCTCTCTCTCTCTCTCCCCATCTGTCCCTCTCTAGCAGTGTGAGACACTTATAGTCAAATAATTAGGAGGAATTTGTGAGTATAACGGCTGTGGCATACTGATTGTGTGCATTGTTGGCCTGTGTTAGTTACATTTGTCCCCTTCACTCTGTGCGTTACTTTCTGATTAAGTAGGAGTATTTTGTGAGTAGAACAGGTGTGGCCTATGTGTGCATTAAAAATTAAAAAGTGTTTCACAGAGCAGAAAATTAACTAAACCACAGATCTTGGAGTTACACCCTTCACACTTCAAATCACAAAGAAACTAAAAAACACAAAAAGTGCAGTGCTTGTTACTAAAAATACATAAATAATCTCATCCCAAAACAACCATATGTGCATTATAAGCAATACCTTCCTTCTGAGGAAGTCCTTTACGAGGACGCAACGCATTAGGGTACCCATGATGATGTCAACATGCAAGTGAACGGAACGCTTTAGGGGTTCAGTTGGGAGGAATGACCATGTAATATTGCTGTTGATGCCACTGTACATTTGGTGATGGGCCTATTTATCAATCGGCGCCTTTTGTGAGTGGAATAATTTTTTTAATGGTAGTTTGCACGGAGAGCACTAGATGTCCCTATTTACCGGTATTTTATTGAAGAGGAACTCTGCCCTTTGTTGGAAAAAAAGAGCTAAGTGAAGTTCGTGTGATAACCTATATAATCCTTTTTAACACACAAGCTGGGGATTGAGGCTACCTTCAAAAGGCTCTGGTTGATCTCCTATAACTTAAGAGGTCCATTTATGAAGGTAAGTATATTGATTGTTTTTCTATTGTATCTATAGATCTTGTGCATCCTTTTCTTCTCCCCTGGAGAAGGAATATACAAAACATTTCTGAAATGTGTTGGGTTTTGGGTTCAGCTGTGAACACCTTGAAGCCTGCTGGGTCATTACTCTGTCTTGGCCATCTCAGTGCTACAGCCTACCTCACAAATTGGGTGCTTGTTTTGTATTTTTGTATTTATTTATATCTTCATGCTATGCTTCTATGTATTTTACTGTCCCTCTTTTGGGAGTTGTTTTTACTTTATTTGACGAATAAACTTTGTTATATTTTATACCTTTGTAATACTCTTTCACACTCCCCTAACCTGCCTATAAAGTCCACGTTGGTGAAATTTCCTTTCTAGTTGGTGGAGGAATGTTGGTGGATGTTGAAAGAAGAGGATACGTGATATTAAGTGTTGATAGTTATGGAAATATACTAAAATAAACTTTGGGACATTTTATCAGTATGTTCTTATTAGAATTTTCACACTTTTTCTTTTTTTGATAACAGTATTTGAAGCACATACAGTATATATTAAAGTATGAAAAAAAAAAAAAAATATATATATATATATATATATATTATATGGACCAAAGCGCCAAAAGAATTACTAGCAATATAAATCACCTCATGTATGTGTTAATATCATGGATAAAAATAAAAATTACCACATCATTTGAGCAGATGCAGTGTGAAATTGGTTTAAACAATTGATAATGGAAAATAAATATACCGCGCTAAATGCTATATGCAATATATTGCTACATACAGAAAAATAAATGTAAAATACTGAAAACAATCAATAAATAAAACAGTCCGAAGTGAAAAGTGCTGGTGCTTGTGGAACAATGATGAAAAACTTGTATACAGTGCTATGACTTGATAAGTAGTTCCATGCTCCTTATGTGTTTAAATAGGGTGCGCCCCTAGTAGATGTGCACCCTTGGGATTGGACCAACTATCGCTAGTTAGGTCAAATGCGTGTGTGGGGTGACCCCCTGTAGATATCCTCTGGACCGATGGTTGACTATGATGAATGTTCCTCATATAGATGGATACAATAGAGAAAACCTCATTGCGCAGTACCGTTTAAAAATAATTTTTATTCCAAAAAATTTAAAGATATTCAACTCACATGTATGAGTGCCTGATATTCTGGCACCCGGAGTGAACAGCAGGTAAAAATATCATCCGTGAAATCTGCCTCATCAGTTCATGCAGTGAAGGGCTCGATTTCCGGGTATGGGCGGAAGTTGTCCCAATCATGTGACTCAACCTCTATGCATTTCGACCTATCAGATTGGCCGTCCTCAGGAAGTTACAAATTCCGCCATTTTAGTTGAGGGCATAAATACCCTCAATGTAGATCGCGTGTTATAGCATTGCCAATAGCATTAATTTACCTGCTATTAACTTGGGACTGCTCACAATCTAACTACAAATGCATTTAGGCAGTGTAGAATATATTTAAAAAATATGATTGATAAAATACAATTAGAACTGGTCAATAAAGTACAGTAAAATAGTTGCAAATTATAAAACATTAATAGAATATTACAGAGACACACAATGTGGACAATATATAATATATATATATATAATTCAGCCAGTGTACCAGAATGGCTTTCGAGCTGTATATTAGGCTAATGTGTATAGATTGGCAGTATAAGAGCTCACCACTAGCCTAATTAAAACAAAATGGTCTCCACTACATGTTTGAATGTACTTTACCTAAAAAACAGTTAACAGTAGGACATTGGACAGTAAGGCATGCTTTACATTGTACATTTATTTTGTGTTCAACCAGTGGGTTGAACAAAAATAAATTAGATTCTTCCATCCACACATTCAAAGTTGATAAAGGAATCATTCCCACTATGCTATTGTGTTCTGGCGACAGGGAGCCTCCCCCATAATCAAAACGCAATGATCAGTGTTGCTGGCTATAGCCGGTGGCACTGGTCATTCAGAAAGAAATGACAGGGTGGTTGTACAGAAGACAATCAATAGATCAACCTCTGCACAATTTAAGGTGCTCATACATGGATCGAAATTCGGCCAGTCCCTGCTGAACTGGATGAATTTCGGTCCATGTATGGCTGGCTTAAAGGCTTTCTTTCAACATTTCTTTTAACATTACGATGTTTTCTTTGTGGTCTGTGATTACTACTTGGATATTGTCACTGGACAATATTAAAGATTCACGGGCACTACAGGACTGCAACTAAAGCTTCCTTCATCACATCTCATAGGGTATGAAATATAATTGAATATCTTCTGCTTTTTTTCGCAAAGCATAGAAGGTATACTTGATACCATTTTTAAACACTTGAACTATTCACTGTTACTTCCTAGTAAAGGATGTTTAAAAAAAAAAAAGATTGATTTTTCATATTCATGATGTGATCAAGTACCAGTTCTCAATATTTCAAAAAATAAATGAAATAAGCTAAATCATTTGACTTATCTGAAGTGACACCGCTGTTACTGCAGAAATGTAGTTACGGTAATGTGAATTGGCTAGGTTACTGGAATGAACAGAATGATATGTACAAGGCCGATGATAAGCCTGCTACAATTGAAGTGAAGGTTTGTGCATTATTAGTGATTCATTCCACTGTCATTCATGCCATTTTCTGCCTTGTGTATGTTCATTATGACATTAATGGACCTCTTCACCCTCATTGTTAAACACTTCCATATGTTTCTCTCTTCAGGCTACTAAAACACAATGCACCTGCATGCTCAAGTCTGAAGGCTGTGCATGGGACCATAGTAATGTTTCTCTGGAAGCTTTGTATTGCAATTGGGATCCTTAATTTAGATGAACCTTGTCCCTAGGTATAGTATTCACGCTGCTGCACAGGAGTTGGCGAAATACCAAAACAGTAGCACATCTTTATCAGATGATAATGCCTGGATGGAGCTCAGACTAGACATGTGCACACTGAAATGTTTTGTTTCGGAATTTCGTTCGAAAAATACATTTATTTAGTTACTCCCGAAATTCGTTTTTATTTATTTAGTTTAGTTAAAAAATGCATTTGTCCGAAAATCCGAAATAATTAAGGTCGAATCTGTCATTGAAGGCTTATGGTGTCTGTTAAATGTTCTAAGAAGATTTGACGGAGCAGCTAAACTGTACGACGCCTCAATCGTACATTTCCGGTCGAATGTTCCGCCTACAAGCTATAGTAGAATTCTAATGTTGTATGACACTAGTAATAATTATATTTATTAATTATTATAACTAGTCAACCAACATTAGAATTCTTTTATAGCTTATGGGTGGATCATTTGACCATAAATGTCCGCTCGCAGCGACTGCTTCGTCGAATCTTCATGTCGAATCTTTTCTCTCTATGTTGAATAATCTTGGACTAATAGTTAGATTAGGCACATTCAACCTTTTTTGCTGTTGTCTCTATAATGTCAAATCTTTTCTCTCTATGTAGAATAATCTTGGACTAATAGCGCTAAGGTTAGGCACATTCGACCACAGGTTCGATGGACACAGATCGCCATTGTCAGCGTCATGTCAAATCTCCTATCTATATCAAACTGTTGTCGCAACGAAAACGAAAATAAAGCATTTGTTTATGTCGGGTCTTTCGGTTTTCGGATTCTGCGCGTTCGTTATCGTTTGTTAAAACCATAACGAAAATACCCGAAACTCGGACGAAAATGCATTCGGACGAAAACGAATGCACATCTCTAGCTCAGACTACTTTTGTATACAGCAGATAGAAGTAGCGTGTGAAAAGACCTTGTGAGCTGCTATGTGCACTAAATTAATACCATAAACTGCTGGCACCTAACACATACCTCCCAACTTTTTGAGATGGGAATGAGGGACACCTATTCACTTGTTCATTTGTATTGCTCATGCTTAGTGCTACCCCTCTAACCCTGCTGCCACAAGTGCCATTATAAAAAAATACGTCCTGGGCACTTGCCCATATAAAAATCTCATTATGCAAGAGTAAGCTACCCCATCTTGTGTGTGTGTGGAAGGGGATGCAGCCACCAAATCTAAGAACCAGTAAGCTAGATTTTATTATATTTTTGTTTCTGGGTATGGATAGGCTTTATTAATATCACCATAGCTAGTACAGAACAGAAACACTCTAATTACGGTATATACAAAGTCTGCTGCAGCGGCTCCAGCTTCTTATGTGTAGTGTGCTGATTAGACAGCCAGTGACATTTGAGCTTGGGCAGGGTGTAAGCATGATGTTTACCCTGTCAGATGCGGATGACATGTGTTAAGCATGTGTGTGAGGTCTTCTTTTCAGAACCTGTCAGGGCACACACTGTGGATGGAACAGGATATCAGCGGGAGGTACACTAATGTGTCCCTACCCATGCACTAGTTGCGTGTCTATACCAAGGCACAACTGTGTGCAGAACAAGACATAAGACAGGTGCCAACACCAATTATATTCACCACAAGCACCATCCCTCCAGTCACAAGCAAAGTAGGGCAACATCTCACGCTATAGAGACACAGGCAGAGATGTAATGCTTGCATCACCCCAACCCTTGATTAAAGACTTGTGTGTGCATTAAATTCTCATGTGTTTAATTCACTGATCCATACAACTTTCTTTTAATTTTAGTCCACAATAACCCTTTGTTAGCTATATGTTCAACATAGATAACCAGCAATAAGCAATAAAAAAAACACTTGAGTAACTGAGGTACCGTCGTGCAACTAATGCTGGATGTGAAAAGACAGATGATTTATCCCCAAATGGCCATAGCTTGGTTAAAACCCCTTAAAGAAAAAATTCAATCAAAACTGATATATCCACAAAAGGTCCCTGGAGGCAGGAGAAATGCATCAGATGTGAAAGATCATTTGAATGCTGGAATTATGGAGTATGGCTACACTTCTTTCAACTGAATACAAGTTTAAAAGTTTTGGACGGGTCTCATTGTGGCATTAGCACCCAAGGCATTGGTCAAGGTTTGTATCTGGCGCTTACTTTAAAGAATTTTATTTTGAGTAAATGCTGCTAGGTACTTAAGCTGGCCATACAAGGCTTGAATTTTGGATGGTTCCTGCTGATTCAGCCCAACATTTTAGCTGTGGATGGCCCCATGGGCACCATCCAGCTTGACAAAAGTCAACTGAAAAAGTAAAGGAGCTGGGTGGATTATTATTGTCTTCTGAACAGTGACTGCAACCTTCCTGCACCTGCGGCTGCCTAAATAATATAACCAGTAAGGATAATTTCTTCATCCATGCTGTTCACCCTGATCGAAACGTGTATTGCTAGCTTTACAGGTATCTCTCAGGTCTTTCAGTGGTGATATCTTGACACTGAGAGCCGGTTCACACCAGGGCGACTCAGGATCCAACTTCAGGTCGCCCCGAGACGTTCCAAGTCGCCCCAAGTCACGCTGTAATGTTAGTCTATGGAGCCGTCTTCACTACAGAAGTCGCTCCGACTTCAAAAAAGGTTCCTGTACTACTTCAATCCGACTTCTAGGCGACTTGTACCCATTGATTTCAATGGAAATCGCCTCCAAGTCGGATCTCCATCTATATTGACGCGACAGTGTCGCCTTGAGGGGGTAACTCCAAGCCAAATTTTAAATAAAAAACCGGCATGGGTTCCCCCTCCAGGGGCATACCAGGCCCTTAGGTCTGGGATGGATTTTAAGGGGAAGCCGCTACGCCAAAAAAACGGCGTGGGGGGCCCCCCAAAATCCATACCAGACCCTTATCCAAGCACGCAGCTTGGCCCGTCAGGAAAGGGGTGGGGACGAGCGAGCGCCCCCCCCCATCCTGAACCATACCAGGCTGAGTGCCCTCAACATTGGGAGTGGGTGCTTTGGGGAAGGGGGGCGCCCCTGATAATTCCCCCGCCCGCAGACCCCGACAACCAATGGCCAGGGTTATCGGGAAGAGGCCCTTGTCCTCATCAACATGGGGACAAGGTGCTTTGGGGTGGGGGGGTCGCAGGGCGCCCCCCTTCCCCAAAGCACCCACTCCCAATGTTGAGGGCGTCCCCACCCCCTTTTCTGACCGGCCAGGCTGCGTGCTCGGATAAGAGTCTGGTATGGATTTTGGGGAGACCCCCACGCCGTTTTTTTGGCGTAGGGGCTTCCCCTTAAAATCCATCCCAGACCTAAGGGCCTGGTATGCCCCTGAAGGGGGAACCCATGCCGTTTTTTTATTTAAAATTTGGTGTGGAGTTCCCCCTCGAGAGCTGATTATTCTCTGATTGGCCACGGCCAAAGTCGTGTTGTAAGTCGCCCCAAGTTATGTTAAAGTCGCTCCAAGTCGCGTTGTTATTCATACTCAAGTCATGTCCAAGTTGCCTCCAAAGGTCGCGCTGGAAGTTGTGTTGCCCCAGTGTGAACCGGCTCTTAAGAGCTTAGGTTGATCTAGCAACCACACCCCTTACTTATCATTGATTATTATTAAGAAAGTAAAGTGAAACTCTTGCTGCAGCAGAGAGGATTGAAACACCGTTTTCAGGGGGCAATATCATAAATTCTAATGCAGGCCATACATGGTTCGAGTTCCGAAACAAATTTTCTTTCGAAAATCAGAAATGTCATGCCTCATGTGATCCAAAGGTGCCACCATTGATTTCAAAATTCGACCAACCAAGCCTTCAAGTTCATCTCATGTTACAGAAAAGAAATTTCATGGCCGGGAATCTTTTTTTCATTCCAGGTCACAGCCCATGCGTATTTCTTTTTTGATTATATTTCTCACACAATTCTCCCATCATTTATTAGAAATTTGTTTGGTTATTCAAAAAATGTCAAACATATCAGATTACTCAAATTCAATAGCCGCATGAAAACTTGCTGTGGCTGCGGGCCGCTAATGGTGCAAAATTCGAACAAAATTAAGTATAATTTTTTGAAAGAAAACTTGTTCAGAATTAGACCCATGTATGGCCGGATTAACTGGGAGATCTCACAGAGGTAAACTCTGGGGTAGAAAAGAAGCAAGTGGGTTATTCAACTCACCAGTGTCCAACTAGGTTTTTTAACCTCTTAAAGCCCCGTTCAGATCTTCACACTTTAGGTACAGTGCTTGTATGCATGTTGCTCATTTAGGCAAGTTTTACATGTATTTTATATAAATTACCATTAAACTTTATCTCATGTGGATTTAGTTAAGTCCCACATCTAAAGCTGCCCATAGATGGATAGAAATTCAGTTGGTTTAGCAGAGACCGGTGTAATTTCGATGTATGGGCACTGTGGTTGTACATTTACCTATCGACTTTTGTACAACCAACCTGCTGGAAAAATTCCTCTCGATCAATGCAGTAGGCTATAGCCTGCATTGCTGATCAGTTTTTTCTGACCACAGCAAAACCTCTCAGCTGTCAGAATACAATGACACAGCATGAAGATTGAGTCAGTTTTTTTAATTCAACCTGCTGACTGAATGATATAAATTGATGGTCAGCTTAAGAGGCACAGGCAAGACTTGCAAGTCTTGTCGACTTAAAACTGTATTAAGTAAAGTCATTTTTGAAAAATGTAAAAAGCTTGTCCCCTGCAAGTTTAAGTCATAATGTATGTACTAAGTATGCACCATGTACTAGTACATTATAATAGACATGTGCACACTAAAATACTTTGTTTCGGAATTTCGGTTTGTCCGAAAAAGGGTTCAAGAGAGAGAACAAACAGGAGGGGGGACAAATTTATTTAGTTAATACTGAATCCGTCTCAGCATGTTTGGGCCGAAGCACATTTCCTCAGTGTCATAAACATAAAGTCCCAGTCTACCGGTCAAAGGCCTTCTGGGCGTCAGTTGACAGGATGTAGACTGGGACCTCCCCTCTCCTCTCTCGTGAAACAACAGGAGCAGAGTACGGACCCCACTGTCTCTACACTCTCTTCCTGGGACGAACCCGGCTTGGTCTGGGTGTACCAACTTGTTCATCCGCGTTTTTATTCTGCTTGCAAGTATTTTAGCAAAGAGTTTGGTGTCTGCGTTAAGCAGGGATATCGGCCGATAGTTAGAGCAGCAGGTTCCGTCTTTGTCTTCTTTTTTTATGACCGTAATCGAGGCTAGTAAGGCCTCTTTGCTCATTTGATAATCTGTTCCCAGACCATTCAAGTACTTGCATAGCCATGGGATCAGGATCTTCTGGAACCTCTTATAATAATACGCCGTGAACCCATCCGGTCCTGGGCTTTTCCCGTTCCCCGTATCGGCCAATGCCCGCACTATTTCTTCTTCTGAGATTGGTCCTTCCATCTCCTCTCTGTCGTTTATTGTCATTTTGACTAATCCCGCCTGACTTAAGAAGGCCTTAACATTCCCCAACTTATCTGTTTTTACTCCTTCCCGTTCGTGTTCTACTGCATATAGTTTCTCATAATAATTCTTAAATGTTTGTGCAATTCCTTTTGTAGTGTATTCTAAGGTCCCCTTGTCTACCTGTATTTTCTCAATAAAGTTTAGCTTTTTTTTTTCCCGTAGCATTTTTGATAGGTACTTTGGGGATTTATTACTTCCGTAGTATTTTTCCCTGGCGAGAAGATAGAATCTTTGTTTGGTTTCTTGTTCCATAAGATTTTTAAATTCTTCTCTTTTATTTATTATTTCTTGGTATAGCATTCTGTCGGGTTTCTGGGACGTTTTATGTCTCTGTTCTAATTTAGCTATTTCGTCTGTGATTTTTTTTATCCTACTAGCCCTATCTCTTTTTCTTTTTGTCCCCTCGGCTATCAAGATGCCTCTTATATTGTGGGCCTCCCATAGTGTCCTACCCGAGATCCCCTCTGTGTCGTTCGTCCTAAAGTATTGTTCCAATTCTTTTCCTATTTTCTCGGCTCCTGCGTCCTCTCTTATTATTTCCTCGTTTAGTCGCCACCTGGGGGGCACCTTGACTTCCGGGGTCATTTGTATTTTCATCCATATCGGGGCGTGATCTGATAATGAGATTATCCCAATGTTGGATTCTAGTACCCGTTTAAAACGTCCCGATGCACCTGGGAGTAGAACGAGAAGTCTTTATCTTTGGGATTTTGGCATCGCCAAACATCTAGTAATTGATGTTCCAGTAGTTTTTTCTTGATTCTGCGTAGTTGCAACGTTTACTAGTCCCAGGGGCCCGGGACGTACTAATCCCCATTGTGGGGGTCCCCCAAAACAGAAATTTCAAGTAGCCAATGTGACTTTTGTGTCGTCTAGCTTGCCCTCATGATCAACATTCCCCCCTTGACTCCATAAATTTATTTAGTTAATACTGAAATTCATTTTTATTTATTTTGTTTCAATAAGAAATGCATTTGTACGAAAATCTGAATTAATTAAGGTGGAATATGAAGGCTTATGGTGTCTGTCGGATGTTCCAAGAAGATTAGACGAAGCAGCTAAACTGTATGATGCCGCAATCGTACATTTCAGGTCGAATGCACCGCCTACTAGCTATAGTAGAATTCTAATGTTGTTTGACTAGTAATAATTATAATTATTAATTATTATTACTAGTCAAACGACATTAGAATTCTTCTATAGCCTATGGGCGGAGCATTTGACTGTAAATGTCCACTCATGGGGATCGTATGTTTTTAGCTGCTTCGTCAAATGTTTGTCTCTATAATGTCGAATCTTTTCTCTCTATATCGAATAATCTTGGACTAATAGAGTTAGGTTAGGCACAGTCGACTGCATGTTCGATAAAAACACATCGCTATTGTCACCGTCATGTTGAATCTTCTATCTATCTATATCGAACTGTTGTCGCAACGATATAAAACAATAATGGATACAAAAAATAAAGCATTTTTTATTTTGGATCTTTTGGAGTTTGGATTCTGTGCGTTCGTTATCATTTTGTTAAAACGAACACGAAATTTGGACGAAAATGCATTTGGATTGATCATCCGAATACACATGTCTACATTATAACAGACTTTACTCCAAATGGAGCCCTCCTATCACAGCGCTTTTATCTTCACCCGGTGTTCCTTCTGGGTTGGTATCTTCGGTCACTTCGGAGGCCAATTCCTTTTTCAATTATGTGACCTCTTTTTAAGCTAATTAAAAGTAGGTATTTAAATCAATTAAGTTGCTATGTAAACTTATCATTTATTTGAGGTCTGTCACGTTCCCAATTAAATCAGGTAAATTAATTGCCCCCCACTTTCTATGGGTTGACAGTTTAGTTGACAGAACAAAAACCTGTGACAGTTATCATGCATGGCATGTCTTGAATGTTACTGTATTGGGAAACAATGAACTGTAACTAAAGCTCTGATGTAACAAATAGTAATTAGGCAGGCTTTTTATTGCAGAAGAGACACGTAATGCACCTACCTGCCTGCTTACTGTCTTCTCTGGATCAGTAAACTGAGCTGCTCAGCTTACAACAACGGTACTGTCCCTGTGCCGGAATGAGGACCTCTTGCACATGCGCAGGAGTAACTCATCCCACTCCTGGGGAGATACCAGCGCCGACGAAGGACGGGAACCATTGAGGGAAAGGTAAGTATTGATCCCTTTAGTTCCGCTTTCAATTGATGAGTTTAGAACCGCTATAACATCATCCCCCAAAAAAAAAACATAACATCAATCCTAAAACACACCAATCCTTTGACTTTAATACTAACCTAACTTAACCTATAAACGCATATCTAGAACAATAACCTAACCTCTTGATCTGTATACATATGTTGTCCTGCAGCATCTGGTCTGAATGCTTGTGCCAGTTCCCATGAATTGGAATAATAAAATCCTTTCCAGACCTCCCTGCTGAAGAGAAGACACAGAGCATATAAAGAACGATGCAGGGCCGTGCAAGGGTGATGTACAAAGGGCAGTAACCCATAACAACCAGAAATCATGTGTTAGCTGAATCTGATTGGTAGCCACCCTCTGCACATCCCTGATGTCATCTGTACAGTTGATAATTAAAGTCACTGTAAGGGTTCATTTTTTTTAAATTTAAACTAACAAACACATCATACTTACCTCTACCTTGGCCCCGAACCTGCTCTTCTTATGTTTCACTCTCGCGGCTCCTCACCGCATCAGATTATCCCCTCTGGGAAGCGCTTCCCCGAGGGGGTTACCTTGTGGGCGCACTCGCGAATCCAGCATTCGGCATCCATAGCCGCCGAATGTATGTCTAAGCCTCGCCCCCCGACTCCCGCGTCATTGGATTTGATTGACAGCAGCGGGAGCCAATGGCTGCTCTGCTATCAATCTATCCAATCAGGACACGAGACACCGGCCGGAGTCGGTGTGCTCGTTCCCATCACGCAAATTTCGGGGGCTCAGGTAAGTGTAAGGAGGGCTCGGGGGCACTGCTGCATTGAAAACTTTTTTTCACCTTAATGCATAGAATGAGAGGTGAAAAACGGCGCAGGTTTACAACCCCTTGAAAAATGAAAGTACATTTAATAAAATATGATCTGCAGGAGATATCGCAGCATTTCCTGGCTGGCCTATTGGTTGCCATAGTA
The DNA here is from genome assembly GCA_028564925.1 of Lithobates sylvaticus. NCBI lineage: Eukaryota > Metazoa > Chordata > Amphibia > Anura > Ranidae > Lithobates > Lithobates sylvaticus. The sequence goes on along the minus strand of CM053027.1, from coordinate 123,486,108 downwards.
ATGATACTGAGTGAAAAGGAAGGCCGCAGGATGGCACCAAATCCCAAGGGGTGTGAGGAAGAGCACTGATTATTACAGAATTAATAAGGTAAGTAAATAAATGGAAAATGGTTATATGCTGTAACATTGCCAACACCTTATGCCAAACACATGAGAATAGCAATTAAACTACAGATGTTGGCACACAGTTGGACTACAGCAGTCTATCAGCTTAGATACAAATGTACAAAATAACATACACTATCAGTCAAAAATTTTAGAACACCCACATATTCTTAGTTTTTATTGAAATTTAAACAGTTCAGGTCCAGTGAATAACCTCAAAAGGCAACAAGTAAAGTGACAGAGATGGAAAAAAAGTTTAGGATCACCAACTGAAAAATAATGCACATTTCAGAGTTATACAAAAAGGGCTTTTTTCAGGGAAGAAATAATAGACATGTGCAGAACAGAAACATTTGTTTCATTTTGATTCAGATAGATTTGTTATGTTACTAATTTAATTTAGTTAATTCGTTTCGGAATTAGTTTAGTTTCATTTTGTTTATTCATTTTCTAACGAATTCCAAATGCAGTCGAAAAATGATCGACCGATTTGAATTCTGTGTGAAGAATAGCTGGTTAAGGAGCGGGCCGGGAAGCTGGTGGCCACGTCCTTAACAGACTCATCAGCTGTCAGCAGGCTTCCCCACTGAGAGCTGAAATGTAAACAAAAGAATGCCAGCAATAGAACATTTTGAAAAAAAAGGGGGGGATGAGTGAGCGCCCCCCCCTCCTGAAGCCTACCAGGCCACATTCCACTCTGCCTCCCAACCTCAAAGCACCTTGTCCCCATGTTGATGGGGACCAAGGGCCTCTTCCCCACAACCCTGGGCAGTGGTTGTGCGGGTCTGTGGGCAGAGGGCTTATATCACGTACCTTACAGTGGAGTCCGGATGCTGGGGATGGCCTCGTGCACGGTTCTGGTCCAAGCACCCCTGGTGGTGGGAACAGGGAGTGCTGGGGCACAAAAGGGTGCAAGTGCCTGCGGCTGGTAGACTGGTGCTTGGAAGGACTGGTTCCTCTGGAGAGCTGGTGCACACGTTGGTATCCAAGGCTGTGCAGGAACGGCCGAACAGATGGGTGTAGGCACTGCGAGGTCAAGACGGAAACAGGTCGGCAACTGGCTGGCAAACAAGGTACAAGGCAGATGGCAAGTCCGTGGTCAAGGCAGGCAATAGGTTGGCAACAGGCTGGCAAACAAGGTACAAGGCAGATGGCAAGTCCGTGGTCAAGGCAGGCAATAGGTTGGCAACAGGTAAGTGATAAAGTACCGAATCAGAGAGCAGAGCCGTAGTCCAGAGATCCAAGCTGAGGTCAAACCAAAGGGAGCAGTCAGTAAGCGGGGTCAATCCAGGAAGGGAAACAGGAAAACCAGGTGAATCAGGACCAAGGTAGGCAGGAACTTCAGGCAGGTATTCAGGAGATAAGACTGAAGACGATCCAGCACTGACACCATGTGAAGGCCCTGTTTATATAGGGCGCCTTGTGCTGGGATTGGTGGAGGCACGGGTCCGTGCGTGATTACGCGCACACGTTCGTGCTGACGTGGAAGTGCGTGCCCTCGTTCGTATTGACAAACGAGGGCGCGCACAGGTCAGCGTTGGTACGCGGGTACGCCCGCACGTTCGGTTTCGTTGAGAAGGCTGCGCATGGGTATTGGCGTTTGCCGAACGGAGATTAACCCCTACTGGACGAGGACGGGCATGGAACGCGTGAGTTCTCTGACATTGCCCCCTCCTTAGGGGCAGCCTCCGGATGCCTCTTTGAAACGAACCCTGGGAGCGGGAACGATGAAAAGCCTGTATAAGTCTCTGGGCATGGAGATTTGTTCTTGGTTCCCAGGAATTTTCTTCTGGGCCAAAACCTTTCCATTTAAGTAAATATTGGTCCTCACCTTGCCGTTTTCTGTGATCCAGGATAGCTTCAATTTCAACTTCTTCTTCCCCATTTACTCGGATAGCTTCTGGAGGTCCTACTTCACGATCTGGAAAGGAATTTGGAACATCAGGTTTAAGTAGGGAGACATGAAAATACCGATGTATCCTGAATGAGGCAGGGAGTTTCAGTGGGCAAGGCCCAAGTTCTAAAGTTCTTGGAGCATGCAGGCCACTGGGTTCAATTGACCTTTCTTCTTTTCTTCTTTCCTCTCACTTGGTTCCTACAGGGAAAGGCCCAAGTATCTAGGTCCCAATTTCTTGGAGGGGCAGCTGGTTGGGTCCTTGGCGTTGAGACAAGATGGCTCCTACCGCACTCTCCGAAAGCATCGACCTTCCCAGAGTGTTAGGGTAATGCCAGGTCAGGGTGTTTTAGTACTGGAGCGGAGGTGAATGCCCTTTTTAATTGGTCGAAAGGCGGCTGGGCCGCTGAAGTCCACTGGAAGCGGCTTGTGCTTCTTGGTGAGCTGAGTGATCGGAGCGATGATCTTGGAGAAGTTCCTGATAAATTTTCTATAAAATTTGAGAACCCAACAAAACGTTGTACCCCCTTTTTGTCATTTGGGGCGGGCCAAGGACATGATGGCAGAGACCTTCTGGGGATCCCTGGCTACGCCCCCCAGTTGATATAACCAGGCCGAGGAAGTTGAATAGTCTGGCGTTCGAATTCGCATTTTTCGGCCTTTGCGTAAAGTCCATGTTGCCTTTAATCTGCCCAGAACTTGTTTGACATGATCACGATGAATTTCTAGAGAGGTGGAGAATATCAGGATATCGTCCAGGTAAACGATTACAAAGGAATCTAGAAATCTCTGAAAATATTATTAACAAATGCTGAAAAGTGGCCGGGGCGTTGCATAGTCCAAATGGCATGACTAAAATAATTCGAATGGCCAAAACGCGTCCGGAATGCTGTCTTCCATTCGTCACCCTTGCGTATTCTGATCAGGTTATAGGCCCACGTAGGTCCAACTTCGTAAATATTTTTGTGAGCGGAGTCTCTGAAATAATCCGGGACTAGTGGGAGTGGGTACCGAATCTTAATTGTCACTTTTATTCAGGTCCCTGTAGTCCTCACATGGGCGGAGCGAGTGATCTCTTTTTTCCACAAAGAATATTCCGGCTTCCTGCTGGGGAGGAGGAATGCCTGATGAATCCCTTTTTGAGATTCTCATCGATGTACTCCTTGAGAACCAGGAGTTCAGGTTCAGACAGGGGAAAGATCCGCCCGAAAGGGATTTCGGCCCCAGGTAGTAACTCAATCGGGCAGTCGTAGACCCGATGGGGGAGGAAGGTGTCCGCTTTTTCTGTTTATCGAACACGTCCAGGAAGTTGTGGTACACTGGTGGCCACGTCCTTAACAGATGACTCATCAGCTGTCAGCAGGCTTCCCCACTGAGAGCTGAAATGTAAACAAAAGAATGCCAGCAATAGAACATTTTGAAAAAAAGGGGGGGATGAGTGAGTGTCCCCCCCTCCTGAAGCCTACCAGGCCACATTCCACTCTGCCTCCCAACCTCAAAGCACCTTGTCCCCATGTTGATGGGCACAAGGGCCTCTTCCCCACAACCCTGGGCAGTGGTTGTGCGGGTCTGTGGGCAGAGGGCTTATCAGAATCTGGAAGCCCTCTTTAGCAAGGCCCCCCTATGTGAATGAGTATGGGGTACCCATTCACCCTACCCATTCACCAAAAAAGTGAATAAAGACAACACAAGTTTATTAAAAAAAATTAAAAATGTCCCCCGGTGTAGATCCATTGTCAATCATGATGCCTACCACACCACCAGACCCCAAAAAAAACTCTGGCCTCGTTTAACGCTCCTGCCGACTGCCTGCTCCGCAGTTTGTCAGTTCTTAAAAAGCCAAAGGGCGGACTCACTAGATGATGTCAGCAGGTGACCCCGCCCTTGTGATGTCATCGACCCAGCATCCAGTTGATGATGTCACAAGGGGCGGGGTCATCCGCTGATGTCATCGGATGACACTCCCCTTAGCTATGTAAGAAATGTCAGATGGAGAAGCAAGCAGTGGTTTTATTACCCGGGGTTTTATTTTTATTTATTTTTTTTATTTTTTTATTTTTTATTTTTTTATTTTTATCATGATTGATGATGGATCTACACTGGGGAACATTTAAAAACAATTTTAATAAAGGAATTATCAAAAACTTGTGTTGTGTCTTTATTCACTTTTTTCCTTTGTACTCACATACTCATTCACATAAGGGGGGGCTGGGATCTGGGTGCACCTTGTTAAAGGGGGCTTCCAGATTCCGATAAGCCCCCCCACCTGCAGACCCCCATAACTACCACCCAGGAGAAGAGGCCCTTGTCCCCATCAACATAGGGACAAAGTACTTTGGGGTGGGGGGCAGAGCCCCCTTGCCCCAAAGCACCCCTCATGTTCAGGGCATGTGGTGCTTTCTCGTCCCCCCACTTTCCTGGGCTGGATGCTCGGATAAGGGTCTGTTTTTTGATTGATCCGAATTGGAATAGTTCTTAAAAATTTTAATTAGTTAGAAAATGAATAAACAAAAGGAATTTCAATTAATTTTAATTAAATTCATTACTATTTCATTTGGCGATTCGGATACACCCGAATCTCTGAATAACCGAAAATTTACATTCAGACCAAAACGAATTGCACATGGGTTAACAACTGACAGTTGTTCCACAGCAGGGGTCTCAAACTACCGGCCCTCCAGATGTTGCGGAACTACAAGTCCCATCATGCCTCTGCCATGCCTGTAACTGTCAGCTTGCAATGCCTCATGGGAATTGTAGTTCTGCAACAGCTGGAGGGCCACCAGTTTGAGACCCCTGTTCCACAGCAACGTAAGTACATTAAAGTAGTTATAAATCCTAAGAGCATTCCTTGCATTACGTAAACAATGTTTAGGCATCCCCCCCACTATTTATTTTTCTGAGCCTTTATTTGATCTAGCGCTCTGTATGTCTGCAGCTCTTCTCTCCCCTCACTTCCTGGTATCACAGGTTTTTCTGAGGCCGTGGGAGCCATTGGCTCCTGCTGCTGTTAAAGCTAGAGGGGGGGTGGGGGACGATTTCCACTATCTGTATCTATAGACACAGACAAGGTGAAGCTCAAGAGTGAGCCTGCAGGAGTGCCCCCATAGAAAGCAGCTTCCTATTAGGCACTTTCCGGAGAGGGGGAGCCAGGAGCACCAATAGGGCACTGGAGAAGAGGAGGTTCAGTCACTCTATGCATGTCTATTGCACAGAGCAGGTAAATATAAACCTGTTTGTTATTTGTATAATAAATTGCATTTACAATCACTTTCAGTCTTGAAAGTTAATGCTAAAAATTCCCTACAGGTCTCCCAACTTTTGTTGATTACTTAAGTCTCTCTGTCTATATAAAAGCGGTGTTGAAACAGAATGTGATACTACACCCTCTTAAGCAATATTTGAACAGTATTGTACTGCAGGAAGTAGTATATTGTTCTCAAAATGGCCTTAGCAGTGTAGATCTTTCCTTTAGAGAAATTGAAAAGAAAGCAAAGATAAAAAGTGCAGTTTATATACAACTATATAGATCAGACCAAAATTAGGGGGAAGAGGGACAGAGGGACATTGCTCCAAATCAGGGACTGTCCCTTGAAATTTGGGACAGTTGGGAGCCATGCCTAAAGGCACACGTGCTCGAAGAGCTCGGCTCAGTCATGCCTGTGCAATAGAATCAGCACTTCCAGGCCTTTGATTACATGTTGCTATGGCCATTGCAAGGGAAGTTTTCTGTGGCTGCTATACAAAGCCACACAAACAGCTAGGGCACGGCACACATGAGGTAAGGGATGAATTAAATGTAAGTATATAAAAAAATAGAAGGGCAGTACTCCTTTTGCTGGCTTAATTTCTCTCCTCTCTGTGGTAAAGCACATCTATCCTTGGAGTCTCCTCCTATTTCTGCCCTCATCCCGCCCCCGTCCAGCCCACATCCAGCCCTGCGGGCATCTTCGGCTTTCCTGTCACTCCCCACAGCCCTGCTTCACTCTCCCCTGCCAGCCAACTCTAAAGAGTAAGCTGAAAAAAAAGATCACTGCTGGGATATCTGACTATTATCTCCTGGGAGTCAGTGCATATACAGGAAACAGTGTCATACGCTTAGGCGTTTTACAAGCAGGGAAAGAGCAAATACAGAAAATAAGGTACTGTATTTATCGGCGTATAACACACACTTTTTTCCCTATAAAATCAGGGGAAAATCGTGGGTGTGTGTTATACGCCGATCCCCGCCGATCTCCTGCTGATTCTGAAGAAAGGAGCGAGCGGAGCCGAGATACCTAAAGCCGCATGTACTTCGGCTTTACTCGGCTCCTCTCGCAGTCCAGCCCACCTCCACTGATTGCGAGAGGAGCGAACGCCGACAACATACAGAAATCCGAGTGTACTTCGGGTTTACTCGGCTCCTCTCGCAGTCCCACCCACCTCCACTGATTGCGAGAGGAGCGAGCGCCGACAACATACAGAAATCCGAGTGTACTTCAGCTTTACTCGGCTCCTCTCGCAGTCCCGCCCACCTCCACTGATTGCGAGAGGAGCGAGTGCCGACAACATACAGAAATCCGAGTGTACTTCAGCTAGTCTCGGCTCCTCTCGCAGTCCCGCCCCTGACTGTGAGCAGAGCCGAGACTAGCCGAAGTACACTCGGATTTCTGTATGTTGTCGGCGCTCGCTCCTCTCACAATCAGTGGAGGTGGGCGGGACTGCGAGAGGAGCCGAGACTAGCCGAAAGTACACTCGGATTTATGTATGTTGTCGGTGCAAGTTCTCTCCGCACAGTCAGCGCCAATTTTAAATCAGGGCAGTGCTGCAACTAGACGAGCAATGTTGCAAAGGCACTGGGCAAGGCTGCATTGGGCAAGGCTGCAAAGGCACTGGCCAAGGCTGCACTGGGCAAGGCTGCACTGGGCAAGGCTGCAAAGGCACTGGGCAAGGCTGCACTGGGCAAGGCTGCAAAGGCACTGGGCAAGGCTGCAGATGGACACTGGACAAGACTGCAATGATGGACAAGGCTGCAGATGGACACTGATAAGGCTGCATTGATGGGCATTTAAATGTACTTTTTTTTCCTTAAACTTCCCTCCTAAAAGTTTTTTTCCTTAATATTCACTCCTAAACTTGGGGTGCGTGTTATACGCCGATAAATACAGTATTTACTGGCACATATTTACATTTTTGATTTACAATAAACTACAAGTCAATGACAAGGTTTGATTGAAGTGAAGAAAAAAAAATGACTGAAGGTCTGCGTTAAAGTAAATCCATTTCTATCCTCTACAGCAGGGGTCTCAAACTGGCGGCCCTCCAGCTGTTGCAAAACTACAAGTCCCATCATGCCTCTGCCTGTGGGAGTCATGCTTGTAACTGTCAGCCTTGCAGTGCCTCATGGGACTTGTAGTTTTGCAACAGCTGGAGGGCCACTAGTTTGAGACCCCTGCTCTACAGCCAAGGAAGCTGCCATCTTAGCCTTCATTTTATTTTCCATTTTTTTATTAGAGGTTTAAAAGATTTAACATTTCTGAAGATGCCCTGTAAGAGGGACGAAACATATAAGGGAGGAACTTTCGACGAGGTTACGTACGGTCTTTGGACTGCATGCTGAGGCGCTGGTTCCGAACTGGCTTTGAATCACAGATTGCTTGTGAGTGTACATTTTATATCTTTTTGACCTATAATAAAAAAATGTAATTACACTATGGAGATTTTCTTGTAATCCTCTTTACATGAATGAGGAAACATGATCAAATCCTGACATTTTATTGAGTGGAGCAGAGGGGATAGAGGAACAGCAGCACAAGATGAACATTTCCCTATCAAAGGGTGAGTGCTGGTGGTGAGTGAGGGCACATAGGAGGGGAGCATGGTACTTTATCACTTGCTCAGTGAACTTCCACTTTAAAGTAAAATAGAAACTGTGTAGTAAACTGTATGGATCAGGCAGAGGTAATGTTTTTTACACACTGACTACATTTACTGATGACAGTAAATTAATATCTGATTGAGTAAATGGTTAGGTATTGTTACCTAAGCAGAAGACACTACTTCCAAAATCAGTGATGGTTCACTTACTAAATATAGTGGTCCTCAAGTGTTGCCACCAAAATGTCCAGAGGGTGTGCAATATCCTATTTTTTGTATACAATCTATTATTAATTATTAGAATAGTATTAAGATTTTAAAATATAAGAAATATTTACTTTTATTTTGCTGGTGCTCTTCTACAGTACAATGCTTTAATAGAAAAAAAAGCATGACAGGACCTCTTAAATATGAGATCTGGGGTCAAAAAGAGCTCAGATCTCATATTTACACTAAAATGCAATAATAAAAACAAAAAAATCCCTTTAAGAGCTATGTACGGAAGTGACGTTTTGACGTTGCTTCTGCCCTGCAATGTTATGGAGACGGGTGGGGACCACCTTCCCCTCACTCGTCTCAATGCCTAACAGGACACAGGACCCATTCGCACTGGAGCGCGGTGGGAGGGCCCTCTTCCGCCGCCGATAAAAGTGATCTTGCAGTGAATCCACCGCAGAGACCACTTTTATCTGAAAGCAGACCGCCTGCTGAAGAAGAAGATATTGGGGTTATGGCAGCTAGCTGCTGCCATAACAACGATGCTCCTCTTCAAAATAGCGACGTAAAACGACCCTTTAGGTCTGGTATGGATTTTAAGGGGAACTACGCGCCAAAATGTAAAAAAAAAAATGGCGTGGGGTCCCCCAAAAATCCATCCCAGACCCTTATCCGAGCACGCAACATGGCAGGTCGCAGGAAAAGAGGGGGGGGACGAGAAAGCGCCCCCCCTCCTGAAGCGTACCAGGCCACATGCCCTCAACATATCCCCCAAAGCACCTTGTCCCCATGCTGATGGGAACAAGGGCCTCATCCCCACAACCCTTGCCCGGTGGTTGTGGGGGTCTGCGGGCAGGGGGCTTATCAGAATCTGGAAGCCCCCTTTAACAAGGGGACCCCCAGATCCTGGCCTCCCCTCCTGTGTGAAATGGTAATGGGGTACAAATGTACCCCTACCATTTCACAAAAAAAAAGTGTCAAAATGGTACAAATGACAAGACACGGCTTGGGACAAGTCCTTTATTAAAAAATAAAAACGTCCCACGAAGTCTATACCACCAACGGATCTAAAATAAATAAAAAAAGCCGCGACCGACCCGCCTCCATGGGAGGCACCCGCCGTATTATGCATCCTCTCAGGTGACAGTTCTTTTATAACTAAGGGCGAGGCCACACGGTGACGTTCCCGGGTGACCCTGCTTTCCTCTGACGCACAGGGACTTCCCCATGTCATCAGAGGGGGGTGAGGCCACCCGTTTTTATTTGCACACTAGATCCTTGATGTAGTTACTGATTCGATGAATTGTTCTAATTATGTTCCAATATGGTCATCAATTGTTGATGTATAATTTAATAAAGATTGTCTTCAATATGCATTTACCCTTGCATACGCATTTATATGTTCACTACATCGACTGTTGGGTACACACCTCATTCAAAGTTCCAAACTCTTTTTCCTTTCTGCAACCAAACAGGGATGGAGGCACATGTCTATAGCCTCATTTAAAGTCCCCAACCTTTTCTCTTGTTTCTTTTCCTGTACATGCAGCAAATCTGTGACATCACTTAGAGTGATTGCAGTCTCTAAGCCAGCATGTCACTTCCTCTGTGTGCAGGAAGTCTGTGACTTCTGTATGGACTTGCATTGACCATGGCCTGAATTCCTGTATAATCTTTCTATTGATTGGTACCTCAACAAACCAATCAGTGCCATAAGAACAACCCTCAATTGGAAATAACTTAACAAGCCAAGAGATGACTGCCTATATAATGTTCTGCAGAAATAATTTATTAACTTAGGCATCGTTTTGTGCTTATTTTTAAAAAAATCGAAAAAGTGGTATATGTAGACGAGTATAGAGCAGATAAAATATAGATTTGTTTGAATGCAAGATGCTGAAAATTACTGGTTATTTTTTATTTTTTTTCATTTTCATTCCCTAACCATGGTGAAGCTGATGATGGTCTCTTGTCTAATCAGTTAGACTAAAGCCCATAAGTGGTTCCTAATGAAAGAAGCAATTGATACATATACCTCCCAATATGAAGTGGTCTTTCTTTGAATTATCACCGCCGTGGATTGCGATGGCTGGGAGATGCAGGTTAGAGCTATATTGCTTTTGAAGAGGGTAAACATGATTTAAATCTCACACGGTTAATCTTGAGGTCCTGAGCAAACCACTTTACAGCGCCTGACCTTTTGGTGCATGGAAAATGTTCTGTTTATTGTTATGTTCCCTTTACAGACAATAACGGCAAGCTTCCAGTTTGCAGGGATGATATGTGTATTTTTTCTCTCTTTGGACTTGTGCTGTTGTATGCAGTAAAATCAATATAGTAGAAGTGTCACTGCTTACCAATCATGTAACTACAGCCCAGAAAATGTATATTCTGTATAGGAATAAAGACCAGGATTAAACATGTGAGAGACAGAATAACAACAAAAAGATCCAGAAAAACACATTTCAAAAAAGCTATAAATTTATTTGCATTTTAATGAGTGAAATAAGTATTTGATCCCCTATCAATGAGCAAGATTTCTGCCTCCCAGGTTACTTCACAAGTAAAACCCGGCATGCTGATTGTGCCCAATTTGACTGATCGGTCAACTTGGTACATTCAGCCTGCCCATACACGGTTCAAATTTTAACTGGTTCCTGCTGAACCAGCTGAGATTTGAACTGTGTGTGGCCTGCTTAAGTTTATTTTGGATCTTACAATTTCTCTCTTGGCTTTATTAATATTTAATATAGTAATATATAGTATATAGTAAAAGGAAAAATGTTGTGGTTTAAGTGCCTTTGCTGTGAAATTGAAGGTGAATTTCTCCAAAATGCCTATAGCTACAGGGTGAAAAGGGGTTTATATTATGACACTCTCTATGTCTCTTTTGCAATTAAAGCTCCTTTTCTGCTTATCAGCAATTATTTTTTTCTGAATGAGCAGCTCAGTGTATATTCCTGCCATGCCTTGGTACTACGATGAGTCTTGTGCAGAAATAACAGGAATAACCTCATCTGGGGCCAGCCAATTACGATGGATAAAGATGCTTACCCTGTAAAAAGACCAGGTGAAGATTAAGATGCTTCTGCAGGTAGGGCTGCTGAAGCAGGTATGTCTAATGCCGTGTACACATGCCTGGACTTTGACGGACTGAATTCCGTCTGACTTTTCGACAGACTTTTGACCGACTTCCGTCAAATCAGACTTGTCTACACACAATCACACCAAAGTCCGACGGATTTGACTGTGATGACGTACGACCAGACTAGAATAAGGAAGTTCATAGCCAGTAGCCAATAGCTGCCCTAGCATCGGTTTTCGTCCGTCGGACTAGCATACAGGCAAACAGATTTTTTGACTGGACTCGAATCCGTCGGAAAGATTTGAAACATGTTCTAAATTTAAAGTTCATCTGATTTTTCGACAGCAAAGGTCCGATGAAGCCCACACACGGTCGAATTGTCCGACGGACTTTTTTGCTATCGAAAAGTCCGGCCGTGTGTACACGGCATTACAGATGCTTAGAGCAGAGTCTCCTCATCAAAGATCCCAATACCAAATTGATACAGTAAGTGCTTTGAGTCCCTAATGTAAATATTATTATTTTTATTATTATTATTATTATTATTAATGTGCAAATATGATGTACATACTTGCACATTATGGCAAAAGCCTTGGTGACCCCCAGTGGACTTTAGTTCAATTTTTAGAAGCATTTGTTGAATCTAGACCCCCTGTTTGGTTTGCGCCAGAACTTTTGAATATCGCAAAAGTTTGTAGCCAAACAATAAACCCCATTAAAGTCCATGGGACCCGAACTGGAAAAATCAAAGTGACATTTTGAAGGCTTATATGCAAATTATTGTGCATACAAAGGGTATGGTACCCTAGTGAACATGTATCAATGCAAAAAAAGTTTTAAAAAAAGAACATTTTTAAATGAGTAGTGATTTAATGATGCTTAACCACATTAATACAGGGCACTTATACACCTTCCTGCCTAGACCAATTTTCAGCTTTCAGAGCTCTCACATTTTGAATGACAATTGCGCAGTCATGCGATGCTGTACCAAAACAACATTTTGATAATTTTCCCCACAAATAAAGCTTTCTTTTGGTGGTATTTGATCACCTCTGGGGTTTTTATCTTTTGCGCTACAAAAGGTTTTTCTTTGTTTCTGTTACAAAACTGTAAATAAGTAAGATTTCTCCATCACTGATGGGCACTGATGAGACAGTACGGATTGACACTGATGAGGTGGCACTTATATGCAGCACTGATAGGCACTGATAAGCAGCACTGATGGGCACTCATAGGCAGTACGGATGGGCACTGATAGGTGGCACTGATGGGAACTCATAGGTGGCACTGATAGGTGGCACTGGAGGGCACGTATAGTGGGCACTGATGGGTGGCACTGATAGATGGCACTGATAGGCAGCACTGATCAGAGGCACTGGCAGACATCACTGATGGGCACAGAGTGTCATCCCTAATGGGCAATGATAGCCATCCCTGGTGGGCTCTAGTGGGCTCTCAGAGGCTCCAAAAATTTCTTCCAGATAAAATCAACATCCACAAAGCTAGACAGCTTTGGAGAGATTCCACATCCCAAAAACACTTACCGTATATACTCGAGTATAAGCCGAGTTTTTCAGCACATTTTTTTGTGATGAAAGTGCCCCCCTCGGCTTATACTCGAGTCAAGCACTTTTCTGCAGAAAATAAATTACATTTTCTGACCCGACTTTGCGGCCCCTTATCTCGAAATTCGGATATGTTGTAGTGTTGGTTCCACTGGGTTTGCACACCAAATTTGGAGCTCCTAGCCCCAAGTGGCGCCGCAAAGTCGGGTTGGAAAATGTAATTCTTTGCTGCAGAAAAGTGCTTGACATTTTCTGACCCGACTTTGGGGCCTCGTATCTCGGGGCCACTTGGGGCTAGGAACTCCAAATTTGGTGTGCCAACCCCAGTGGGGTTCCTAGCACCAAGTGGCCCCGAGATACAGGGCCCCAAATCTGTCAATTGTGTCTATCTGAAGCAATGTCATTTCGGGACCATTTGGGTCCAGAGACCCCAAATTTTGGCTGCAGCTAGGGGGCATCTAGGAACCCTTAACTACCAAGTTTGAAGTTCAGGGGGCCTATGGCTGCAAATGGGCACAGTGAGGCATGCAAATGGGCACAGTGAGGCTGCAAATGGGCATTGTTGACCCTCTTTTCCACTTACAGTAGCTGCGCATTTCTCACCCTAGGCTTATACTCGAGTCAATGAGTTTTCCCAGTTTTTTGTGGTAAAATTAGGTGCCTCGGCTTATATTCGGGTCGGCTTATACTTGAGTATATACGGTAATTGGCGAAGGCATCAGGGGCTTGATAGCTGCTGCTAATCCAGGAATGATTTATTTCTGTAAATGTCAACCGGTCAACGGAGTCTGTGGACAGGCGCACTCTTTTATCTGTCACAAAACCTCCAGCAGCACTGAATGCCTGTTCGGAAAGCACACTGGATGCAGGGCAGTCCAGCAAAAAAAAGCTGAGCCGCCCTGAGCCTGTCATTGTGCTATACTCACACAGGAACTAGTTGGCGGCCCTCTGCTGCATGTGCAGCTGCTGTAGCATTGCCAAAGTTGAGTTCTACCTGGTGAGCATGTCACAAATCAGGCGGTTTATGGGCAGGTAGAATTCCCGCTGAATTTCAGCCAACCAAATGATGGCTGTGTATGACCGCCTGAAATGGCTACATGCTCTTCTAGCCTGCTTCAGAAGATCTTCCAACCACCAAATTGAGGACATGTGCCAGGCATGGCACATGTGTCAACTTTCCCTGTCTAAGAGCAGACAGGAGGTTAGTGCCATTATCGCACACCACCATTTCTGGCTCAAGCTGGCCTGGCATAAACCCCCTCTGGGCCTACCCCTGCAGAGCTAAAAGAATCTCTGCTCTGGTGTGGCTCCTGTCCCCTAGACCAGAGGTCTCCAACCTGTGGGCCGCGGCCCAACACTGGGCCATGGCGCTTCTGCTGCCGGGCCGCGGAGGAGACAAGTAATGTCAGCGGTGCGGCGGCGGGGGAGAGAGATGACATCATCTCTCATTGCCCGCACCGCTGTTCCGCCCTTACATACAGGCTGCTCTACACAGCGAAGGCTGCTCTACAGAGCTGCAGCCGTGACCCAGACCCAGAACAGAGAGAATAACGTCATCTCTCACCGCCCGCCCGCCCTCCTTCACTCATCTCTCACTCACAATCGCATGTCCCTGTGTTTAACCTGCAGCTAATGTACCCGCACTGAGGAGAGTCTGACAGCGTTGTACCTGGCTGCAAGTACTCTGCAATGCTGCGGGGGGGGGGGATTGATTTTACATGTAAATTAATTCATGGCAAACTGCTATTTTTTGGGTGGCAGCCAGGTAACTGTGGCAATCCCCATGATCCTAGCAAGCAGCATGGCAAGTGACATTCCCATCTGGTAGCAGGCAGCGTGGCAAGTGACATCCCCATTTGATGGCATGCATAGTGGCAAGTGACATCTCTATCTAGTGGCAAGCACAGTGGCAAGTGACATCTCCATCTGGTGGCAGGCAGCGTGGCAAGGGACAGCTCCATTTTGTGACAGGCATGGTGGCAAGGGAGATCCCCATCTAGTGGCAGGCATAGTGGCAAGTGAGATCCCCATCTGGTGGCAAGATCCCCCTCTGGCAGGCATAGTGGCAAGTGACAATCGATGGTGGCAAGGGACACGCTCAAGGCTCCCACTGATTCTGCATTATGGTGAGTTGAACTATTTCATTTTAAATTACAATGTAATGATAGAAATAATGTGTTTCAATCATGCTGACACCATAACAACCATGGTGCCGGGATGATTGAAGCTCTAAAACCAGCCATTGCCCGCGAAAAATCGCTTACCCCCTCGCGCGGGCCTTGGCCCAATTTTCTAGCACACAGCCGGTCCCCGGTGCCAAAAAGGTTGGGGACCACTGCCCTAGACAGACTGGCTGAAGCACTGCATGGCATCTATTAGCCTGACTCATTGAATAGCCTCTTGAAAGCTTAGGGGGTACTGGTGGTTCATAGGACAACTCAGCAGAGGAGGGCATGGAGGAGGAGGAGGAGGGGGTGTAGCTGACAAATCTCCCATCTCGCCACCAGCTGTATGGAGATGTGGCAAAACAAGCTCCAACACTGAACCCTGTCCTGCATGCTTCCTTTGTAAAAAGAGTTACCCAGTGTGCTGTGAATGAAATATAGCATCCCTGACCATGCTTGCTGGACCACGAGTCAGCAGTAAGGAGGACCTTGCTGCTGACTGCCTTGCCCAACGATGCCAAAACATTGCCTTTCACATAGAATGGCCTTGCATGCAAAGAAATAGCAACTCGGAGCCTGCTATTGTGGTACAGCACGTTCTGCAAATTCACAGAAGGTGGCAGAATCCACCAGATGGAAAGGCAGGAGTTGTAAAGCCAGCAGCTTGGACAAGCTGGAATTTAGATGCTGGGCATGTGAGTGGCAGTGACTGTATTCTTTTTTTCGCTGCAACAACCGGGACAGAAAAATTTGCCTTCTATACTCTACAGCTGATGGTGTGCTGCTGACGGACGTGTTGCAAGGACCTGTGACACCCTTCGCTATATCATCATCCCTGTCAGTGGAGGCTGCTGAGAGGTCATGAGATATGGTGGTGGTAAACCTGAAAGTTGAGAAGTGAGGAGGAGAAGAATTGTGTCCCTTTTGTGTGACTTTCAGAGGTGGGAGGTTAAATGCCTTGTCAAGCATGTGGTAACCAAATGGCTGGTGTTTTTGCCATGCTCCATGTGCTTGAAGCAAAGGTTACAAATTGAAACAGTGCGATCGGCTGCACATGTGCTAAAACAAGACCAGACAGCTGAGCCCCGGGGGGCGTGGGCCAGGAAATAACAGCTCCACAATCTGATGGAATAGGGTGGCTGCTCTCTACTTTTCCATGATGCCTCTGGAGGACATACTGCCTCATTGGGGTTGTGCCTCATCCTCACTTTCCTTCTCTGCTCTATCCGAAACCCAAGTCGCATCAGTGACCTCATCATCATCCCCTCCATCCTCATTATCACTGGAGCCAACTTGGCAATGCGCTGCGGCTGGGGGAACATGACTGCTAATTTGTTGTTTATCAGTGTTCTCCCCTCTGTAGGCTCATGTTTCTACTTTCCTCAACCTCAGAGTCAAAAACAACATCAGAATTGAGTAATGCCTGTTCATTGTCAAAGGGCAAGTGGCTTGCTAAATTTTTAAGTAGGTATGCCAAAGAACATAAGGGGGGCCTGGGCAATGGCCCAGAGCAGGTTTCTTTTACATGTAGACTCTAACCAAATAAGAGATTTTGCATTTAAAGTGATCCAGGGGATAAAGCCTACAAGCTGCCTGCTATAATTTCCATGGTGGAATCATCTATATCTTCTTGATCTGTAGTCTAAATTCCTTGCGTTAGCAAGACCAAATTGTTCCTAGGTTTTGAATTTACTGTAGCATTACTGGGCACACCTTGAAGCATAAGAGAGAAATTGCACAGCACATAATCCTTTAATAAGAGGCTAAAGTCCTACCCAAAAGCTCACTGGCTATAACAATGATGGATCTATTATTCGGCTTAAAGATAAATCAGGTGAATTTCCAGACTTTCGGCGGAGTTCCGACTGACTTTCCAAATGAATGGACTTGGCCACACACAATCACACCAAAGTCAGACGGAATCGAACGTAATGACGTACGACTGGACTAGAATAAGGAAGTTCATAGCCAGTAGCCAATAGCTGTCCTAGTGTCGGTTTTTGTCCGTCGGACTAGCATACAGACGAACGGATTTTACGACCGGACTCAAGTCTGTCGGAAAAATTTGAAACATGTTCTATTTCTAAAGTCCGTCAGTTTTTTGGACAGCAAAGGTCCGATGGAGCCCACACACGATCTAATTGTCCGACAGATTCATTTCTTCGGACCTAGTCCATCGAAAAGTCGTGTGTACGCAGCATAAGTCTTCGTTCGGGTAGGTTGTAATCTGCGGTGGATAACTTTTTAGAGGGAGGTAAAGCAGCTTGCTGATGTGTTCAGGAGGGGTTACTGCTGCCTCACGAGGTCTGTTTTTTTTTTTTTTTTTTCACTTCAGGAAATAATGTGTTACGGTCCTGGCAATGTAGTATGACAGAGATATATGCATTAGACACACATCTCCAAACTTTCTAACAAAAGGGCTTGTGTACTGTCTTTCAGACTTTGAGGGGGGTGGGGTGGGGTGGGGATCGACTGTGCCCAGTGGGTGAAAAAAAAAAAACAGATGTCAGTGGAAGTACACAATGCCTCAAGCTTGGTGGTCCATGGGAGTGATTAGGAATTACAAAGCCCCTGTGATCAGTAAGAGGAATAGTGTCCCATCAGTGGTATTAGTGGGAGGAATAGTGCCCCATCATTGGTGTCAATGGAAGCAATAGTGCCCCATCATTAATACCAGTGGAAGGAATACTACCCCATCTTTGGTGTCAGTGGGAGGAATAGTGCTCCATTATACTCCACTCTTGATGTGAGTGGAATGAATGGTGCTTCATTGTTGGTGTCAGTTGGAAAAATGGTGTCTGAAGGCAGGATAAAGGCAGGCAAAAGGCACTGCTTTAGACAATTTGATAAAAATAATTGCAAATTTTTTAGCAGATAAGACAGTTTATATATCTGTATTTTATATTTAGATATTTGCCTGGTGAAATCTTTAGTGAGAGAAATACATAGGCTGCCTTTGCTCGGTCCCTTTAGAAATGCTTTTAACATTGCTTTTATGTTTATTCTCGGTTTCCGTAATATGCAATTCTTTGAACTGGAACAAGAAGGGGCACAGCAGGATGGAATGAAAATGACGCTTGGCAGCCTTGGCCAGAACTTAAAAGGTGCCAAGGAGGATAGCCCTTGGCTGCTATTGTGAGACAATACAGGGACATGCAAATGGATAAAGTGTCATATAACATTAAATAAATATCCAATGTCACAAGGGGGTCCACAGAAGTTATAGTGTGAGCCATAAGTGTAACATACTCTCACTTTTCTAAATAGCAGCATTGTACTTCAAATGTGTTTGGCTTTGTCTATCATAATGAGGTGAAACAAAATACTTCATAGAATTAATTGATTTCAGTGTTATATAAGGCTTCTATAATTACTAAGCACATGTCCCTGAAACTTAACATGTACAGTACTATTTTGGATGTTTCCTAATCTTTAAGTACCATTAACCATAGAGATCAATGTCCATTGAATGGATAAAGCTAAGTGCAATGAAGGTTGCACTCTAATGATTTCTCATTTTTTTTCCATAAACATACTTATGTAACTGCAGTTTTGGTATCCAGGCACACGATAGCTTTTGAACTATCTACCTGTTATCATGAAGTTCTTCATACCTATCCTGACACCATGTTCTAGTCTTTCTCTAAAGACTGATTGTAGTCACACACTACAGACTCTGTATGTCGATTCTCAAAAAACAGGGTAAGGGGAGGCTTTGGAAACGTTTTTATTTTTATTTTTTCAAATTTTTTATTTATGCAATGAACACAGAAACATGAAATACAGCATCCAAATGTACCAACAGAGAAATGCTTAACATTGTGGTTATGTAAGGTATCAGATTCTAAGCTCAAGTGGATCCTCTAAGTGCCCGTAGAAAGAGGGGTTCACCTAAAGCCTCTGGGATATCCCAGGCTTCCTGAGATGCTTCGTTATGTCTGTCCTTATTATGTGAGATCCTTTCCCCTAATCTTAGTTTAAATAGATCCACCACTTGTGATCATCTATATCTTCGGATGGTTCCATGAGTCCTGTCCGATTTCCGGAAGAGCAAGAAAAGAAGTGAGGAAGACAGAGGAGAAGAGTCTCGAATAAGTAAAGAAGGGGTGTAGCGTTCAAGAGGAAAGTGAGGTAGGGAGGGTAGGGGGAAGGGGAAGGGTGCGGTAGGGAACCAGGAGGTATTGAATATCACTTATCATGTCTATATCTCTGGGGGGGGGACCAGGCCCCCCTCTGTCGCTTATGCGTCTTCACTATAGGGAGGGCTGTGCTAATTCAGGGTACCATTCTCCAAGAGCGACCGTCCCTCATCGGAGAATATGAACATATTCCATCCCAACCATACCTTAGTGAATTGTTCGTTTTGGTTTCTTGCTGTGAGGATAAGATCCTCCATCTTTTTGATGTCCTCCACTTTTTTAAGCCACATACCAATTGTTGGGGGTTGCGTGGACTTCCATCTTAATGGGATGCATGCTTTGGCAGCATCTAGAAGGTGGCGGGTCAGGGACTTCTTGTACCTTTTTTGTGGTATTTCAGAGGCATGGAGTAGAAAAAATGCTGGGTCATGTTGGATGGGGTAGTCTGTAAATTTCTGCATCGTACTCTGTACCGTCTTCCAGAACTGCTCCAGGAGGGGGCAGGTCCAAAAGATGTGGAGAATTGTTCCCCTATCTCTCTGGCATCTCCAGCATCTATCCGATGTTGAAGGGAAGAATTTCTGCAGTTTCGCAGGGGTATTATACCATCTAGTGACGAGTTTGTAGTTTGTTTCTTGCATTCTCGTACATATGGAGGATTTGTACGTGAAATGGAGTATGTTCTGTTTTTGGTGTGTCGTGAGGGAGCGTTGTAAGTCCTTTTCCCAGGCCTCCAGACATCTTAATTGATGTCCCTCCGGTGGTGTGATCAATAATTGGTACGTCGCGGAGAGGGCATGTGGTAGGACTCCCTCATCCGAGCAAAGCGCTTCATATGAGGTCAGGGCTCGAGTGAAGTTACCAGGTGGGGGAAGAGATTTAAGAAAGTGAGTTAGTTGAGAAGCCTTTAAGAAGTTCAACCGAAACGGGCCGTCAGGGCACATGAGTTCGGTGGGAGAGAGCCATTTGTCCCCTCTGAGGAAGTGGGAAGCCTGTGTGTATCCTGCCGCCCTAATTGAGCCGAATGTGGGGTCTGTATATCCGGGGGAGAACTCTGGGGTACCCAGGATAGGGCGTATAGGGGATTCCACAGATGTTAGTCGGAGGCCTGTAAATAAGGAAGCACAGATACGTGTGGTAGTCCCTATTAACGGATGATTTTTCACTTCTCTTATCAGTAGATTCTGGCACCACGGTGCTCTGTCAAGGGGTATGTCGCATTGGGCCTGTTCCAGTCTGGTCCATAGTTTTGTGGTCTGGTGACGGTTCCAGTCAATCAGTCTGGTCAGGTGGGTAGCGTGATAATATTTGCGGAGATCAGGCACTGCTAGGCCTCCGTATTGTTTTGGCAGGGTCAGTTGACGTTTATCGAGTCTGGGTCTTTTATGCGCCCAAATGAAGTTAAATAATAAGGCTCTGGTTTGTTCAAAGTAGTGGGAGGGGATTTGGATCGGAAGGGCCTGTAGTAGGTACAGAAATTTGGGGAGAATGCACATCTTAATTATGTTGCATCTCCCGAACCAGGAGTGTAGTCCTATGTGCCATTTGTTAAGAAGGGAGCGAACTGTCACTATCAGCTGAGGGAAGTTCAGGGCAAACACTTGAGAGATTTTAGGAGGGATATATGTGCCTAGGTACTTCAGGGCTGTGGTTGTCCATTTAAGTTTAAAGTCAGTTTTCAGGGTTGTAAGAAGCTGGGGATGGATTCCTACACTCATTGCCTCAGATTTATTAAAATTTATTTTCATATTTGAGATGTCTCCGTATGATCTAAACTCTTGTAGTAAATTTGGGAGGGAGACCTCAGGTTTAGTGAGTACAAACAGCATGTCATCCGCATATGCAGCGATCTTCTGATGCATGTCTCCCAGGGAGACCCCAGTAATATTCGGGTTGGCACGTACCGTACGTAGGAAGGGTTCCAGTGACAGGGTGAAGAGGAGTGGAGACAGTGGGCATCCCTGACGAGTGCCATTCTTGATCATAAAGGGTTCCGAGAGGACCCCATTGACTCTTACCCGAGCCGACGGATTAGTATATATTGAGTCAATCCAATTCAACATTTTCTCTCCTAGTCCTATATATCGCAAGACTGAAGTCATGAACCTCCAATTCACCCTGTCAAAGGCCTTCTCCGCATCCGTGCTTAGGAATAAGCACAGAGTTTTGTTTCTGTTGACCACATGTAGAAGGTTGAGTACCTTTATTGTGTTATCCCTCGCTTCTCTATTTTGTACAAACCCTACTTGATCCAGATGGATCAGGGAGGGGAGGAGGCCTTGAATCCTAGATGCCAGTAGTTTCGTAAAAAATTTTAGGTCCGCATTGAGCAGTGAGATCGGTCTGTAGCTTCCACATTGGGAGGGATCTTTCCCTTCCTTGTGAATTACCGATATGTGTGCCGTGAGAGCCTCTCGTGGGAAAGATGTCTCGGTTCCTAGTGAATTGAAAAACTTTAACATGAAATCCCCCAGAGCCGGTAGTAATAGTTTATAATATTGGGCCGTGAACCCATCCGGGCCCGGGGCTTTCCTTAGCTTTGCCATCCCCACCGCTGTGCGTAGTTCTTCCATGGTGAAGGGCTCCTCCATGGTCTGGCTTAATTCTGATGGTATTTTGGGCATGTCTGAGGCAATCAGATAATTCTCAATTTGGGGCAATGACGGGGCCTGTGTCTGTAGGTTGTAGAGACTTGTGTAAAATTCTTTGAATTCCCCTGCTATTTCACGTGGCAGTGTAACCTTCTGGTTATGGGGTGCAGAAATATGTGGCACGTAATTTGCGAGGGTTTGCTCTTTCAGCGATTTGGCCAGCAGTCTACCACACTTGTCTCCAGACTCGTATGATAGCCTGCGGCAGGACTGTATTGCTGCCTTTGCGCGAAACTGCATAAGGTCGGTGATTTTTGTGCGTAGTAACCTAATCTCTGTTTCCCCTGAAGGGCTTTGTGCGTGCTTGTGTCTGGCTTCCGCTATATGCAAGTCATTGAGTAGTGAAGTCATCAGTAGAGTACGTTGTCTTTTAATCCGAGCCCCATGCTTAATAAGGACTCCGCGGATCACCGCCTTGTGGGCCTCCCACACGTAGCCCGGATTACTGTCTGGGGTGTCGTTGTTACTAAAATAGCACTCCAATTCCTTTACTATTTCTTGGAGTATCGTGTCGTCTTGTAGTAGGCTCTCATTAAGTCTCCATGTTCTGTTCTTCGTGGTGAGGTTATCAGTCAGGGAGTATGTTAAAAGGACTGGGGCATGATCTGACCATGTGATGGGCCCTATGGATGCATCCCTAACAGCGTGTAGCTGAGCATTAAATTGATCCTGAATACTGCTTGGCAGTTAGGGGCGTATATGTTTGCCAAGGTTACCGAGGAGGTATCCTCCGTTGGTATCAATGGGATATTGAAATCTCCTCCTATGATCAGTTGGCCTCTAGTGAATCCAATCGTACCTTTAAGGAACAAAACCTCCACCCCTCCAATCGTACCTTTAAGGAACAAAAATCTGCCTCCCGGGTCTGTCTTTACATCTGTACATTGCCATGGGACACTACGGGATATAAGTATAGATACTCCCTTGGACTTAGCGGTCTCGTTTGTAGAATGGTATACTTTTGGATATAGGTTATTTTTCAGTATGGGTAGGTTTCCTCCCTTAAAATGAGTTTCCTGGATCAGCGCCAGGTCCACCCTAAGACGGCGTAGATCCTGCATCAGCATCCGCCGTTTCTCGGGCACGTTAAGGCCCTTCGTATTCAATGAGAGTAGGTTCACTACCTCCATGGTTCCCGGGCAGGTAGTAACAGTGGATGGAAAGGAAGGGGTAGGGAATGGGTTAGGTAGAAATTGTGGCAGAAGAGAAGTAGAGAAAAGAAAAGATTCGGTACGTACAAGAGAAGGAAGAGAGTTACTCTTTATCTAACTTTGCAGCACAATAGTGCTGGGACGCTCACCAGTGGAAGACTGGTAATCGAGCGCAGTCCTATGTGGGTTAGTGGGAAGCTATAACCAGTGGGGAGCTACCCTCCCTCCCCCCCATCATCTATATAATGCATTTCTGTGAGATAATTGAAAAACAGCTTTTTAACATGAATACCTTCAACAAGCTTAGAAAACAGGCACTTTTTAAAGCAAACACAGCATTATTCGTACCCAGAGGAGAAAAACAAAAACAGGCATGAAAACAGTTGTTACAGTACGTAAAACCTTTCCCCAGTATCCTTTCACCTTTGCTCTGGCACTGCGACCTCCCATCCGCCTCTCCCATCTCCAAGGGTCCCCGCCCAAAGTAGCCATCTACAACTAACCTTCCTTCCCTTTTTGCAGCCTCCTGTTATGTCACTTCCCTCTTCAGAGATTATGGGTGATAAACCGGCCCCTCCCTCCCCCCCCCCCCTTCAACCACATCCCCCCCAACCCTAGCACCATCTCAGTGTCCGGCTGTAAGTCCCCCCTGTGTCTGTCAGCAAATTAATGCTGCATTTTAAGTCAAGCAGACCTGTTTCTTCAGCACTGACCGTGGATCCTGCTTGCATTGTCCTGCTTCTTGTCAGTCTTGCTCCGGAAGGGCACTGTCCTCTGTGTTTGCAGGGGGGTCTCTGGGTCAACTCTCATGGCCATTTCGTGGGGTTGTGCCTCAGCTTAGGGGTATCACATATAGAGGGCTCCGGGACACATGATGTCCATAACAAGGAGTTAAAAGAAAAAGGGGGGGGCAGAAGTAAACCTTAACTGGGGAGGGAGGAGAGGATGCATCCAGCCCAGCGGTATCTGAGCGGTCATGCTGTAGGGCGCGCAGGGTGCGGGAGTAGGTTACTGATCTCTGTGGGGATGTGGGCGGTTAATACACTTTCAAAACCGTGTACCGAGCATGTGGGAGACGGGGGGGGGATCGGGGCCATGAACAACAGTAAATTGTGGCAATATTTGGGACACCGGGTACTGGCAAGCAGGGCTTTCATGACTCACGTGACCCCTCCGTGGACGGCGCTCGGGATCTTCCTCTGGGACGATAGTGCCTCTGTGGTAGGTGGTTCCGTTGCCTCAGGGGACCTGTGCGACCTGCATTGCGGGGAAGGAGAGTGAGCCAGTCAGGGATCGGTATTGGGTCCGCCTCTAGGAAGGTAAAGAAGTCGAGGAGATCTGCCGGTGAGCGCAGAGTGCAGGTTGCCGGTCCATTGCGAAAGGTTACAGCCAGTGGATACCCCCATCGATAAGTGCATCCTCTTCGTCTTGCTAGATCCAGCGCGGGTCTCAGCAGTGCTCTCCTCTGTAGTGTGGCCCTGGAGAGGTCTGGCATTATCTTTACTGTTGCCCCGTCGAAACTCACTTCTCCATGGTCCCAGGCCTTCCTCAGGATGAGTTCTTTAAGGGAATACCTGTGCACTCTGCAGAGCACATCCCGCGGCCTCTCTGGGTCAGATGGCTTAGGTCCGAGCGCCCTGTGGACCCGATCTAGCTCCACCGTAGGTGCCGGAGTTTCTCCCAGTACCTCCTGAAATATGGCAACCACCGTCGCCGCCAGATCCTCCGTCCCTGTGGCTTCAGGGAGGCCCCGCAGCCGCAGGTTGTTCCGGCGGCTACGGTCCTCCAAATCTTCTATGTGTAACTGTAGATCCACCGCGGAATTTTCCTGGACGACTCGGGCCTGTTCCAATTCCGTGACCCGCTGTGTCAGGGCTTGCACTGCAGCGTCCCCCGTATCTATCCGTTCTGAGATCACTTGCAGCTCCTCTCTGACCTCCTGCATGTCCCGGCTATGTGCTTCTTCCACCCGGAGTATGAGTGACTCTATGTCTGTTTTAGACGGCAGGGCTTCAATATCTGCCTTCGTTGGCAGGGCCTGCAGAATAGCCCTTAGGTCGTCTGGTAACATCCCTCCCTGTTGCAGCCGGCTGGTCATGTCTAGGTCGGCAGGTTCGGGTGTACTCTGTAGGGGCTCCGATTCGGCAGTCTGTGTAGTGGTCGCCGGTGGGTGTCCTTCTGAACTGTTGCTTGCACGTGTCGCCGTAGTAATGGCGCCCAGAGAGTGTCTTTGCGGCTCGGTACAGTACCGCTGGATGCTCCTCTGCGGGGTCTGTGAGAGGGTGCCGCTTGTTGAGGATCTGGTCTTGTACCTTTTGGTAGATGTCATGCCTCAGAAATCCATGTAAAAAGCCGTATGTGATGTTAGATCACCGCCGGGGAGATCAGGAGCTCTCAAGAAAAACCTCCTCACTCGGCCATCGCTAAGCCACGCCCCCTGGAAACGTTTTTAATAGATAATTATTGCAAGATTCGAGTAACATTAAAAAAAAAAAAAAACACTACAACCCCATAATCCGTGCTAAGGTCCCCCCCCCCCCCAAAAAAGTGTTAAAAATGAAATATTAACTTACTTAATAAAGTAAGATTATTTATAACACCGCTATAAATCCCTAATACGAAAAAAAAAAAAGTAACCAATAAAGATAAGTTACTAGCAGCGCTATGTTAACACTCTAGAAATATACCTACATTCAAAGAAAATACATTCATATAAATCAATCCATATATGTGAACATATTTGTGTTAGTCAAACAATATTAGAGTCCTCAAAACACCACGGTGTATCTGTGATTTTAATAAACATTAAAAGTTCAAATGTAGATCAAGATATATTCTTCCAGCACACCGATAGTGATAGCTCTGTGCAAACTCCTTACCTCAATGAAGGTAGAACACTCACCAAATGTTATTGCTTGTCATTTCACAGACAAGCACTATACACTTCAACAACACCTGCTTTGGAATTGAGCAGAGTAAATATGTTATGAGGTTCGTTAAGAAGAGGTGTGTGGAGATTTATTGTATGAAGTGCATAGTGCTCGTGGAATGACAAGCAATACCGTTTGGTGAGTGTTCTACCTTCATTGAGATAAGGAGTTTGCACAGAGCTATCACTATTGGTGTGGTAGAAGAAGATATCTTGATCTACATTTGAACTTTTATTGTTTATTGGACTCAGATACACTATGGTGTTTTGAGGACTCTAATATTGTTTGACTAACACAAATATGTTTACATATATGGACTGATTCATATGAATTTATTTTCTTTTAGGCTGGGTTCACACTGTTGTACGTAGCAGCTCACAGCAGTTCGGTACCTCCCTGTTCACCGCTTGAGGTCCGAATTTGGTCTGAATTTTTGGCTGAATTGCGACCTGAAATGGACTAGAAGACACACAGGACTGTTCTGCAAACCGCTCTGCAGCCATCCAGGAGCTGTGTGAACCGGCTCCATTCAGAGCCGGTCACCGTCTCCTGACATGCGAATTGGGTTCTGCGAAACCTGCATCCAATTTGCACCAGTGTGAACCCAGCCTGAATTTATATACAGTATATTTCTAGAGGGTAAACACAGCGCTGCTAGTAACTTATCTTCATTGGTTACTTTTTTGATTCGAGTAACCTTGTCAACAAAAATGGAGCTCCCTCTGCAACAATTTGGTTAAATTCAAGTTACTTCACTGAACTTTAAGTTTACTGCACAGTTTAGTAATCCCTATTATTGAGCAAAAGCATTATGAGTATTAAACAATAATATATTTTAACATTATAGGTATAAACCACTGCTACCTCTGTTTTGTAATTTTTTTCACCAAAACACCCATGTATTTAGAATATGGCTCAGAAGTTCAGTAGATCTTTTCCTGGTTCACCATCTATTAGTAAACCAGCTTCAGTCTGCTGATCTTTAGACAACCCTCTACGAGATTCTACTGGGTTCAGATCAGATGTGTAATTTTCATTTTTTTCTAATTGTACTTCATTTTCACCAGTGGAATCAGTTGGAAACTTCATGGTGTGTACTGAAATCTTACCAATATCTATAACATCAATAGGTAGTATATACCCACCAGTCTTGTGTTCATACTAAGAAAGTCTTCAACTCACCAATAAAAGGAAGATCCACTGTACGTCATTTGATTGTGTTTGTTTTGTTATAGTAATCCTAGTCCCTTTTGAAATTCTTTCCAATATACTTATGGCATTTTGCTGTGGGACATTAGTATGCAGTGGCTGGCAGCTTGACTGTAGACAGAGCAGGAGACTGTCTCTGTCTAATGCCTTGTACACATGGTTGGACATTCCGACAACAAGATCCATCAGATTTTTTCCAACGGATTTTGTCCGAAACTTGTGTTGCATACACACGGTCGGACAAAATTGTCGGAAAATCCGATCGTTCCGAACAAGGTGATGTATAAAATGTACGACGGGACTACGTAGAGGCCAGTAGCCAATAGCTTTCGTCTCCAAATTTCTTCTGAGCATGCGTGGCACTTTGTGCATCGGAATTCTCTACACACGATCGGAAAAAGTCCAATTGGATTTTGTTGTCGGAAAATGTTACATCCTGCTCTCAATTTTTTTCCAACGTAAATTCTGACGGAAAAAGCCCGCTAGAGCCCACAAACGATCGGATTTTCCAACAACATAATCGAAATTGGACTTTTTCCATCGGAATATCCAACCGTGTGTACGGGGCATAAGAGTTAAGCCTGGTACATACTGCTAGTTTTTTGGAGAAGTGGTGTGCCTTTTAATAAAGTGGCTAATGTGAGTGGCATGCTAAAGAATGTTTAGCAGCAAATAAAGTGTGTTTAAGGATAAGGCACTATTTTAAATTTGTTTCCTTTCCATGTGATGGTGTGGGGGAGATGAGCAGAGATCGGAATTGGAAAGAACAACTGGCCGGATTTCACTTAAGAAACACATCCTGTGAACCTTAATAAAGACTTTAAAAGTGTATACCAGGTGAGAGCACATCTGAAGGGTGTGCAGGATCACAGGTGGTGGGAGTTTATTAAACGCAAGGTCACATTTATGTTCATCCTTACCTCTGATAACCTGTAAATGCTTAATAAATGTGAGTAATGGTGTGAGGTAATTATAAAGAATTCCATTGTGTAAAAAAGGTAAAGCACTATTATAGTTTCCTTTTGCATATCATCGAGTGAAAAAATGGAGATGAAGGCTTCTTAAAGGGGCAGTACCATCAATTGGATTTGAGGCTCAGTCCAACAGAGATCCCAATATATTTCAAGGAACCTGGAGGTTCTATATCTGTCCTATAAGAGGACACAAGCCAGTTTGACCGAGCATTTATATGTAAGGTTCAATCCTTTGGGTGAGGGTACATCTGATGGTGGTGGATGCATAGACAAGGAGATTTTCTTTGCACGATTATAGATTGTGAATAATCCAGCAAGATAATGGAATAGCTGCACTAAGGACACTGAAATATATCACAGTTTCAGCTGGAGAAACTTTATTCTTTGTACTTTGTCGATTTAATTGTAATCTTTTATATTTTATTATTTATTTCTGCACTAAGGACACTGAAATACATATTTTTTTGTCATATACGATATTGGAGACACATGAGATGTAATATTATTTATGTTAGTAATTAGTAGGAATTAGTGCTATACCAATGGGTATATGACACAGAGCAGCTATGCCCACCCCTTCCTTCTGCTGGCCATTCATAGAAGCCTTTGTATTTTGTGAATGTGTTCACATAATACAAAAGCTTCTGTGAATGGGCTGGAGGAAGGGAGGGGCAGGCATAGCAGCTGCTGCGAATCTCCTGTACACAATGCATAGCTCAGAAATATCAGCATTGGGCTCCCGCAACTACAGTGATAGCTAGCTGTCTTCTGGGAGTAATATAAAGCTGTCAGATATACAGTAATTAATAGAGCTAAGCTCAGGAGGTGTCATGCCTTACTTTTTTTTCAAAGGACCCGAATTCCTGGAATTTAGCGTTAACAACTGAGAGTGCCCACGATTGATATCTCACACACATTGTAGTGGTTTTTGAATTCTGGTAATCACTTTTATTGGGTACTTGCAAATTTACATGTTCTGTATTGATAGTCTTATACAACTCCAAATCAACACTCATGTAGCAAAATGCCTATTTTCTGATCATGATCATCCTTGTAAATACAAGCACCTTTTTGCTGATAGTATCGTTCTATTTTTCTTATCATCTCCTCCAATTTTTCGAAATGTTTCTAGAGATCATCAAGGGGTTTGGATGTTTCTATTTCTCCATGTTCGTCAGACACATATTTGCTATATTTCTAGTAAAGAGTAAAATCTTCTAAGTTTTTTTCACAGTACTGTTGTCCTTCTCTGGCAGATTTCTGTCACCATGCTCTGACGCCACATTCTTGGCTTTCTCTTAATGTTTGGTGCACTTCAGTACAAGCTTTGGAGGAACTTTGCAGTATTTATATTCTGGTCACCAAGGGCAATAGGACACATTGAACTTGTGGTTAAAATATAGACTTTACAGAAGATGAGATCAACAACTAAAACAACACGAGGGCACATCCAATATCACTGTATTGTTGCCACTACAGACCTTGTATTTAATTCTGTCTGAAATTTTAAAAGGTGGAATAATCGTAATAAAGTAGTGGGCCACATACTGTATATTCAAGTTTATCACTAAATAATTTATACCACAGAACATCTCCACAGTATATTGACAAATGACGAGGTGGTTACAGGCAAAGCCGAATAGAAAACCAACTCATTAGGATAGGGGAGAGACATCTATTTTACTTCTTAAAATATCTGGGTCCAAGCTATAAAAGGCTAAAATCAATGATCCATAACTGTGCAAGCACTGTTGCATTAGAATAGGTCCACTGCCAATAGTTAACATAAAATAATGCATCTTCAATGGTGCTAATGCAGCAGCTGATGAGACAACTGTAGAGAACAGAATTATGAATAAAGCAGGGTGGCAGGGAATAGAGACAAAACAAGGAGGCGTTGTTGAAGGCACCACATGCCATAAGTGCTCTTTGAGTTATTAATAGAAGGTTCGATTTTGACCAGGTTGCACTATGACAAGAAGACATGTACATGCGTTGAACATCAGCTACTGTATGCGCATTAAGACAAAACTGATTGTCTGCACAGAGGCCTTACAAGACTACAGTCATGCAATTTTGCAGCCTTGGAATAGGATCTTTGTGTTCAGCTCCTGTAAAGGACAGCCACATGTTCAGTATATACAGTTGTGCTCATAAGTTTACATACCCTGGCAGAATTTATGATTTCTTGGCCATTTTTCAGCGAATATGAATGATAACACAAAAACTTTTCTTTTACTCATGGTTAGTGCTTGGCTGAAGCCATTTATTATCAATCAACTGTGTTTTACTCTTTTTAAATCATAATGGCAACAGAAACGACCCAAATGACCATGATCAAAAGTTTACATACCCCAGTTCTTAATACCGTGTATTGTCCCGTATATTTGTGAATGAGGCTTTTATCTTCTCAGATGGTAAAACTGCCCATTCCTTTCGGCATAAAGCCTCCAGTTCCTGTAAATTCTTGGGCTGTCTTGCATGAACTGCATGTTTGAGATCTCCCCAGAGTGGCTCAATGATATTAAGGTCAGGAGACTAAGGTGGCCACACCAGAACCGTCACTTTATTTTGCTGTATCCAATGACAGGTCGACTTGGCCTTGTGTTTTGAATCATTGCCATGTTGGAATGTCCAAGTACATTACATGTGCAGGTTCCTGGCTGATGAATGCAAATGTTCCTCCAGTATTTTTTTTATAACATACTGCATTCATCTTGCCATCAATTTTGACCAAATTTCCTGTGCCTTTGTAGCTCACACATCCCCAAAACATCAGCGATCCACCTTCGTGTTTCACAGCAGGAATAGTGTACCTTTCATCATAGGCCTTGTTGACTCCTCTCCAAATAAAGCGTTTATGGTTGTGGCCAAAAAGCTCAATTTTGGTCTCATCACTCCAAAGTGCCAGAAGGTTTGAGGCTTGTCTCTGTGCTGTTTGGCATATTGTAATGTAAGATACCTGTGGTAGGTAATGTCCTACCTGACCGTGGTTTGTTTTCAACAGAGCCCCTCATTTTCCGCTTCTTGATTAGAGTTTGAACACTGCTGATTGGCATTCTCAATTCCTTGGATATCTTTTTAATATCCCTTTCCTGTTTTATACAGTTCAACTACCTTTTCCGGCAGATCCTTTGACAATTATTTTGCTTTCCCCATGACTCAGAATCCAGAAACGTCAGTGCAGCACTGGATGAAAGATGCAAGGGTCTGTCAGGAGTCCAGAAACTCATTGACCTTTTATACACACACCCTAATTACTAGAAAACAGATCACAGATGAGGATGATTACCTTTAATAGCCATTCACACCCCTTTGTGTCAACATGTGTGCATGTTATCAGGCTAAAATCACCAGGGTATGCAAACTTTTGATCAGGGTCATTTGGGTATTTTCTGTTCTCATTATGATTTAAAAAGAGTAAACACAGTTGATTGAAAATAAATGGCTTCAGCCAAACACTAACCATCAGTGAAAGAAATGTTTTTGTGTTATTATCATTCATGTTCTCTGAAAAATGGCCAAGAAATCATAAATTCTGTAAGGGTATGTAAACTAATTAGCACAACTGTATGGCTGCTGCTTTGGAACTCACTGTTTCATTACATTTTTTTGTGCTTGCAGTGTACTTGGATGTCCCCATATCCTTGTGTGCTGTATTATGGGTCCTAAAAAAGCAACCATATCCTTATAAGTACTGGATAGATTTTTTACTTGGTGTCTTTTAAAAGGTTCTTGCGGTAAAAGCCAAGGAGGACTTCTGTAGTATATTAATGTGTTCTACTGAACAGGAAAAACTGCACATAAAACTGTAGGATACGCAATACAACATGCACAAGCCAATTATCCTTTCTCAGCAAAATAAGCATGTACAATATGTATGCAATACGTATCTTTATGATAGAGCCATCAAGATGAAATTTCCTGGAGACCAAAACCAAACATCTTCATTATTCTTTGCTCTTAGTCCAGCTGCTTTCTCCAAAGTCCTCAGATCAAGTCTTCCAGCACACATATCTTTGTCTTTTGTGTTCCAAACCAACTCTGTTCTTTGTCTCACCACATGCTTGTTTAAAAAAGTCCTAAACTCCTCCCCCCAACTTCCTGTATATCATATCCTGTCCTCTGGTTAGCTCCTAAACCAATCCGACTGGATTGACATATCAATGGGGAGAGCCTAGCTTCTTAACACAGCACATGATCTAACAAATAAATATGCTATAAAATCATCTAAATATCCATAGCAAACACAATAGAGGATGTCTACACTGGCCAAGGACAATGGCTGAGAGCCATACTGTGTCAGAAGGTCAAACACAAAAAAACTTAAGGTCAAGTCTAATGCCCTGTACACACAATCGGAAATTCCGACCGTGTGTATGCTCCATCAGACTTTTGCTGGCGGAATTTCCGCCAGCAAAAGATTGAGAGCAGGTTCTCTATTTTTCGGTCGGAAAAAGTTCCTATATGAAAATACGTTCGTGTGTAGCAATTCCGACACGCAAAATTCCTACGCATGCTCGGAAACAATTCGACGCATGCTCGGAAGCATTGAACTTCATTCTCTCGGCTCTTCGTAGTGTTGTACGTCACTGCGTTATTGACGGTCGAAAGTTCAGAGAACTTTTGTATGACCGTGTGTATGCAAACCAAGCTTGAGCGGAATTCCGTCGAAAAAAAACATCCAAGATTTTTCCGATGGAAATTCCGCTCGTGTGTACGGGGCATAAGACCAAACCAGCTTATTAGCTCTTGACCATTCATGTGAGGGATTTTGTTAAAGGAAAATAAAATATTCATAAATATTATTTCGGAATTTAATTTTGTAAGGCAATGCATATTCACCATGGTAAATTTCTGTAAGTAATATTTGTCTTAGTGGGTATTGTTACATAGTTATATAGTTAGCTAGGCCGAAAAAAGATACAAGTCCATCCAGTTCAACCATAAAAAAAGAAATAATAAATAAAAATAAAAAATATCGTACAATCCAATATACCAAATTCTATACCCACAGTTGATCCAGAGGAAGGCAAAAAAAAAAAAAAAAACCCAGAAGAGCATGCTCCAATCTGCTACAGCAGGGGAAAAAAATCCCTTCCTGATTCCCCTAGAGGCAATCGGATTTTCCCTGGATCAACTTTACCTATAAATGTTAGTACCCAGTTATATTATGTACATTTAGGAAAGTATCCAGGCCTTTCTTAAAGCAATCTACTGAGTTAGCCAGAACCACCTCTGGAGGGAGTCTATTCCACATTTTCACAGCTCTTACTGGGAAGAAACCTTTCCGTATTTGGAGATGAAATCTCTTTTCCTCTAGACGTAAAGAGTGCCCCCTTGTCCTCTGTGTTGACCGTAAAGTGAACAACTCAACACCAAGTTCACTACATGGACCCCTCATATACCTGTACATGTTGATCATATCCCCCCTTATTCTCCTCTTCTCAAGAGTGAATAAATTCAATTCCTCTAATCTTTCCTTATAGCTGTGTATTGTGTTCATGTACAGTGCTACAGTAGAAATTCATAAATGTGAGAGCTAAGTACTTTTCATGATAACTGCTTGGAGCAGGTGCTGTTTGCAATAGCAAGCATAACAAAGGCTGTAGTATGGCCTGAGTGCTTCTGGTTTGTCCAAACTTAGTGCATTTTGAAGTGTGTATAACACCTTTGTAGCCTACAATCAAGAATCATTTTAGATGCTTTTATCCTTGAGGAGTTACAGCATCTCAAGTGAGTTGTATCCAGCAGCACTAAAATGAAGGAACTGTTCTGTGTTTTTCTGTTGGAAAGTATGGAGCACGCTTTCCTTTTCCATATATATAATTATTCTTGGAAATTTTCTGCAACATCCACAATTTTATTAACCACCTCAGTACAGTGCATTTTCACCCCCTTCCTGACCAAGCCATTTTTCAGCTTTCAGCGCTGACGCACTTTGAATGACAATTGCGCGGTCATACAACGCTGTACCCAGATGAAATTGCTATCATTTTTTCCCCACAAATAGAGCTTTCTTTTGGTGGTATTTGATCACCTCTTTTTTTTTTTTTTTTTTTTTGCGCAATAAACAAAAGAAGAGCGACAAATTTAAAAAAAAAAATATAATTTTTACTTTTTGCTATACTAAATATTCCCAAAAAATATATAAAAAAACATTTTTTTCCTCAGTTTAGGCCGATACGTATTCTTCTACATATTTTTGGTAAAAAAAAAAATCGCAATTAGCGATTATTGATTAGCTTGCGCAAAAGTTATAGCGTTTACAAAATAGGGGATAGTTTTATAGCATTTTTATTAATATTTTTTTTTTTACTAGTAATGGCGGTGATCAGCGATTTTTATTGTGACTGCGACATTATGGCGACACATCGGACATTTTTGACACATTTTTGGCACCATTGTCATTTATACAGCAATCAATGCTATTTAAATGCATTGATTCCTGTATAAATGACACTGGCAGTGAAGGGGTTAACCTAGGGGGCGGGGAGGGGTTAATTATGTACCCTAGGAGTGATTCTTACTGTGGGGGGAGGGGACTCCCAAGGGGAGGAGACCGATCAGTGTTTCTCTGTACAGAGAACACACCATCGGCTCCTCTCCTCTGACAGGACCGTTGATGTGTGTGTTTACACACACAGATCCACGGTCCCGCTGTGTTACCGGGCAATCGCGGGTGCCCAGCGGACATCGCGGCCGCTGGGCATGCGCATCGGGTTCCCAGTGACGCGGCGCACGCTCCCTGGAGTGCACAGAAGGGGATGACGTCATATGACGCCCTCCCACGCTGAGAGCTGCGCCGCCTGGCCGTCATTTGATGCTTTATCACCAGTCCATGTCATTGGGACAGAGGGTGAGGTGAAATCTTCTGAACAGGGGCACAGACAGCAAAGCAAATGTTACAGGATTGATAACCCTTCTCTATATTATCTAAAAAACATAAAAATAGATTTTTTGGCTGGAGCTACACTTAAAAAATGTACCTGTTCCGACTGACAAACAGATTCAACTTAAGAACAAACCTACAGTCCCTATCTTGTTGGAACCCCGGGACCCCCTGTACTCTTAAACTAGAACTAAAAGCAAAACTTTTTTTCAAATTTAGGATAGAGTCAGTGAGTTAATTATAACCCTTGTTAGTTTTTGGCCATCTGTGTCCCATTGGGGAGATTTGCCTTTACATCTTTCCCATATACAAAACAGGAAGTGACAGGAAAGCCCACCAGTTAAGTGAGGAAATCCTTAGTCGCCACCAGAGTCACTGAAACTAGTGTCCCCATTGGAAATTTTCCCATCTATTTCCATTCTAGTGATAACTCAAAATGTAGTATCTTCTTTTACCTTAAAGCGGTTCTGCACTGTCTGTAGTGTTTTTTTTTTTAGTGCAATGCAAAAGATTAGGAGATGTAATTTAAGTACTCACTTGTTCCATTTTTCTAACTCACTGCTGCCGGTTTTCGTCATATAAAAGAAGTTATAAAAATCTTTCCTGCTGGGTGCCATCTTGCCTGTGGGCATGTGAAACCACACAGGCACTTCAGATGGCCCAGCATGCACCGCCGTTACTGCGCCGATCTCACGCGTGCGCAGTAACGGCAAAGTGTAGCTCACGTTCGCTGAAATCTCGCGAAAATTTCGGCCACATCTGCCAAAATCTCGCGAGATTTCGGCAGATGTGGCCGAAATCTCGCGAGATTTCGGCGGATGTCCGCACTGACTCTTGGGATCAATGACACAAGATCCCAGGAGACAGTGCAGCGTGACGAGGATCGACGCAGAGAACCCGCCCACCGCCGAAGAGACAGAGGAAAGAACGTCAGCAATTACAAGGTAAGTGAAAAAAACCCCCAAAAAACCCACTTCATTTAGTACTCTTTGCCTGATTTGGAAGGCAAAGAGATTTACTAAATGAAGTGTGTGCAGAACCGCTTTAAGGTGGATGTAAACCCGATTCATTAAATTTGAGCTGGGCACATATATCTGTAGTGTTTTCTTATCTCTCTCCAAAGCACAATGTCCTGTAGCTGTCTCTTGCTCCATAGCTATGTTATCAGCCTGATAACTTCTCACACGTTCTCCGAGACGAGAGATAGAAGTGTGTGTCGGGGGAGGTTGCTATAAATAGATTAGCAGTCAGCTTGCCGTCTCAGAGCAGACCTCTGCACATTCGTTTCTTCTTTTGCCTATGAGGAGATGGGGTGTGTGCCTTTCCTCCAATCAGCTGTCTTGGCTGTATGCCAATAATCCACTCCCAGTGCTAACCAGGAAGAGAAAAACTTTAAAACGAAGAGCACTTTTCTAAAGGATATATACAGATGAAGACAGCTGATATACATATAAAACTTATATAGGGAGATTTGTTTCATCTCTGTGTATCATCTGAGGCTGTTCACTTCACTGGGTATATGTGAGGGTTTACATCCATTTTAACTTTCCACGATAAAGGTAAAGAGTGTGGAAGTGCTGCAGAAAAAAGGGGGAGAAGATCAGAGATTTCAATACCTCTCTGACCACTGTCAACAAACACAGCTCATCACCCACAGAGATAAGTACAGCAAGGACCAAGGAGCGAGGAGGGTGTACGGTGTTAGTTTACCTTTTTACTTTTCTGAAAAGGTGAACTAACCCTTTAACTATGTCATTACAATTACTTTAAAAAAAAAATTTATAATGCCTTTTTTTCCCCCTTACAATGCATTGATTTCAGTATAGCTAGACTTTTTGCTCTGTCTACAGAAATTTTTTCCACACGTTTATACAAGTATTTATAAAATGCCTGCCGGCGATGGCTGGTAAGCAAGTTTCAGAAGAGCATGTGCATGCACAATTTCCATAGTAGTACTGACCGCACATATACACCTTAGAAGTGATGTGGAACTTAGCTGAGAGCTCACAAAGTACATGATGTGCATATGTACAGCCAAAAGTGCGTCTTCATGAATATTTTTGTTTTAACCTCTTCTGCCCCGAAAGATTTTACCCCCTTCCTGACCAGAGCACTTTTTGCGATTCGGCACTGCGTCGATTTAACTGACAATTTCACGACGTTGCACCCAAACAAAATTGACGTCCTTTTTTCCCCACAAATAGAGCTTTCTTTTGGTGGTATTTGATCACCTCTGTGGTTTTAATATTTTGCGCTATAAACAAAAAAAGAGCGACAATTTTGAAAAGAACGCATTCTTTTTTACTTTTTGCTATAATAAATATCCCCCAAAAATATATAAAAAAAAAATTGTTCCCCTCAGTTTAGGCCGATACGTATTCTTTTACATATTTTTGGTAAAAAAAAATCGCAACAAGCATATATTGATTGGTTTGCGCAAAAGTTATAGCGTCTACAAAATACGGCATAGTTTTATGGCATTTTATTATTACATTTTTTTTTTACTAGTAATGGCGGTGATCTGCGATTTTTATCGGGACTGCGACATTATGGCGGACACGTCGGACAATTTTGACACATTTTTGGGAGCATTGGCATTTTTACAGCGATTAGTACTATAAAATTGCATTGATTACTGTAAAAATGTCACTGGCAGTTAAAGGGTAAACCACTAGGGGGCAGTGAAGGTGTTAAGTGTGTCCTAGCTGTTCTAACTGAAGGGGTGATGGGACTGTGCAGGAAGATGACAGATCGCTGTTCATACTCTGTATGAACAGACGATCTGTCTGTTCTCTCCTCAGAGAACCAGAAACTGTGTGTTTACACACACAGATCCCGGTTCTCCGTTTGCCCCGAGCGCTCGCATCGGCTCCGTGGGCAAACAGGGGGCAGGTGCACGTGCCTCCAGTGGCGCGCACATGCCCCCTAGTGGCCACAGGGCAAAGCGACGTTACATAACCTTGTTTCGCCCAGCCGTGCCATTCTGCCGCAGTACAACTGCGGCGGATGGTCGGTAAGTGGTTAAAATGAACTACCATGGCTTTAATAGATAACAACAGAGCTGAAGTGCAGGCAGACATAATAGTAATCCCAATAGCCAACTGAAGGCATGTGCACAGCAGGCTGAAAATACTGTAACCAATTGCTTTGCCAATTGGCAGTGGCTAAAGCCTTGTGCACACTATGACCTTTTTTTCATGCAACCCAGTGGGTTGAACGAAAAAAAAACTGTCAGCTCTGGTCGGAGCCGCTGTACTAACTATGCAAAGTTAATATAGCGATCTCCCCTGCTGAGGTGTTCTGACAGGGGGGCAGCCCCCCCACCAGATCGATCCGATTAGCGCTCCTCACCATTGGCGGAGAGTGCTAATTGGGAGTCAGTCGGCTGCTGGTTTTCCTGCATGCTCGTCCGCTAGAAGCTGGCCAAACGTCCGGCTTCTGTCGGACAGGGTGGCATACACACGGGCATATGTCGGCTGTTTTTTTTAACCAATCTCCTGACATTCGGCCCCTGTGTACGGGGCTTTAGTATTGTCAGCCTGAAACAAAGTGCTGTTACTAGTAAGATTTCCAGGTAAGAAATGTTTGAGCCATAAGAAGCCTACGGGGCTGTAATGTGCAGCTATGGCCAGGACAGTGGGACTTGCGGCACTCTATGTAAACAAATACTGGACTACACTTATCCTTTACCTTCATGACGTGTCATATAATCTCAGCACAATGCCTACTTTCAATTAAGAAGAATCACCAAATCCTCATAATGCCTGGATACAATGTAAGATATTTTAACAAGGCCAACTTGACTATGTTATTTAAAAAAAAAAAAAAAAGATTACTGTTGCAATGCATTTAATTATCAGAGCTTACACTGTTTTGGAATGTGAAGGCTCCTCTCTTGAAAATTTCTATCTAAGCGGGTTAATGCATATATTTTCTTTGAGAATGATTTGCAGGAAATTTTGCACTCAGTTGAATATGGAAGTCAGAAATAATTTCCTAATGCTGATTATGTGCACTCCGCACCTTGCCTGGATACTTATCTTCGCAGCCTGGAGGTGAATTAACCACTTCACATCCTCTGCACAGCACAGGAAGGGTTCCGTAAAATGCTCTTAGAGATGGTGGTAGCATTGCGTGAGGGGGGCAGGGTGGGTGAGACAAGTGATAATGTGTGAAGCTCTCATCCAGTCGTTCCCTGTACGGTTTGAAGAAAACATACAGAGCAGATGTGCCAGGTGAACTCAGCATCTAGGGCCCTGCACCTTCCCGGCACAAAACTAGGTCACGGATTCTAGAGGCGAGGCTGAGAGATAGTTATGGAAGAGTGAGCGTCAGCGCTCTCAGTTCAGGCATTAGAAATAAGCCCTTCATGTTTGGGGAAGAATAATATATCTCTTCTGAGAAATTAAAGAGAAGGTTGTCTTCTATTTAAATTAAGTGTTTCTGTGCCATGCATACTACTGCTCAGCTTGTCATCGTTCTCAGCTAGGTCTCACCACACACCCACGGCAATGAAGACCCTGATAGTCAAATTAAGTACTGTTTTCGTATTCCTTTAACAGAAAGAATGCATTATTTAGATAAGAGTTGAAGACATCAAACATAATTATAATATTATTGATAAGTGATATGCCAATATGCACAGTAGGCAATCATCTATCTCAACTATTGTAGTGTGTATGGCAAACAGAAATCCAGACTGTTGAGCACAGCTGCAAATAGGTTTGAATATGTCTGCCACTAATCTATATGTGTAGTAAACTTCCAGCTCATATAACATTCTGAATTAATCTGCTGCTTGGTCCAAAAAACAAAAAACAAAAATTCTATATTTATTTATTTCTTTAAAGCTGAACTCTTATGCCCCGTACACACGATCGGACTTTCCGCCAACAAAACCGTGGATTTTTGTTTCAAAGGTTGTTGGCTCGAACTTGTCTTGCATACACACGGTCACACAAATGTTGGCCAACAATTACGATCGTGGGAACGCCGTGACGTACAAGACGTACGACGAGCCAAGAAAAGGGAAGTTCTTTAGCCAGTGCAGCTCTTTCTGCTTGATTCCAAACATGTGTGAACTTTTGTGCGACTGACAAAGTTTTGTTGGCGGAAAATTTGAGAACCTGCTAGCAAACATTTGTTGGCGGAAAGTCCGACAGCAAATATTCGATGGAGCATACACACAGTCGGACTTTCCGACAACATGCTCACATCCAACATTTCCCGTCGGAAAATCCAACCGCATGTATGCAGCATAAGAAAAGACACAAACAAATATATACTTAAATGTGTTTTTTAAATTTTTTTATTGTGAGCAGTGTAAACACTTTAATTTGACTCGGGACCAGTCCCTGTAGAGAACAGCTCAGAGTGGATGGACAGAAACACAAATTCTGTGACCGGTAAAATAAAGTTCTCTTATATGTATTCAATCTGTGTATTTAGTTGTTTTCCTGAGGGACAGCTTTAAAGCGGAGCACCACCCGTTTTAACAACCTATAAAAAAAAAAAAATACTCACCTTCCTCGATCCGAAACGGTAGGTTTTTTTTTTTTTTTTTTACTTACCTTTAGTTGTTTTCTTCGCTTCTTGGTTCTCGGGTCCTCGGATATGGGCGGGGATATTACGGCTATTACGTAATATCCCCTAGCCTGCACTGTCTCTTGGGAGCTTGTCATAGCTCCCAGGAGTCAGTGCGGCGGACTGGCCCGAGATCGCGCGAGACTTGAAACCGAACGTGACGTCATCACGACAGTCACGTTCGGTCTCTGCTATCACAACGGGGCGGGACTTTCGACGCCGCCGCCGTTGTGATGGCAACAGGAGCTGAAATCCAGGAAGAGAATGCCCTGGAGTATTCAAATGCCCACAGGCAAGATGGTGAAGAAACCGGAAATGAATATAAAGTGCTTTTTGGACATAAAAAACGAACGGCAACAGTGAGACAAGCAGGACAGGTGAGTTAATAATTTTCAAAATAATTTATTAATCAATCACCAGTGAAAAAAAAACGTCAGGGGCAGTGTAGCTCCGCTTTAAATATACATGTAAATATAATCATCCTAATGTGAGTAATCTAATTTATGGGTGTTACTATTTTTAGGAATATTTTTATATTTTATAAGCACATAGCAGTAGCCCATTACATACACACACATGTTTTTATTGGTTCGGCAGAGCAATTGTAGCTTGTAGATTGTTCTGTTGCTTTCTTTAGTTTGCTTAGGACTGATAATTATACACTCTAAATTATTCTATTTGTTTAATTCTATTAGCGAGGTTGCTAACTGATCTAGCCTGGCATACAAATAGCTATAATCTGTCTATAACATGCCCTCCTGTATAAGAGGAAAATATAATACTTTATATACACAATCTAAATAAAGTGTTGAGTTACCTGCTCCAGCATATAATATTAAAAAATGTCACAACCCCCCCGGGGTCCCCTTATCATCTCCCCCTCTTTCTACCCCCTTCTTTTCCCCCCTTCTCCTTCTGTTCTTGTATCACATGATACATTTTGTAGTTGACACACGTGGGAATTGGTGCTCCGATATCTGCTGTTTTTCCTCTTGTACGATTGAGCATTGAAGCACCATGGTCCCCAGGCTACCTGTTGTTATACCACTCCTGAAACTTAAATGGCTTTTTGGATTTGTTCTGCTTATGTATCACAGCTTTATGGCTTTTTTTGCGATTGTAACTGCTGTTTTCTCAATAAAAACCTTTGAACAAGAAAAATGTCACAACATGGATATGGGATGTAAAGGGAACCTATCACTTTGCTTTAAATTCAATAAGAAACATGACTGGTAAACAGAAGGCACCACAAAACATCTTGCGTTTTTTTTCCAGGGTGTTATCCATCCCTCTGCACAGCTATGGCCTTGGCTTCCCCAACATGGGAGCTGTACTTCCCCCAACACTACCCCACTATCTAATGAGAACCTATCAGAATGGGTACATACACAACAAAACACACATTTTATAAAAGGGTACACAGACACCTTAGATGATTACCACTTGGTCTGCGTGGTCATTTTTCTGAGGCTACCATCAACCTGTGCAGATATCCAGAAGCAAAAACAACTGATTATTCAGGATACATTTTCCTAGCTAATCTTGATTGTTCTCCCAAGATAAGGCTGCTTCCTGAGCTGTAATCTCAGAGCATAAGCATGTAAGGGTGTAGGATCAATCCAGTCCTAGTGTACAAAGTGATTGGTAAATCTGTATCTTTGATTTCCATCTTCAGGAGCACACATAGGAGGTAGACCCATGATGTCTCTATTAAGTGTCCCCTTCAACACTCGTGTGTTGTTACATCACTAGTGTGTTGTTAAACCAGGGGATACAATGTTAAAAGTAAAAATACAACTAAGCCCCCCCCCCCAAAAAAAAAACACTTGTAACATACATATTTCCACATTATGGCACACAGACATGCTGTACATCAGATCTCTTCACATGCACTACACAAATTTGGTGACCTGCAGATGTCAAAGACTTAACAATTATTTTAGGGGGTTCATTAGAACATTGCAGAGATAATGTAGCAGTATTTTTTTTTTTTTTTTTACATAGGTCACTTTCATTTACCTTTCATTTTCATATTACGCATTTTCAGATTTACAAATTGTTATTTACTAACCTAGGTCAGAGCTACCTTTTATTTTTAGTAGTAATTTGGGAGATTATATTGTGTTTGTGTGTGCTAATAATGATTTTTGTGTATTATAAATGAAAATATCATTCTGATAAACATTCCCAACAGTCATTGGACAAGTCAACATTGCCAGTTTTTCATTCTATATATCCCGCTGTCAGGAGTCTGTGGTATAGAGCTCTTGTCGCCAACTCAGGGTTCCCCAGGGTGGGGAGTCTAAGCCCCAGCCTGCTTCTTCACCAGAGCCCCTGATGGTGGGGATCGACTTGCAGCAAGCTGGAACCAGGTCACGGCCACCCAGCTGATGATGCGGAGACCACCTGCGTGTGCAGAGTACAAGCAGCAGACAAAAGGAAATCCAGAAGACAAGCCAAGGTCAGGGCGGGCAGCGAACAAGCACAGAGGGTAAACAAAGCCGGGGTCGGTACACGGGTAGTCAGACACAGTATAGACAAGAGGTAAGAAAACAGGAACTCAGAGAACTGTGAAATTGCTCAGGCAATGTGGGTTACACTGAGCATGTCTTATATAGACAAGCAAACTAGGAGGCAGGCCAGGAAGTGATGGAAGGTAAGGAAATAAAAATTGCAGACAACGCCCATAGGTGAGCACAACCAAACCACACATGTGAATCAGTTTAGCGAAACACTGCAGCTAGGAGGTAAGAGTACACAAGCAGGAAACTGCCGGTTAACTTGTGACAGTACCCCCCCCCCCCCCCCCTTACGAGGTCTCCCCACTCATTTAGGGCCAGGCTTGAGAGGAAAATTCTGATGGAAAAGTTTCACCGTACAAGGCATCGACATTCCCAGTCAATGCCTTGTATGGGGAAACGCGTCGGCTGGAGCACCAGTTCTTGATGTAACCACGCACCAGCTGGCTGGCTGGAGCCATGGCTGTTTGACAAATATTGTTTCATTGTTGTTGGATGTTAGTGCCTGTGAAGTTTTAAATAAATCTTTTAAACAGGAGTACTGTACCATGAAGTCTCTTCTTTTTATCTTGTGATATATCCCAATGCTGGAGATTACTGAGAAAGAGTTGCCATTGCATAAGTGAGGAATATTACATGAATTTATGAGCCTGTTGTACCAAAAGGATACCTGCATTAGAGGAGTCCCTGGAGGAGTATTTCCAAGCTGGGAGATCCCTGGATGAGCGAATTTGATCTCTATAATTTGAGATCCCCCCTATCTGGTAAGCGGCCTTTCTTATAAAATTTTCCGAACAGAAGTACAAAGCCTAATTTGAGTGTTCAACATCACGGTTTATTCATTGGAGCACATTATTGACTTGAATTT
The DNA here is from genome assembly GCA_028564925.1 of Lithobates sylvaticus. Classification (NCBI taxonomy): domain Eukaryota; kingdom Metazoa; phylum Chordata; class Amphibia; order Anura; family Ranidae; genus Lithobates; species Lithobates sylvaticus. The sequence goes on along the minus strand of CM053027.1, from coordinate 123,442,306 downwards.
ATACACCAGTTAAATTATATTTCAATAATTTTTTCTTTCATATTATTGTATTTGGTTGTGCAATTTTACTTTATTTACAATCTTATGAGCTGAATAATCTTTTTTAGTTGCAGCACCTGGCACATGGTCACACTTGAATTTGTTACTTATTTTTGTATGAATCCCTTTTTTTCCACGTTTTTCAATTTTTTTTATATATAAATCCCCCTTTCACTATTTTCACTATTTTTATATATATAGTTTTAAAGGATAGGGGCTCTGATATTTCACCATACACCATTAAGGATATATACAACAACCTCTACATTGCCATTTTACTTCGCTGTATTAAAAAACACAAGAAAAGAGCAGGAAAGGGATCCATTTATAATGACAATCTTACTATTGATGATCGAGATGCACTAAAGGCAGTCAGGACTCTTCCAATGTCATTAAGAATTCTGATAAAGACAGCTTGGTAGTAGAACAGGATACTTCTGTGTATTGTGAGGAGGCTATTTGACAATTGTCGGATGAAACCACCTATACCCAGCTAAAGGGGAACCCCACTGTTCAATTTAAAAATATTTTGAGTGATTTAGTAAAAAAGGGGTTTTGTTTAGGTGTTTTGTCTGTGAAGGAAGTTGAGGTCATGGTTCCGGACATCCACATCACCCCCATACTCCATCATCTCCCAAAAAACTCACAAAGGGTTAACCCCCCTCACTCGTCGACATATAGTGTCAGAAATAGGCTCTTTAAATTAAAATCTTGGTCTTTTGGTTGATTGTCAACTGCAGCCATTAGTCAAGAGATTGCCTAGCTATTTGAGGGACACTAAACACCTCTGAATTTAAGCGATCGCATGAGGTGGGAGGAGGGGGATTTATGGATTACCTGTGATGTCTAGTCTGTATTTCTCCATACTGCATGCCTTGGGCATGTGGACGGTGGAATACTTTCTGTACCATCACAGTGGATACTCCCCCTTACACAGAGAATATATTCTCGAGTGTCTTGAGTATTTGTTGACACACAATGTTTTCTCATTCGATGGTTCTTTTTATCTCCAGAGATGCGGGGCAGCCATGGGTGCCCGGTTTTAAACCTTTCTTACCAACTTGTACATGGGTGGGTGGGAGAGAGTGCACATCTTTGGGGATCCTTTTCGGTCTAGAATCAGGTTTTTCTGTCGATTCATTGACAATCTGTTGTTCGTCTGCTTCAAACCTGTAGATACAGATACAGTGGATGATTTATTGTTGTTTTTAAAGAACAATAATTTAAACCTCAAATTTTTGGGCATTTTAGTGACACATCTGTTCCCTTTTTGGATATAGTTTCAGCCCAACACTATAAATAGGGCAATTGAGATAGCAGAATCCACCCCTAGGGAGAGGTTGCTACGAGACAAGAGACGTGAATTTACGTCTATTAGAACCCCAATCTTTTCAACCTCATAAAGTTTGGATTGCAATAAGATCAGAAAAATAGAGGACCGTTTTGTTCTGTATGAGGATGGATTTTATGCCAAAATCTTGTCTGGGGGGATAAATTCGGTGTCACAGCGAGCACCGGCATTGGCAAATTCCTTGTCCCCAAGTGAGTTTAGTTCCAGCAAACGAAGCAGAACAAGGCTAGATATTGTTGCCACATATAAGTGTGGTGCCGATCGTTGTCCATGCTGCCCTTGGGTTATAAAAAGTAACCAATTTCGCTCAACAACGAATGGTAGATTTTTTTTAAATCCAGAGCTTCATAAATTGCAACACTAGGAATGTGATCTATCTGTATCTCAGTGATTTCACCTGTAAAATGTGTGCAATCCAGTATGCGGGTCGCACAACTAGAAGGCTAAAGGATTGCCTATATGATCATGTCTATGACATAGAGAAAGACACGGCACTAGTGTTGCTAGACACTTCAATGGGTTTCATGGAGGTTACACCACCCTATTACAAATACAGGGAATTGAAAAAGTTGTCACCCCTAGGAGAGGTGGAGATAACTTTAGAATTCCGTGTAAAAGGTCTTTTGGATATTTTTCCTCCAAACAAGGATTCCAGGAGGTTTAAACTTTGAGTGGGACTTGACTTTTATGATAATAATATTTCATGTTTCATTTTTTTCTTTTTGTTATACTATATAATATGCTGTGACTTTTGCCTTTTCTCCTCTTTTCTTGTATTTTTTAAGACAGCAAAGTAAAATGGCAATGTAGAGGTTATTGTGTATATCTTTAATATAGGGATTTTTATATATATATATATATATATATATATATATATATATATATATACTTGCATACATTTTTTCGCTGTATTGAATACATAGGGGGCATCATACCCCAGATTATGTCTATTCAGATGAAATGCTTCGGGTTTAGCTCTGTTGGTGCCATTGTGATATGTTGATTGAAGTTTAAGCACTTTTTTTATCCATAGACATGTGAGTGTGTGACCTTTTTACAATAAATTTAATATTTACGGATTTACAATATGTGGAGTTTCTCTGTTTCTCTTGGATATATCTTCTGAGTGCCTTTTGGTCTACCATTTGCTGAGTCTATCCAACCACCACGGGACCAAGTTACATCAAGGACCAATTGATCATCTCCCATTGTGGCCAGTACAAGCGGTGTGGAAGTTCCCCTACTAGTGTGATTACACCTTCTGCTCGGTGGACTCATGGGGCATAAGCCTTATGCCTTGTACACACGTCGGACATTTGGACCACAAAATCCATCAGATTTTTTCCGACGGATTTTGGCCGAAACTTTTCTTGCATACACACGGTCGCACAAAGTTGTCGGAAACGAGGTGACATAGAAAACATAGGATGGGACTACATAGAGGCCAGTAGCCAATAGCTTTCATCTTCAAATTTTTTCTGAGCATGCGTGGCACTTTGTGCGTCGGAATTCTTGACACACGAGCGGAAAAAGTCTGATCGGATTTTGTTGTGGGAAAATTTTAGATCCAGCTCTCAAACTTTTTCCGTCGGAATTTCCGACTGTGTGTACAGGGCATTATTGAGTCCACTAGCTCCGGTAAGCCTTTTCAAAATTGGTGGTGGATTCTTTCACTCATGTGATTTGTGCTGTTGGCATTGGAATTCAATCTCCCACCCTTCCTTGAATACCTCAAAGAACATTTGTTTTTCACATATGGATTCACTGGACATTTTTTTCTTTATATTTTTTTCTTTGTATTTTTCTTGATTTAAGATATCATGGATTACATGTTTGACACTCTTTACATTTGAACACAGTAATCACATAAGGCTCCTTTTAGTGTTTGGTTTACTTTTCAGATTGCACTGCAGCCATACAGGTTTGTTCATCTATTAGCGCTGCACAATTTTTTTTTCCACTTTTACACAAATTGGTCTTTTACTGTGCTGGCTGCTTCAACACACTTAGGGATCTGCGCAGTTTTAACCCTTTTCTTCCATAATATGGGCTGACAAAGCCACAAAAATCAGAAACATACTGTAAATACTTTTGATTATTTTTCATACTCTTTTCTTTTTTTTGTACTTTTTAAAATTTTTCTGTGCAAAGCTGGTATACAGAGGAAGAAATATACTGACAGCTGCAATATGCAAAGTTTGTTTTCTAACAAATGTCATGTGATCACTTGTCACAGTTTACATGATAATTTTGAAGCTGTTCATACAAGCTCATTCTCAGGTCTAGGAGAATGCACCGTTGCAAGATGGTCATAGGTGAAAAATTCTTCTGGGTGTCTGGTTGGGAAAAAATGAATCTACCACATTAAAATGGAAAAGCTGCTTGGTCTTTTGTGTCCATCAGAGGACAACTCAGCAAATATGATATGACGAATTACCGTACCACCCAAGTATCAGAATTGCTGCCCTCCAAGTATGTTACCTTAACTGTTTACTCAGCACTCTCCATCTAAGGAGAACTCACTGACTGACTATGTGTTGATGGGGGAATCCCTCTCGTGGAGCCATTGTGTTCTTCCAGCGGTCCCTGCCGAACTGGCGGAGATTCCAACTGTCTATGGCCGGTTTAGGCCTATGTTTTCTGCTTTGGAGGGAGATCTCATATAAGGCTGTCAGAATATACTATGTCATTACAGTGACTGCAGCAAGATTCATAAGTGTTTGAAATTACAATGGTGTTGGTAAAGCACAACAGGAGGTCTGGACAGGGTAGCAATGGAAGATCCTTTATCTGTTTCCATAGAATGGTGCCACTTGAGGTGAAATACACGTCCAGCACAATAGGAACACATTACAATGAAAATTACACTGACCTTCTCACATAGGGTATATTCCACATGTTGCTTGCAGAGCATTTGACTTGGATATTCTTGTAACTGAAATCTGGGACACCCCTTTGAAGTTAAGTTTCTGAATTCTTAAAATAAACCTTTTGTTGCTTCTCCTCTATGTAAAGCAAAGAGTTATGAATACAAGCCATTGCTATGCCCTGCATTTAACCACTTGCTTACTGGGCACCTAAACCCCCCTCCTGTCCAGACCAATTTTCAGCTTTCAGCACTGATGCACTTTGAATGACAATTGCGCGGTCATACAACACTGTACCCAAATGAGATTTTTATAATTTTTTCCCACAAATAGAGATTTCTTTTGGTGGTATTTTATTACCTCTGCAGTTTTTATTTTTTGTTAAAAAAATTTAAAAAGACCACATTTTTTAAAAATGTTTTTATTTTTTTTTATATTTTGTTATAAAACTTTGCAAACAGGTAATTTTTCTCCTTTATTGATGTACGCTGATGAGGCGGCAGTGATGGGTACTGATAGGTGGCAGTGATGGGCACAGATGGGTGGCAGTGATGGGCACTGATGGGTGGCAGTGATGGGCACTGATCGGCACTGGTTGGTTACACTGATAGGCAGCACTGCTAGGTGGCACTGATTGGCACCACTGGTGGGCATTGATAGGTGGCACTTGTGGGCATTAATAGGTGGCACTGATGGGCATTGATAGGTGGCAGGTGGCAATGGCAGGTGGCACTGGCAGGGGGTACTGGTAGGCACAGATGAGGCAGAATTGCCTCTTCCTGTTTTGGACCGATGTCCCTTGCACATAAGCCATTGATCGGCTTTTTTTTCCCCTCACGCTGTTAGCGTGAGGAGAAAAAAAAAAGATTACCGAGCTTTTGCTTATATCATGTGATCAGCTGTTATTGGCTGACAGCTGATCACGTGGTAAGGGGCCAGGATCGGCCCCTTACTCGGATCTGTGATCACCCGAGTCTCAGTGATCACAGCGTGCGCCGCGCGTGCCCTGCAGGGGAGCGTGCAAAGGTGAGTGCCGTCATGTGACGGACCCCTGGAAATTCAAGTCCACCCTGTAGCCATCATTCGGTTATAGCGCGGACGCCAAGTGGTTAATTTACTAATCAAACTGCTGAAAAAGTTTATGAGACCCATCCAGGGCAGGACTGGGAACTGTGGTTTGAGGGCATCAAAAAGAAAAAAGGAGAAGAAAACGAACCGTGTAAAATGTTTAAAGTAGGTGCTTCAAAAGAAAAAAATGTTGTGCCCCATCTTCACATCTTTCATCATCAGCTTACTTTGGTTTTATTGGCATTTGTTTACATGACATCCCAATGCTACAAAGAAAGTCAATGATGGTAAACTTCCCCTTGCCATTCACTCTGACCTCAGGTCTGAATGGGGAGATAATAGCAATATAATGTCCAGCATCTATAACTGACTTCCGGTCCTGCTTTGATTGATGTCTGATCAATGTCTGAATTAATAAAAATCTCCACTTAGGACCACCAAAATACTGTATCTCCTTAGTAATTGCCCAGGGACAAAGGAAATTCTGCCGCACAGCCAAGTTCTCCTCTGAGCCCATTATTATTATTATAATACAGGATTTATATAGCGCCGACAGTTTACGCAGCGCTTTACAACATGAGGGCAGACAGTACAATTACAATACAATTTAACCAATTCAGCCCCGGAAGATTTGGCTGCTCAATGACCAGGCCATTTTTTGCGATACGGCACTGCGTCACTTTAACTGACAATTGACGTCCTTTTTTCCCGACAAATAGAGCTTTCTTTTGGTGGTATTTGATCACCTCTGCGGTTTTTATTTTTCGCGCTATAAACAAAAGAAGTGCGACTAATTTGAAAAAAAAAAAAAAAACACAATATCTTTTACTTTTTGCTATAATAAATATGCCAATTTCCCAAAAAATTATTTTTCCTCAGTTTAGGCCGATATGTATTCTTCTGTATTTCCACTTTTGCTAAATTTGCCGAATTGGGATAACACTTACTTTATATTTGCTACATGTTCCCATTAAGGCTCCATTTGTACTTGTACTTATTTTTTATTTTTTACTAGTAATGGCAGTGATCAGTGCTTCTAAACAACACATGGTCTTAAAATCTCACAAATTTACATATATTCATGCTATAAAAAATCACCACCATAGCTATAGCCATAGCAATGCAGAGGGCAGTTTCTAAAGGTTTACCCTTTGCCAGGACAATAATTTCCCTTTGGGATCAATAAAGTATTCTGAATCTGAATCAGGTTTGATTGACTAAAGGCAAATAGACTGTGCACTTTGCAAGTGTAGTTGCACAAATGTTCTTAGTAAATCTCTGCTGCTTTCCAACATCCAATCATATGCAAGCAAACAAACAAATTTTCCTTGCACCTGATAGGGTATTCTTTACAAAGTGAAGATTTGCCACATTAAATTTACTAAGAAAAAAAAAAAGAGTGCAACTGTACAGTCTATTTGCCTTTACTAAATCCACCCCGTAGTGTTCAAAGCTAATTTACAGCTGATAACAAAGAGCTGTAAACACAGTTCTGGCAGGGATAAATATGTTAAACTTTACTCCACAGCCCTATCCTAAACAACACAAATCAGTGAGAATATGTAAAGCTTTTTAAGCAAGTTAAAAACACTTAAAAAGGTAACCAGAAAATGTTAAATATTTTGTATAAGTTATAGTATGTTAGACCCAATTCACACTTATGCAACTTGTCATTCGACGTTGAACATCAAAGTTGTATGACAAGTCATACCCCAGGTTTTTCAATGATAGCTATTAATATATGTGTGACTTAGGCCCCTTTCACACTGGGGCGTTTTTCAGGCGGTACAGTGCTAAAAATAGCGCCTGTACAGCGCCTGAAAAAATCCAGCCCCATTCACTCGAGTGTGAAAGCCGGAGGTGCGCTAGCAGGACGGTCATAAAAGTCCTGCTAGCAGCATCTTTGGAGCGGTATAGAAGCGGTGTATTCACCGCTCCTATACCGCTCCTACCCATTGATTTCAATGGGACACCGCGGTAATACTGCGGCGGCGCTTTGCGGGGGATTTTAACCCTTTTTTGGCCACTAGCGGGGGTTAAAACTGCACTGCTAGCGGCCGAATACCGCGCCTAAAACAACGGTAAAGCAGCGCTAAATATAGCGCTGCTTTACCGTCGCCGCCACTCCCGCCCCAGTGTGAAAGGGGCCTTAAAGTTGTAGTGACTTTAAAATAGTTCATGCACTACTTTGGTCTGACTTTCATGCAACTTGAGGGCCATAGACTTCAATGTTAACCCCCAAAAGTTGCATGAAAGTTGTACCTGAATGTTTTACAACAGTGGCGCAACAGTGGGTCCGACTTTGCAGAGGGACAACGAGTCACGTCCAAGTCGCACCCATCCAAAGTCGTGTCAAAGTTGCAGCAAAGTTGCATCAACGTTACACTACAAAATGACATGACTTTGGAGTTGTAAAAGTGTGAATGGAGCCTTAATGGGAACATGTAAAAAATATAAAGTAAGTGTTATCCCAATTCGGCACATTTTTCAAAAGTGGAAATACACTTTAAACCCACTGCATTTTAAAGACTAAATTCACGTTTTTTTTCCCTCAAAATTCTAGCTTCTCTGTGTATAGATATACCATTAATGATTTTTTGCAGAAAAGAAAAAGCTTTCTATTTATCCTACACAGCCCTTACCTCAGTGTCCCGCTTGTTATATAAAAAAAAAGTCTGCATTACTTCCTGGACAGACCTTAGGATGTGAAAACTTTTAAGACACAGAAAAGAGTTCACCAGCTGACCTGATTAGCACACATAAAAAGCAACCATTTCTTAATTTTATTCGTATTGGACGGTGGTGAACCGGGGTCTGCACCTGTCATCCATTTGCACCTGAAGATTTGCCTGGAGCAGTGAGTGCTCTTCTTTTGGTTCCTGATTAGCACACACCCTGCAGCTGCCTTCCCCTTCCAAGAGATGGCACCCACCCACTTCCTCGGGTGCATGGTTTTCCAATACAATCAATCACTGATCACCATTTTTACTAAATATACTTTTTTTTTCTACCTTACTTTCATCTTGCATAGATTGTTCATTTGGAAGAGTGTACAGGAGCTGAGCGATCAGATAACAGCCTATGTGGATCAGATCTGTAGTATTGAAAACAGCAGAAGTATGTCCTGGGTTCTGTAAAGCTCACTATACAATTTGATTGTGCAATCTCCTTTAGATCTACCATCAACTATGTAGTGCAAGAGCCTGCCTGATTGGCTATCAAGTGATTGGATAGATGGTGTGTCCTTGTCAGAGAACTCACGTTTCCCATGCCCGTCTTCGTTCAGCAGGAGTGAATCCTCACTCTGCGGGTGCCAGTACTCATGCGCAGTCTCCCCAACGGAACCGAACGAGCTCTGGAACGTGCGGGCGTACCCGCGTACCAACGCGAACGCGTGCGCGTCCTCGCCTTCCAATACGAACGGGTGCACGCACTCGCACGTCAGTGCGAACGTGTGTGCGCAATCGCGCACGGACGCTCACCTCCACCAATCCCAGCACAAGGCGCCCTATATAAACAGGGCCTTCACATGGTGTCAGTGCTGGATCGTCTTCAGTCTATGTCCTGAATACCTGCCTGAATTACCTGCTACATTGTTCCTGATTTACCCGGCTTACCTGATTACCTTCCTGGATCAACCCTGCTTATTGACTGCCTCCACTGAATTGACCTCGGCTTGGATTCCTTGACTACGGCTCTGCTCTTCGATTTTGTACCTCATCACCTGCCCGTTGCCAACCTTTGCCTACTTTTGACCACGAACTTGCCTTCCGCTTTTGTACCTCGTTTGCAAGCCAGTTGCCGACCCTTTCCTGTCTTGACGTCGCAGTGCCTACACCCACCTGTTCGGCCTTCACTGGATACAGCCTTGGTTACCAACCTATACACCTGCCTTCCAGAAGAACTGGTACCTCCAAGCACCAGTCTCCCAGCCGCAGGCACTTGCACCCTTTCGTGCCCCAGCACTCCCTGTTCCCACCACCAGGGGTGTTGGGACCGGAACCGTGCACGAGGCCACCCCCAGCATCCAGACTCCACTGTAAGGTACGTGACAGTACGATCCAGCCAGAATGGAGTCTGAAGGGGGGGTCTCGCCTTTGGAAGCCTTGTGCCAGCAGATGGCGGCCCTTACCCAGGCAGTCCAGGGCCTGCGAGATGGCTATCACCAACTCGAACAGAGAGTGGAATCTATATCCCCAAGCTCTGCAACTCATCAGGCGACCATGGCATCCCAGATCTCCGGTCCAGCAACCTCCACATCAGCACCCACAGTAATGGTGCCACCCCCAGAACCACGTGTGCCCCCTCCAGAACGGTTTTCAGGGGATCGCAGCAAGTTCCGTTCCTTCAGGAATGCCTGCCGGCTTTACTTCCTGCTACAACCACGCACCTTTTCCCTGGAGAGCACTAAGGTGGGGTTCATAGTCTCACTACTCCACGGGGAACCTCAAACTTGGGCCCACAATCTGTTGGAACAAGCCAGCCTTCTGTTGGATACCCTGGACTTATTCCTGGACGAAATGGCCAAGCTATATGATGATCCTCAGCGCGCCTCAACGGCGGAGTCTAACCTCCATGCCCTCCAGCAAGGGCGTCGGCCAGTGGAGGACTATGTAACAGACTTTAGGCGGTGGAGTTCTGACACCTCTTGGAACGACGCCGCCCTCCTCTACCAATTTCGCATGGGCCTCTCCGAGGCACTGAAGGACGAGTTGGCCCGTGTGGGGATCCCTAGTTCCTTGGAGGACCTGATCCAGCTGGCTATCCAGATAGACCGTCGTCTGAGAGAGCGGAGGTCCGAGAGGTCCAGCATGACGCGCCCCACATGGATGATGCCTAGAGTCCCTAACTATCCTCCTACTCCCGTCTCCCAGGTACCTACTGCCGTCCCAGGGGCACCAGAGCCCATGCAAGTAGGCCTACTCCGCTCACCGCTGTCCCCAGAGGAAAAACAACGGCGGCGCCAGAACAACCTCTGCCTTTACTGTGGAGAAGCCGGACACTACGCCAATGGGTGCCCAAACAAGACCCGTAAGTTCAACCCATCGTCTCGTGTGCCTTACGCATTGTCTCTAACGAAGTCCGCTCACATTGCTGTCCCTATCTCCCTACAGCTTCCAGAAAGGATACTTCGAGTCCAGGCCATAATTGACTCTGGCGCCTGTAGCTGCTTCGTGGACCATGCCCTACAACACAGCATTCCATTAACACCTAAGCGACATCAACTCTCCATACGGCTTGCAGACGGGTCAAACATCAAGTCCGGGCCTATTACTCTTCAGACGCAACCACTGTCCACCAGCATATCACCAGGCCACCAGGAGCTACTTTGTCTAGATGTCATTTCCTCACCCCTGTTTCCAATCATTTTAGGAATGCCATGGCTACAAGCCCACAATCCCCAGGTCAATTGGGTCACCGGTGAAGTGACTTTTCAGTCCTCTTACTGTCTCCAGAACTGTCTCAAAACTTTCCATCACATTCCCCCAGTCATTGGCTGTCTAAAAACGGACTCTGAATTCAAAGAATTGGTGCCACCAGTGTACCACAACTTCTTGGACGTATTTGACAAGCAGAAAGCAGACACCCTTCCTCCCCATCGGGTCTACGACTGTCCGATCGAGTTACTACCTGGGGCTGAAATTCCTTTCGGGCGGATCTTTCCTCTGTCTGAACCTGAGCTCCTGGTCCTCAAAGAGTATATCGACGAGAACCTCAGAAAGGGGTTCATCCGACACTCCTCCTCCCCAGCGGGGGCCGGAATATTTTTTGTTGAAAAGAGGGACCACTCGCTCCGTCCATGTGTGGATTACAGGGATCTGAATAAAGTGACAATTAAAAACCGGTACCCGCTTCCACTAGTTCCAGAACTATTTCAGAGACTCCGCTCTGCAAAAATATTCACGAAGTTGGACTTACGTGGGGCCTATAACCTAATTAGGATACGTAAAGGGGACGAATGGAAGACAGCATTCCGAACACGTTTTGGCCACTTCGAATATTTAGTCATGCCATTTGGACTATGCAACGCCCCGGCCACATTTCAGCATTTTGTCAATAATATCTTCAGAGACTTCTTAGATTCCTTTGTGATCGTCTACCTGGACGACATTCTGATATTCTCCACCTCCCTAGAAGTACATCGTGATCATGTAAAACAAGTTCTGGGCAGATTAAGACAACATGGACTTTACGCAAAGGCCGAAAAATGTGAATTTGAACGCCAGACCATTCACTTTCTCGGCCTGGTAATATCAACGGGGGGTGTGGCCATGGATCCCCAGAAGGTCTCGGCCATTATGTCCTGGCCGCCCCCAAATGACAAGAAAAGGGTACAACGTTTCATCGGATTCTCCAACTTTTATAGGAAGTTTATCAAGAACTTCTCCAAGATCATCGCACCCATCACCCAGCTCACCAAAAAGCAAAGCCGCTTCCAGTGGACTACAGCGGCCCGAGCTGTAGTTTGACCAATTAAAAGGGTCATTTACCTCCGCCCCAGTACTAAAACACCCTGACCCTGCATTACCCTACACTCTGGAGGTCGATGCTTCGGAAAGTGCGGTGGGGGCCATCCTGTCTCAACGCCAAGGACCCAAGTCCCTAATGCACCCGGTGGCCTTCTTTTCCAGAAAGCTGGGTGTGTCGGAAAGGAACTATGATGTAGGTGACCGAGAACTCCTAGCAATAAAGCTAGCCTTGGAAGAATGGCGGTACCTCCTGGAAGGGGCAGCACATCCGATATTGATCTTCACAGATCACAAAAATTTAGAATACCTCAGAACTGCCAGACGCCTTAGACCCCGACAGGCCAGATGGGCTCTTTTCTTTTCCCGTTTTAATTTTCATATTACTTATCGCCCTGGATCCAAAAACGTTAAACCCGATGCCTTATCCCGAATGTTCACGGAACTTGAAACCCCGTCTCCACCGGATACTATACTACAAGCAGGGAATTTCCTACTGACTCAATCCAGTTTCATGACACAAGTCCGCCAAGCATCCTTGAGAACACCATTACCCCCGGGCACTAACCTTCAGGAGAGGGAAGGGCTCTTTTGGCAAGACAACAAGATTTTCATCCCTCAAGACCTACGCACCATTGTGTTACAGGCCTGCCATGACTATCCACTGGCGGGTCACTGTAGGGGGCCACAAGACTGTGGATCTAATCCAAAGACACTTCTGGTGGCCGAATCTTGCCAAAGACTGCAGGGATTATGTCAACTCTTGCCCGATCTGTCTGAGAAACAAGAACAGTAAAAATAAATCGTGGGGTCTGCTGAAACCACTGCCCATCCCCGAAAGGCCATGGGACAAAATCGCCATGGATTTTATTGTGGAGCTTCCTCCCTCTAAAGGGTTCTCTTCCATCTTCGTGGTGGTAGACCGCTTTTCCCGGATGGCACACTTCATTCCCATGAAAGGGACCCCTTCTGCAACTGAGACTGCCAGGATATTCATTAAAGAAATTGTCAGACTCCATGGAATCCCCAGTGACATCGTCTCTGACCGCGGAGTACAATGCACATCCAAGTTTTGGAGGTCATTATGCAAAGCACTAGGTATTAAATGTAGCCTCTCTTCAGCCTATCACCCACAGACCAACGGGCAGACCGAACGCACCAATCAAACATTGGAACAATACCTACGCTGCTTCTCCTCGTTTTCCCAAGAGGATTGGGCCTCACTACTTTCTTTGGCAGAATTTGCATTCAACAATTCCATCCACTCCACCACGAACCAATCACCATTTTTCTCCAACTACGGATTCCATCCCTCCTTTTTACCCGCACTTGTGCCCGAATCTTCCGTACCGGCTGTTCAGGACAGGTTGGATTTCCTTACCTCCAACAACCAGGTGCTCAAGGAAACCATTGCTAAGGCACAGGAAGATAATAAGAAATATTTTGACAAGAAGAGAAGGGGAGAATTGGACTTAGAGGTGGGTGATCGTGTGTGGCTATCTACCGCAAATTTAAAACTGGCATGCCCCTCCAAGAAGTTAGGACCTAGATACTTGGGCCCTTTCCCTGTCAAGAAAAAGGTCAACCCAGTGGCCTATGAACTTGAACTTCCCACCTCATTCAGGATACACCCTGTATTTCACGTTTCCCTACTTAAACCTGATGTTCCAAATTTCTTTGCGGATCGTGAAGTAGGGCCCCCGGAAGCTATCAGGGTGGATGGGGAAGAAGAATTTGAAATTGAGGCTATCCTGGACCACAGAAAAAGGCAGGGAGAGGACCAATATTTGATTAAATGGAGAGGTTTTGGCCCAGAAGAAAATTCCTGGGAACCAAAAACAAACCTTCATGCTCAGAGACTCATACAGGCTTTTCACCGTTCCCGCTCTCAAGGTTCGTTTCAAAGAGGCATCCGGAGGCTGCCCCTAAGGAGGGGGCAATGTCAGAGAACTCACGTTTCCCATGCCCGTCTTCGTTCAGCAGGAGTGAATCCTCACTCTGCGGGTGCCAGTACCCATGCGCAGTCTCCCCAACGGAACCGAACGAGCTCTGGAACGTGCGGGCGTACCAGCGTACCAACGCGAACGTGTGCGCGTCCTCGCCTTCCAATACGAACAGGTGCACGCACTCGCACGTCAGTGCGAACGTGTGTGCGCAATCGCGCACGGACGCTCACCTCCACCAATCCCAGCAAAAGGCGCCCTATATAAACAGGGCCTTCACATGGTGTCAGTGCTGGATCGTCTTCAGTCTATGTCCTGAATACCTGCCTGAATTACCTGCTACCTTGTTCCTGATTTACCCGGCTTACCTGATTACCTTCCTGGATCAACCCTGCTTATTGACTGCCTCTACTGAATTGACCTTGGCTTGGATTCCTTGACTACGGCTCTGCTCTTCGATTTTGTACCTCATCACCTGCCCGTTGCCAACCTTTGCCTACTTTTGACCACGAACTTGCCTTCCGCTTTTGTACCTCGTTTGCCAACCAGTTGCCGGCCCTTTCCTGTCTTGACGTCGCAGTGCCTACACCCACCTGTTCGGCCTTCACTGGATACAGCCTTGGTTACCAACCTATACACCTGCCTTCCAGAAGAACCGGTACCTCCAAGCACCAGTCTCCCAGCCGCAGGCACTTGCACCCTTTCGTGCCCCAGCACTCCCTGTTCCCACCACCAGGGGTGTTGGGACCGGAACCGTGCACGAGGCCACCCCCAGCATCCAGACTCCACTGTAAGGTACGTGACAGTCCTCCTATTATATAGTTTTGGTAAATCTAAAGGAGATCATACAGAGATTGTACAATCAGACTGTACAGTGTATGGCCATCTTTATACACCTAAAATGAACTAGTTACGCTTTTGGAGCCATTATTTGTTAACGCCCCCAAAACGCAGAAGCAAACACACATTTTGCCACGTGAAAAAAGAGCGACAAATGCAGAAATAGGCACAGTAAAATACGTGCAACCTACAACACACCAAAATGTCCCATGAGCTGTTTTGCCACATGTAGCGTAGCCCATGGAAATCAATGGACTGCCCTATGCAAGTTACAGGAAAAACTAGCTAAAAAATACATGCTCCCAATACGTTAGGTGTAAATGATGCCTGAAAGTGAAATTGGTGTGTTTACACAAGAACAATGAGGCTCCATTCACATCTGTGCATTTCCAAACACATTTCAAACCTCACAGAAAACTCATTCAAGTGAAAACGAAAAAAAAAGAAAATCTGTGCTAGTTCACAATGTATGTAATTTTGCAGCTAGCACAATACCTTGTCACCAGATATTCTGAAAATTGTACCCTCCAAAGTGCAGTGCATACAAAAAAAAGAAAAATGAAAAAAGCCCAATTTAGCCATCATTCCACGTGCAAGTGTGACGCCAGATATTACCTTATCAAGATACATCTCGATATACATGATGTGCTTTAACACTGTGCAAAATAATCAGTATACATTATATACAGTACATATGCTCCAGACTGCAGCGCATAAAAAATATGTGGTCATTAAATGTGCAAATTCTCCTCAATGCATAAATGCAATGCTAAACTTTGAAGTACTGTACATTAATTATAACGTGTTACTGTTGTGCAAGAAAGCAAATGTGAAACCGTATAAAAAAGTATCCAGAAAAAAGTTAATGTGAAAAGTTCATGTAAGGAAAGAAAGTCCCAATTTCCAGATAGATCAAGTAAAGTAGCTATTCATATCTTCCAATTATATAATGTCAAACCAAATATTAATGTATGTGACCCCCACTGGTGCACACCACCCTTTTGTAAAGAGGTGGCTTGCTGGAAGAATATGACCCTCAAATTATAGAGTGGTCATAAACCGCTTTATGTAAAGATGCCCTCTGGCTCCAGTTTTATCCAAACACACGTACACGCCACAAAAGGTGATACTCAGATCCTCCACATTGACTACTTCCAAATTCCTTTACAATCACTTTAAGGAGACGGCGGATTCATATCTGCAGCTTGTCACGGCTGTGAGCACTTTCGCAAAATAAGCAAGGAATGCAGTTGAAGAAAAAGAAGATTGGTCGCAGCACCATGGAAGGAAGAACTTCTGTAGAATAGTCAGGGGTCAAGTCCTGGGGAAAAAAGTGTGGGAACTCCCACCTAAGATCCACTCCCCCACCAAAAAAAAAAAGATACGCTCATATGCAAGAACACTTCAAAAGTGGTATTTTTCATCCAATTTTCGTATTGTGTGTATGAAGCTTAACTGTTAGTACATAAACAAAAACAATCCTCAATAAACATAAATACGGTAATTCTTTGAATAATCAGCATTCATACAATTGTGCTTCCATGCAAATGTGAACATCATGTTCTGATCTTTATTGGGGAATTTTATTGTGTATATAGAGTGTTTATGTGGTGAGTTTACACTTTTTCATTGTACAGAGTTTGGATAACACAGGGTTAAACGGAAAGGTCATAAATGAACTGCACATTATCTGGACAGAATGCTTGGGGAGATAGTGATATGTTCCTGCTTAGGAGATGTATGTTAGCTTGGGGGGCTGCAAACTCTGCAGGGCTCCAACACACACTCGCTGCTATTCCAAACCTTCACATATTTCCACATAAACTTCCCTCCTGGCATTAAACTTTGCAGGGATTGTGCTCAGCTTACCACCCCAAACTGATGTTCCTCCCTCAGCTCACCTCTCTCCCTGCATGTCCTGTGAGCAGAATAGCTGTGCTCCTCCTCTGGGTTCTCTCATCATATGGCACTGAAGATAGAGGAGGGGGGGATTCAGCGGGACACACAGAGCAAGTATGCAGGAGACGGGGGGGGGGGGGGGTTAGGATTAGCGCATACCGAGAGGTCTGACTAAATACAATCTCTTAGCAGCAGGGACCTGATCTACCTGTCAGCTAGCTGTGATTGACAGGTAGATTGAAGCGGAAGCTGTCATGGGGCCCCCTACTAGCAATGCCTGAATTGTCAGTCCACCCCTGGGGTGCGTCACTTACTATTGCGAGCTGTGTCGGCGGCTGCTGGTGTAGCACCTGCCACACAGCTCGCATACTTCAAAGTCTTGCAGGACACGGCTGCTAAAGGGAACTGAGTTCCTGTTGTGGAAAAAGTACAGGAACTCCGTTCCCATGCGTTCCCGCAGGACTTGAGCCCTGAGAATAGTTACTTTATTGTCAAGGTGCCAAAGGACGTAGACAGGGCGTTGTAGGAACATTGGTAGACCGGTATCACACGGATAACTCGTGCTTGTTCTAGATGAATGCAATCCTGCCCTGGGGGTCATTGTGGGAACAATAAGACCCCGTTCACACTGAAGGCGCTTTTCAGGTGTTTTAACGCTAAAAATAGCGCCTGTAAAGCGCCTGAAAAGCGTCTCTCAAGCCTCCCCAGTGTGAAAGCCTGAGGGCTTTCACAATGGGGCAGTGCAAAAAAAAAGTCCTGCAAGCAGCAACTTTGGGGCGTTGCGGAAGCGGTGTATACAATCAATGGGCAGCGCTGCTGAAGCGCCTGCAAAGCGCTTCAGCAGAGGCGCTTTGTGGGTGGTTTTAACCCTTTCCTCGCCCGCTAGCGCCCAAAAAGCGCCGCTATAACAGCGGTAAAGCGCCACTAAAACTAGCAGCGATTTACCGCTAAAGCGGCCTGCACCCCAGTGTGAAAGGGCTCTAAGAGCGATGAGGGGATGAGAGACACTGCACACCGCTAATTCAACAGGCTAACATAGAGGGGTGCTCAGAGGCTGAAAAAAAAAGGTCAAACGCCCTTAAAAGTGGATTTTTTTTTTACGCCTATTATGCATGAGGCCTAAAGAGATAAGCTCATCATACTATCACCTTTATATCTATAAATAATTATGTAGTAGGGTCTGCCCGACTGGACAAAGACTGATTGGGAAGTTTAGGTAGGTTTTTTATTTTACGTAGTTTTGGTAAATCTAAAGTTATTTGTACAAAGATGGTACAGAATCAAACATCTTGCAATGAGCTGCTTAACCGCTTGCCGACCAGCCACCGCAGTTGTGCTGCGGCAACATGGCTTGGCTGCGCCAATCGCTGTCATGTTACGTTGCTTCTATTTGTGACCAATATGCCCCCGGGGCCGATGCGAGTGCCCGGCGGTCGCGATGACCGACGGGCTCCTGCGATCGTTCGTGACGCGGCGAGAACCGGGATCTCTGTGGAGAGAAGAGACTGATCGTGTGTTCATACAAGGTATGAACACCGATTTATCTCTTCCCCTAGCTAGTCCCATCCCCCCTTCAGTTAGAACACACACTAGGGAACACAGTTTTCCCCTTGATCGCCCCCTAGTGTTAACCCCTTCACTGCCAGTGTGATTTTTACAGTAATCAATGCATTTTTATAGCACTGACTGCTGTATAAATGCCAATGGTCCCAAAAATGTTTCTAAATTGCCTAATGTGTCCGCCATAAAAATCGCAGATGCCGCCATTACTAGTAAAAATAATAATAAAAATGCTATAAATCTATCCCCTATTTTGTAGACACTATAACATTTGCGCAAACCAATCAATATTTTTATTACCAAGAATATGTAGAAGAATACATATCTGCCTAAACTGAGAAAAAATGGGGATATTTATTATAGCAAAAAGTACAAAATATTGTGTTTTTTTCAAAATGATCACTCTTTTTTTGTTTATAGCGCAAAAAAATAAAAAACCGCAGAGGTGATCAAATACCCACCAAAATAAAGCTCTATTTGTGGGAAAAAAAGGACGTCAATTTTGTTTGGGTACAGCGTCGCACGACCGCACAATTGTCAGTTAAAGCGACGCAGTGCTGAATCGCAAAGAATGCTCTGGTCATTCAACAGCCAAATCTTCTGGGCTGAAGTGGTTAACTCAAAGATAAACTTCTCTCTTATGTTAGAAATGACAGCAAAGGCAGCTTTAGAAATGTTTAGTAAATCTGCAAACAGATACTTATAGACAATTGCAGGCTTTTATTCTTTGCATACCTTTTTTTTTGTTTTCTTCTTACAAACGGAGGGAGACAACAGGAAGTGAGAGGAAATCTACCCCTAGGAAGGGAAATTCACTCCTGTAAGAGTTATTATTGTTAAAAGGTGGCCATTTTCACTAAGGGCAGAATAATCAATCTCCCTTTACTTCCTGAAACTCTGGGAACATGACACTAGTGATGTAGCCTTCCATCACCAGTACTAACAAACAAAAAATCTACCAGTGCACTTACCATCTAGCCTACAAAAAATACAAATCGACCTTGTCTAAATTCTCATTAAAAACAGAGGGTTTAGTGGCACTCATTTGCAAATTTATATGAAAGCATCAGTGCCTCTTCAAGGCTCCTCTGTATACTGCAGTCCCAACTCTATAATTAAAAGCTAGAGCAGGCATAGCAGTGAATAGATTAAAGTATACAGTGCCTTGAAAAAGTATTCACACCCCTTGAAATGTTCCACATTTTTTCATGTTACAACAAAAAACGTAAATGTTTTTTTATCTGGCTTTTATGTGATAGACCAACACAAAGTGGCACATAATTGTGAAGTAAAAAGAAAATGATAAATGGTTTTAATATTCTTTCACAAATACATACCATATTTGAAAAGTGTGGCGTGCATTTGTATTCAACCCCCTTTACTCTGATACCGCTAACTAAAATCTAGTGGCACCAATTACCTTCAGAAATCACACAATTAGTAAATAGAGTCCACCTGTGTGTAAATAATCTCAGTATAAATACAGCTATTCTGTGAGGCCCTCAGAGGTTTGTTAGAGAACCTTAGTGAGCAAACAGCATCATGAAGGCCAAAGAACACACCAGGCAGGTCAGGGATAAAGTTGTGGAGAAGTTTAAAGCAGGGTTAGGTTATAAAAAAATATCCCAAGCTTTGAACATCTCATGGAGCACTGTTCAATCCATCATCTGAAAATGGAAAGAGTATGACACAACTGCAAACCTACCAAGACATAGCTGTACACCTATACTGACAGACCGGGCAAGGAGATCATTAATCAGAGAGGCAGCCAAGAGGCCCATGGTAATATAGGGGAAATTTTCCAATGGGGACACTAGTTCTGGTGACCTGGGTGTCCCAAAGGAATTCCCTTAATTTACAGGGATTTCCTCTCACTTCCTGTTTGGCTATGGGACAGGAAGTGAATGGGAAATCTCGGCAATGGGACACAGATGGCAAAAAAAAACAAATCTGTCAGGGGTTATAACCCTCCCTTACTCTATCCAAAATGAATAAAAAAAATTCCCTATAGTTCTACTTTAAGTGCAGGCATGCATGGAGGGAGTCCTTCGTCAAGGCACAGGAACACATTAGATGCCCAGCAAGAGCACAGTGGCAGCTAAAGGCATTCAATGTGTCCCTACGCCAAATCCAACAAACAAGCTATACAAAAAGATGGCACCCACCCCAATTTATAAATAGCCTCTGCAGTAAGGTGCACATGGAAGGGTTTTGCACATCACAAACAAACATTTTTTCATCACTAGTACCTCACTCAACCAGGTAGAAAAAAATATGTTTTAAATGTAGCGCTGGCTCCTGACGAGCATGCGCTATGTATTTTTCAAAGGAAATATTCCTAGAACCACAGTTGGGTTTTAGGGCTAATTATGCCAAATTATGGTTTCAGTACCAGTCTAGCTGGAATTGTACTGAGTTCTCCTTGGTGTCGCTGTTACCGCGGGCAGGTATGAGAACGCAGTTTGGCTGGGTGTATTGGGTACCATTCATTCTCGGAACCAGCCCAGTGGGAGTGTCATCCTGCTGTGAATTCTGGGAAGTGGTATTTAAGGTATTGAAATCACATGCTTCTGGGTTCCGGTCCAGAAGAGATCTTCTGTCTGTTTGGTCCTGGTCCTCCTGACCAGCCTCCATGACCCTCCTGGCCTGGGGAGCGGATCCATGCAATTACGAGTCTTGGGGCTGGATTGCCCGAGGCGAAGCAACTGCAGGGACAGGCCTGAATGGATATTGGGTCCTGAGGATTCAAAAGTGGTCCGGTGCCATCTCATCTAACGAGAGGCCCAGCAACTGGAGAAGCATCCAGGGGAGGACACCTCAGGAGGAGGCCATGCACAAGGCTGGTTTCTCTGAAGGAGCCTGGAGGCTCAGTTGAAGGACACTAAATGGATCTACACTCATACGGTATCGCCAGACCGGCTGCGAGATACTGGTACTGTATGATAGCTCTCTAAATTCTAAAAAGTCCCTCAGTTACATTCAAGTCTGTGGCAGAGACTTTGTTCAAGTGTTCTACATTCAAGTCTGTGGCAGAGACTTTGTTCAAGTGTTCTACATTCAAGTCTGTGGCAGAGACTTCTTTGCTTTATCTAACACCCTGTCGGCTGCTAGGCCTAGTGAGAGGAGATCTATCTGGAGGTGGTGGTATTCCAGTTGTGAAACAATTATTCTCTGGATTTCTTTCTATAAGAGACTTCCTATCTTTGCAGTTCCAAAAGTACCTGAACTTCCATCCTAACCCTCTACCCTACATTTAAGAGACTGTTTTATCTTTTGAATAAATACCCAAAAAGGGAAGATAAAGTGTGAGTTTCTACATTTCTTTGGGACATCTACCACGGGAATCCCTAGCCGGAGACAATGTCAAGAAGGTAACAGCAAGCCCAATAAAACCAACAGCTCCTTCGGGGGGTTAGTGCTACATAAATAAATAAAAAAAAGTTTAAGTAATGAATGTAAGATAATTTCATATCAGCTGGCAGAACTGCATGCAAGTGGAAGTGATGGAGGGGGAGGGGAGGTCCACTTTAGCTCTGTTGCTAAAATCAGCCAAAATGGTGGCCACTTACTTTATCACTAAGTGCCCATCCAGGCTCCTGTGAAGGAACAGACAGAAAGTACTCTCCTTTGCTCTGCAAGTCCCAGCTTTCAGTGAACCTGAGCAAATGCATTTCTGCTCTCCCCCTGTTCACTCTGATCACCGGTTAGCCACTGGTGGACAATGCTGTCTGTGACCCCTTTGGGGAGAGGGTATTTGTCCTGGTAACCATTGTTAAGGGTATCAGACATCTCAAGTCTCCCGTAAGGTGCGGGAGACTCCCGCATTTCTGTGGCGGCTCCCGCACACCCGCAAGTGCCTCACGATCTCCCGGGAATGATCGTGCGGCGGGGAATCAGCTGTGATCACCGATCTCCTTTCTATAGATTTTTAGCTGACTTCCGCCTCTCCTTCTCTCCCTCCAACGGCTATCAGCTAAAAAGCTATACAGGGAGATCGGTGATCACAGCTGTCCCTCCAGCCACACCGATCATCCCCAGCTGCTCTGTGTGCTCCTCCCGGGCCCCCTCCATCTCCTTCTCTGCCCCCGTTCTCCTCCGGCCCCCTCCATGTCCTTCTCTGCCCCTGTTCTCCTCCGGCCCCCTCCATGTCCTTCTCCGCCCCTGTTCTCCTCCGGCCTCCTCCATGTCCTTCTCCGCCCCTGTTCTCCTCCGGCCTCCACCATGTCCTTCTCCACACCCCCCTTGTTCTCCTCCTGCCCCCCTCATCCCCCACAGCCGACTCCCGTCCCCTCCCGCCGGCTGCGGGGGGAACTAGTTAATGGACACAGCGAGCGAGATTGCTCCTGTGTCCTGTGATAACTGAGCAGAGTAAACTGTGTTTACTCTGCTCAGTTTATGAATGGACAGGAGCCTCTGTCTCCTGTTCATTCATCTTTGCCGAGAAAGGGACTGGGGAATGTGTGTTCTCAGTCCCTTTGTCTGTCTCAAAGGGGAGATGTCAGGGGTCTGTTTAGACCTCTGACATCTCACCAAAGCCCCCCCCCCCAAAAAAATATATAAAAAAACATAAAATATAAAACAAATTAAATTGTAAAAAAAAATATTATTAAAAATAAAAAAAACGTCTGACACCGTCCACATATCCCCCACCCCCACCCCCTTCCCCAGAAGCACTGCAAAATATTGAAAAAGTGCGAAGCGCCACCTCCCTGTAACGAGTCTCTGCAGGTTGGGATGTCTGGGGTATGGGGATAGAAACTTCCTCGTATCAACATTACAGTCACTGAGCAAACGAACTGAAAGGGTACAGAAACTCTCTGGCTGCTAATAGCAGAGTAATGTGAAGGGGGGGGGGGTGGTTAGTTTAACAATGGCAATGAATAGTAGCCAAATTAACCTAAAATAAAACAACTGTTGGTGTAACTAACTTTGCCTCTGATGATCCAAATTGTCAGGCAGGAACACTAAAAGGCTATTGGTCTCAGTGGATTTCTCTCTCTGTAGACAAATCCAGTAAGTGGCAACTCCCATTGTTAGCAATCAAGATTCAGCAGCATTCTGGCCAGAGAAAGAGTGACATCTCACTGCTTCTGACTGTAGAGGGAGTGAGTCTATAGGGACACAGGCAGCATTTTTAGTGATCCTGAGCACTGGCAATTTGCCTCGAGCGGCAGAAATGCCCATCTGACATCAGCATTTAGCTGGTAATAAATGAGCAGATTCCTCCATCCACACAAACTCTACCAGTCCCTGCTGAACTGGCTAAATTTAAATCTTTCTATAGCCAGCTTTGGTCTTATCACGAGGCGGGAGAGGATACTGGGAAAATATTTTTTACCTGTCTGCAGCACACTGATAGCATCATTTTAGCCTCAGCAAAGTCACTGGACTGGAGCTCAATTAATTGTATTTTGTATTGTGTATTAAGCTTTTCTGAAAAATGGTACTATTGATTTATCAGTAATTTATTCATGCAGACTTGTAAAGTTACTGAAAGGTCTTTACCTGTTCAAAAAAGTTACTGAAAGGTCCACTTTAAAATCGCTGATGAGGCCAGCTCTGCACCATCACAGTCCTCCCTTCAGTCATGGCCCCCATCACAGTCCTCCCTTCAGTCATGCACCCCCCTTTCCCCCCTCCAATCACAATCCCCTCTGCAGTCATGCACCCCCCTTTGCCTCCAATCACAGTCCTCCCTGGAGTCACGCACCCCCCCTTTTCCCCCTCCCCCTCCAATCACAATCCTCCCTGCAGTCATGCACCCCCTTCCCCCCTCCCCCCTCCAAGCACAGTCCTCCCTGCGCAGTGCCCATTTTAATCTCTGCCTCCCCTGCAGCCTATGCCTAGTCTCTCATGTTTCAGCAGGAGGTGAGCCCTGTCACGGACCATGGTATAGTTAGCAGCCTGTGTGTCCTGTGTGTATTCTGTCATGTCTCCCGAGTGGCCGCCAATTTCAGCCTATTATCAAGGCAGGGGGTGGGACGGCTGCAGATTGTGACAGAGAGCGAGAGACTCTTCATAATAACAAGCGGGTAATCGCCAGCTCTCACTCTCTTTCACGATCGGTAGCCATCCCGCCCCCTGCCTGCTGACATCGGTGGCCACTCTGGAGACATGACAGAATACACACAGGACACACAGGCTTCTAACTATACCGCGGCCCATGACAGGGCTCACCTCCTGTTCTGATGGCGGACCGCTTCGACAACAGGCCACAGACCAGTACCGGTCCGCTGCCCGGAGGTTGACAAACACTGCCCTAGAGGGCCACTCGATTTTGGGTCCCCCCTAATCCTGCACAGCCAGGCAACATGCTTTTTTCCAGCTTACACTCTCATTCAATAACCAGTCCTTGGCATGTTTTTATGTTTTATTGAGGGAATATAAACTTGGATAGCAATAAGGGGTTATGGGATGCCCAAACTGGGTTCAGCAATAACTTGGAGGACAACGTCTCTATGTACAACATGAGCACAAATGGATCCTAGACTGTACTCCCTCTGAAATAATGTCAGTGAGCAGTAACAGCAGTCACGAGCAGTATCAAATATCTCAACTGTATGCAGGAGCTCCATGTTCCCTTAGTGGAAATTACAAAGTTCCCACTGTATGCAGGAGCTCCCCCCCCCCTTGGAAATGACAAAGTTCCAACTGTATGCAGGAGCTGCATGTCCCCTTAGTAGAAAAAGCAAAGTCCCAACTGTATACAGGAGCTCTATGTCCCCTTAACAGAAATAGCAAAGTCCTAACTGTATGCAGGAGCTCTATGTCCCCACAGTGGAAAATACCAGTGCACTTGGCTTCTATGAGTGAATCCCAAAGCAAGAGGGTCAAGGGAAGTTGTGACTAAATATTGCATTTGACTGCTTTCTCCAATTGTTGTAGAGGTACTCACACTATCCCTTGAAATCCTGCTGCTTGGCAATGACCGCTGTTCAGGCCTCCTGCTGTACAGGCCCTCTCTTGTAATACAGAGTGTCTCCTGGATGAGACTGGAGGGTGGTGAAGGTTCCTCTGGTCAAACTGCTCCTTTCCTTCCTTCCTCCAGGCCTCACGATCCTTGACTCAGCACTCCATAGTCCAATCAGCAACAACCACTGGCCAGGCTCTTCAATATTTATGGGCACATTTCACCACCCTGCCAGGCCTCATGCCTGGAGATTGGTCAAACTCCCATAAAGATTCAGATCCCAGCCCCTGTATCGCCCACCCGCCCACCCACTAGCTTCTAGAAGTTTCTGGAGATTTCCAGAACCAGGGGGAGGCAACACAGCCCTCCAGTCTGACCTGAGCTTGAACCCCACAGACATGCTCACTTCACTGCTTGTGAGCCAAGACTAAATGTACCTAACTATGTACACTAGAGGGTGCTACCTAGGAAAGCCTGATTATCTTACAGTGTTCCCCCTTCATCTCCCAATCTTTATTCTGCTAGCAAGGAGTTACAGGAGGCTAATATAAGGACAGACTAAAATACTATTTAAAAAAAACATATATATATATATATATATATATATATATATATATATATATATATATATATATATATATGTACAGGGCTCAAAATTTCTACTAGCCAGGGCTCAAGGGTTACTCGCCACCAGTTGCCCCACCCAACCCCTACCCTGCCCCGCCCCTAATTCCACCTCTAAACACGGCCTCATAAATTATATCATGAAATTGCCCTTAAATGTTTGCCTCGCCCTTGTCACACCAATGCAGCCTCGCCCCTGTCACACCAATGCAGCCTCGCCCCTGTCACACCAATGCAGCCTCGCCCCTGTCACACCAATGCAGCCTCGCCCCTGTCTACCAATGCAGCTTCACCCCTGTCACACCAATGCAGCCTCACCCTGTTACACCAATGCAGCCTCACCCTGTTACACCAATGCAGCCTCACCCCTGTCACACCAATGCAGCCTCACCCCTGTCACACCAATGCAGCCTCACCCTGTTACACCAATGCAGCCTCACCCTGTTACACCAATGCTGCCTACCTGTGTCCATCATGAAGGGGAGCAGAGAAGAAGAGCATTGCTGGCCGGATGATATGAGCGCCGAGGGACATTACTGGAACAGCTTTGATTTAAATTGCTGTGTGTTCCCGCCGCTCAGCATCCCGTACAGCCCCGCCCCCTGGCCAGGGAACTTTGATACACATCACTCGTCCCG